>WEIV01007402.1:74638-107504 GCA_013390005.1 Calyptomena viridis | reverse complement strand
GACAGAATACTAGTTTAGAAATAAAAGTAATTTTTTAATATTATTTAGAAATAAAAGTTATGAAGTATCTAATATTTTCTAAATATGTTCAAATTGTAGTGCACAACAGTATTATTCAGATAAATGTTTAATAGGAGTCAGGCATCTGATCTGAGGAAAAGGAAGTTTATGTTTCATTTCACAGATAGAGGGAAGTTTCAAGGAAGTCTTGTAGAGATGTATGCTCATACACATTCTTATTTGAACTTTTGGGTTATTAGTATTACTTATGATAGATTAATATTCTTAATTTTGAAGCATTTTTGGAAACCCTTGACGTTTTAGAAACACAATAAAACTGGCTTCCTGAAACTCAAACTGTAAAGTGAAACTCAAGGTATCTTCTGCAGTTTACTTTGAGCAGGGCATGGGACCAGATGACTTC
Source organism: Calyptomena viridis (assembly GCA_013390005.1). Lineage (NCBI taxonomy): Eukaryota > Metazoa > Chordata > Aves > Passeriformes > Eurylaimidae > Calyptomena > Calyptomena viridis. The sequence goes on along the minus strand of WEIV01007402.1, from coordinate 107,080 downwards.
CAGAAATCCTTCCCTGTACTGTCCTATGATTGAAATATTGACAAACTACACATAGTAATAACCAGTTTGTTTTGTTTCTTTTTTTTTCCTGCAAGGACTGTGTGAGGAAACAGGACAACTTTGAAATTACGGCTTCCCAAGAGACACTGTATGAAGACACTGATTTCTCCCTCCACTGTGGTGCAGTGAAACATTATGTGTTGTACATCGACAGTCTCATGATCTCCCCTGCCCTCTCCTCTCTGTAGCTGGGGCACTGAGGAACTACAAAGGGGAAAGATATTCCCCAAATAGGGGTGAAGAGGTGTGCTTGTGGTATATGCTGCAAAGTACACCCTGGGAAATTTTCAGAGTATTTGAGTTTTTTGGCTAATTTACTCAAAGTGTTTAAGCCTTGAAAAAGACAATGATATACAAGAAATTTCAGTGGTTTATATTTTCCTTACTAATTCTTTTTTTCCTTTTGTCCTCTTTTATTCCTTTTTTGCCTATTTCTGTTTTGTAAATAACCATTCCCTTTTGACTCAGTTTTTCTATGATTGATATTAATTATATATCCAAAATACTCAATGTTTAAAAGTGTTACCTGCATCAAGCTGTTTCATTCATTTTAAAACAATAGGAAAACTACTTACTCTGTATAACCTTGAGGAAATGGTAACCTACCATACTCTCAGCTATTATTTATCCTGGTCAGCTTGAAATCTGAGCAAACACATGCAGATAGAGGGTGGTCAATCGCCTTGCACATCCATGAATAATGCTACTGCAGGCTGATAATCCATGATTTCTTTGATAAGTCTTCTATAAAAACAAGGACAGTGGTGCATCATGATAATTTGCAAACTTCAGATATCATATTTCTGTTTCATAATGTAACAAGGAAAATTTAGAGATAGCTATAAATTTTTTTACCTTTAAACAATAAAACTCTCTGATCTTTAAATTGACAATAAAATATTTGAAAAAATATATACATTACAATGAAGTATATAGTTGAAAAAATGAAAGATATGTTGTTTCCCTTATGGAAATTCCCAGAGGCTGGTTTCACTCCAATTTGTCCTGAAATCACCACAGGTATTTTCTTAATTTGAATGGTGAGTTTATTCAGATTATAATGGAAACTGGCATCATGTGGTGAAATCTATTCAAGCAAGTTATTTCATCATTATGATTTCGAAAAAGATCTTCCTGATCTGTTAAGAATATTTCACTGTTGGTAAGGACCATTTCAGTGACACAACTCAGGAATTATGTTGCCTCTTTGGGAAGTGATTGATTAGGATAAAAGGAACCTGCTAAGACAGTGGTGTCTCACAATTTGTGTATAACTGTCTACATTTCTCCTTAGATCTACAGCTTCATGTTAAAGCCTAGTTTAGCCAAAGGTAAAATGTAATGTAGCTTTACTAATTTTTGATACGATATATTGGTATGTTTTTTGTTATTACTTGCTTAAATTTTGCCCTTTTTTAAGGGTACAAGTTTTTCATTACACTAGCCAATTCCACCTTTTTTCTCTTACAACCCTAGAGAGCTTCATTGTGAATTTTGCTGTGAATCAGATGGTGAAGCTCTAAGCATATTGGGAGTATCTGATTGCTTAAAAAGGCAAGAGCATGATCACCAACTCCTTATGATACTTTGCACTGCTCTAGTGTGGGAAAAAAATAATAAACTTATTTGAAATAGATTTTTAAGAAAGGATCTCGCTAGTGATTCTGGTTCATAGTATTTACTGAAATTTTGGAACCGCTCTAAACTTGCTTAAAATTGTTACTTTTCTGGTACCTAAACCCAATGGTCATTCCAAAAAGTGATTTAGTTTGCCTATTTTTCAGGCTGGAAGATATCTAATTTAGATATCCCTGTAAGATATCTAATTTCATTAGGTGCCAAAGGTATTTTCTCAGTAATTAAGTTTATTAAACTACACATATTCTCAGGAAATTTATATTTATTCCTTAACTAGAGCCCACCTATGATCACGATTGAGTTGAGAAACACTTAATTCCTCAAATATAATTCCAAAAAATTTAAAAAGTTAGATGTCATGACAACTATGGTTAACTTCATTTAATATCATCATAGGAATAATGATGATACTCAGCTCTTGTTTAATAGTCCCACAGTTGGAACACTCACCCAGGAAATGATACATTTCATTATCTAGTTTTAATGGCCTTGACCCCACCTTCTTTGGATAATGTCCTAACCACAAGCCATGTGATATCCTTATTAGGACTTCTCTTTTTCCTTGTAGATGAAGGTGATCTATTGTATAAACAGATGTGCAAGAGTTCTTGCTCTGGCAGAAAGAGAGGAAAAAGGAAAGGTAATGTTAACTTAAGTGTTGGGGATCACCTGGAACTATTGTCTTTGTTGGAACATTCGTGGATTTTACATCATATTTTCTTGAAGAAGAAAAAAGGAATCTGAGAGACAGGGACCAAAGTTGTACAAGTCTTTGACACCAAAAGGGTGTCAAGGATTAGGTTTCCTCTTGCCTGTAGTAATTTTGGGCATATTGTTCTTTTACATCTACCAGAAGAGTGGCCCAACTTTGATCAGACACATGCAGACATTCTCCCTAAGAGTACCCTGTAGTTCATCATGGGGCCCTTTTGAAGGTTTAGATTTAAGTTTAGGTTTAACTCCTCCCGGTGCCTACATTCTATGTCTTCCCAGGTCACTGGGTGAGTGTGCAAACCACTCAACCATTGTGGAAAATCAAATACCAGAAAGAAAAGCTTTAATAGATATAATTATCATATCTTATAGATTCTCTTGGAGTAGAGAAAGATTATTGCTTTTTAGTCAATGGAGTGAGAAGGAATTTAAAGCAAGAAAACTACATTGTCTCCTTCAGATCTGCAGAAGCACTTCTGTCTCCCTTGACTTAGGAGAGAATGTAGGCTGCTCTGTTATATTGCAATTGCACTGGAAGTTGACTACTTCAAAGTTTTGTGACTTGTTTTTTTGACTTGTCCAAGTCAGAAATCAAACTTTGTTGTGCAGCTATCTACCCTTTGCAAAAGTGTAGAAGAAATATTGAATTTGCCAGCTGTATTGTAGCTTATTCTCACGGGCCTAATCACTGAGCAAAACCGGTATCATTTGATGATTTATTTAAGCTCCAGAATAATGCATCTGTCACCAAAGGATGACATTTATTTAGTCCAAAGATTTAAATTGTACTGAAGATTAAGTGGGATTTGATCACAATGCTGGAGTAATATTTTAATGAAAGTCATTACACAGAAATATTGTGTGCAATATTTTGCACACAAATATGATGTTACTGATTTCAAAAATAACCGATAAAAAAAATGTGTAGCAAAAATGTCGCCAAGTATCCAGATTAGTTTAATTTCTGAGCCTCACTAAAATTAAGAGTTCGTGAATGTGACTGAATGTTGTTCATGCATGTGTGCATGAATACATATACATATATTTCCTCTTTAGTTCCTGTGGAGAAACAGGTAGGATGCTCACACCACTTTATATAGAGTAACATCAGAGTCCAGGGATGGACCACAGCATATTGTGGTTCTGATGTGGTTATAACTTCTGTCCAGAGGATGAAGTCTGCTCATGCATTGAGGCTTGATTAAAACTGAAGTGTTTACTGGAGTGGTTGTCCAGTCAACTTAAACAGTTTTATCACAGCATAAGATGTTGAAGGTTAAAATCATTTCAGTATTGTATTTTGGCAGAAATATGCTCTTGATGCTGTCATTTTTCATAATATCAGAACAATTTCTATTAGATGATCAATTTATTATTTTCATTTCAAATTGCCACTTGAAGTGACCCAGGGGCTAAAGAAACCAAGATAAATTTGGCAGTTTCCTTTCAGACAAGCAATAAACATAATGTCTGAAATATTTGCCAAGGATAGTTTCATTTTAGACAGAGAGCATCAGAAGCACTAAGTTATCCTTGTAATTTTGATATATTTTTGTAGCTAAAAAAAAAAAAAAGAAAATGAAAGACCAAAGACTTGGGTTAAAGTCCTGCTATAAGGTTTCCTAATGACTTGAACTTTGTGTTTCATTATTGAAGATAGATGAAGTAGTCTGTACCTAGACTAGAATCTGAAAGTGGATAATTTCATGGGGGGGAAAAAAAAAAGAAAAAGGTTTTTATTCTTATTGATCATTTACAGAATCCTGAAGGTCTTTTCTTACTTCCATGTGAAGGTTATGGCATAACTACCCAGAAATCAGTTGTCTAAGGCCAAGTGTATATGGTACAAGAAATGTTGCTTGGTATGTTTCCAGGTCATAACAAGTCTCATTCTGGATTTCCCAAGGGTTTTTTTCCCCAGTGTAATTGGGAATAACTTTTAAAAGAAATCTTGTGTGTCCTGTTTATCATCATGTTTCTGCATGGGAGTTTTTTGTGTGTAAAGTAAATGAAAAACTATTTTATCCCCGATGAGTAAATTCCAAACTAAGTCAAGGCATAAGCTTCACAGATGCATGAAATCCACCAGAAACTATAAATTTTAGTGAGTTGCCATGTTTCTATGTGGTGGAACAAATCATATAACAGATTCTGGGGTTACCACTTACAAGACAGACTGGGTAAATGGGAAGAAATCACATCATATTTTTTCCTGCTGGCTTGTACTAGAGCACTGAAGTTATCAAGATTTGGACTGTAGTCTGTTGACAGATCAAAATACAGGACTGCTCCTGAAAAAAGTGTTTCTTTAAATAGATCCTTAGGTCAGATCTGTGTGATTATCCCTGAGCATATCATGTCTGCTGATTTCAGCAAACACGTTTCTATATTTCCTGGGAATCGGGATTTAGAATAAGGAAGGTAGGGCTACAGTGGTATTGCTTTCTTAGTTTACACAACCTTCTCTCCTGTCCTCTCCTCGACTGATTCCCAAAGAGGTCTACCTTTACCTTCGGTCTTCAACTTTTTAGCGAATGAAATTTGACCTTATAAAACAGTACACAGAAGAAACATTCTGCTCTACACAGTACGTCGCACATAGATTCCCACAAATGACAGATGAAAAAACTAGCAAATCCAATTAAGGAATGAGGAATACTATTACATAAATTACCTGGCTGTATTTTCTTAGGAAAAAAAAATCACATGGACTGTTTAAACTGAGGTAATATTTTGGGATATCAAAACTTGTATTAAACTAAACATCAGTTGTCTCTCTGTTCACTAACATTAAGACTAAATTTATATTATTTGTTTGTACTTGTTCCTGGTTTAATTCACAAAAGCTATTTGTTTTTTAATATCACTAGCAATAAAATCCTACAGTTGATCAGCTTTGTCATTACCCTGCAGCTACATGGAGAGGTTGGCTGCTGGCCATATTTTAATATAGTAATAATAATACTTAACACTGTTCATCTCAAAAGCAATTTACACACATTAACTAATTAGGCCTCAGAACATTTACATGATAGGTGAAAAGCATTCGTCCCACTTTAAAAAGGGGTAAGTGGAGAACCAGAAAATAAAGTCACATTTTCAGCAAGAGTCACTAAATGAACATCCAGCTTGTGACACATTTACTTCATTTCATGAGATGTTAAACACCTTTAGCTCCAGCTGAATTCAAAAGAGGTGGACAGTAGTCTTGACTACTGTATATCAACATAAAGTGAATTTTGGCTGCCATTTGAAAAGGGAAGCCCTCAGTGAGTCTTTGGGGATTATTCATTTTCATTCTCTCTGATCTCTTGCAGTTTTCTTTTTACTGATCTTCTAGATACTCAGAAGATTGCTCCTTGCCCTGTATTTTTACACAGCTATAGGCCTGGCTCATTTCAGATGTAGATGCTAGACCCTAGGATAAAGTCTAGTATGAGCCAGCAATGAATAACTGAGGGTATAAATTGACAGCTATAAAATTCTTGTTTAGGAAAAGAAAGAGTAAAAGGCACCTCTAGTTACATAAAGAGGAGCTAACCAGATTTGTGCATTTCTTTATTGAAGCAAGAATTTCCCTCCTCTCTTGCTTTATTTTCTGCAATGAGACCAAGATGGATTCCTGAGGTAGAGTCTGAAGTCTTAGGCTTATAGTAATAAACAATAAATGAAAATGTAATAAAGTCAGTATTCCATGCCATAACACTTTCCAATCCAGAGTAATGACAGGGGAGAGAAGACATTTTAGCAAACAGAAAGTTAAGAAAAAATGCCAATTACTGTTTGCATTCCTTCATACAGGTCTTCAAGTCCAAAATAAAATAACAAAAAACCTAGAGCCAAGCACTGGATAAAGAAGAGAATTCCTAATTCCTTAGAACTGACACAAAGACATTTATTCTTGTCTGTGGAGTTCAGACACCGAGGAGACTGGTACTTAGGTGGACTCTTAGAAGTTGGCCCTGCTGTGCACTTTGGTCCTCCTGTCACACTTCCCTGCCTGACGTAAATTGATTTTGAGACTATAATACTTGCTGCTTGCTCTTTTCAAAGTGTTTACATTCTCCTTCTTTGCTCTGAATTCAGCAAAAACATCCTTCTTCTGTCATAAGGGGTGCTCCAGGATTTTTGATAGATGGACATTCATGATGCCAGTATGCTGCTTACACACCACAGATAAATCAGCCATAAACAGAGTTCCACGTGGAGAACTGCCAGCTCCATGGGCAATAAATAAAAATGAGATAAGAGCTCACCTGGTACTGCTCCACCATTGTCAGTGTGTTGTGCCAAGAACTGGCTGCCAGTACAACCCACCACATAGGAAACCGCTTTTTTTTTTTTGGTTTGGTCTTATTTGGATTTAGTTGTTTGAGGTTTTTTGCTGAATCTTGTGGAAGTCTTCATCTGTGCTTAATTACACATCCTCTGCCCTTTCATTTCCTGGCAGATAGATAACATAAAAGTTTTGACCCTTCAGCTTTTATGAAGGTAAACACAATAATGTTCTGAGGTTCAGGGTGGGAAACTAGGAGCTTGGTGTCAGTCTTCTATTGTAAATAATTTAAAAAAGAGATTATTTAATTAACTAAGATCTAAGTCTTCTTCATTTGCTTTTAAAGGAAACATTACTCATTGTAATGGGGTGTGCTGGCAGAAATCCTTTGGAGTGCTATACAGGCAACATAAAATACACCTTGAGAACACTTGTTCTATTGAAGCTCACTGGCAGTTTGCAGACTTTAAAGAATATCTTTTGAATTCTCAGCAAAAGAAACCATTTGTTCCAACCCCTGCCTTGGTTTAAAAGACTGCTGGCACTTCATGGAAAACATTAAGAGTCATCTTATTAAAACATCCTGACAAATATATTTTGGTTTTGTCATGCTGGGCCTGCATCTTGTATCACTCTTCAATTAAATTATTAAAGGCTGACAAAACACAAACAATTCTAAAGTGAAAAAAGCCTGCCAGAGGTTTGCCTGTTTACTTGGATGTTGGTTTTAGGAAAGATTTGTATCCTGTCTCCAGGGTGTATTGTGTGATTTGTACAAAGTCCTGGGTTGCAGATGCCCTTCAGGGAATCCACAGGAGGAGACAGTGTTAGCAGAGACTGTTAGTGGGGTGAGTGGGTATTTATTGATTTCCCAAGGCCAAGCAAGAAGCTCATACCACGACCCCAGAGGTCCTTCTCAGTCTCTGGAATTTACTGTGCATCTGATGAGGTGACAAGAAAAATGTGAAGGAACCTGTCCTGTGTTTGTCAGGGCTATAAACATCCTTAAAAGTACACATCATTTATTCAAAAGTGTACATTGGTGGGTTTATCTCCAGTCCTTTTAGTTCTTGTCTGTGGCAGTGGTACCCCCTCTGGCAGCCTGGCTGCTTTTCAGATTGCCAGTCATGGAGCAAACAGATTTTTGGACAAAAGAAAAAACAGTGCCAGGAATGGGGTGATAACACTAACATAAAGAAAAACTGAAAATCTGTGTTGTGTTCACCACCATTATTGTAAAAGGCATTACTTCCTCCCAGTCACGGCTGAAAAAAAGTCCAGTTTTGAAGTGGAAAAAAAAAAATCTGGAGTATTAGGCCTTATATGTCCTATGCTATTCCTTTAGTGATGGATCCTTGCACTTGCATCCATCCCTTCTGTGTGCAGCTGGCACCCACCCCACTGTCTTGGTCTGACCATGCAGAACATACAGGAGCTCTAAAGCCTAATGCTGGGCACTGAAGGTTGTGACCCTGCAGTGGTGCAGTGCCAAGCAGGAGTGAGGAGAAAACTCCCTAAAAAGATGTGGCCTGTCAAATCTCTTTTCCTTTCATACTTTTAAGACAATCAGTTGGAATACAGTAAAATACTGCAATGGCCTACACAGCTTTTTCAGCATATTCAATGCCCTCCATTGAATACATGTTCAGTCTCCAGCACTTGGAAAATCTCCACTCTACACCAATATACACCATCAGCCACAAAGGACTTCTTAGCAATCTATTAAAAGAAAAAAAAGTTACTATGCAAAAAGATCAAAATAATTAAAAAAAATTCCATCACCTAGTATGTGCAATGGGAAGAGAGGAGAAAATAATTAAAGCCCAGCTCCCTCCAGCTGCAGAGAACTGGTTTTGTGAAAATCCTCAGAAGAATAAGGCCTATGTCACCTTCCTAAGGCAGTGGTTACCAACAGGATTTTAGGAAAAGCATTTTTCTGATGCCAAATGAATGAGACATAGCATGCAGACCATTCCAAGACTTCTTGACATTCTTGGGAATGTCAATAGTGCCCATTCAACATGTCATCTCACGCATCTCTTGGTTCTCCAGGGCTCACTGGTGGAAGCCCCTGAAGCATGCATTAATGAAATAGAAAGATGGTACAACAAATTCAATCATCAAATTGTAACCAAGATTTCAGTCGAGCCACAAAGGGACCACTAGCAAACTGGCTACTCAAAGTTCTGTCACAGGTTTTAATTTTCTGTCTTCCTGCTGTTTAGAATCATCTACTTCCTTAACCTGACTAGCCTTCTCAGAAACAGAAGGCTTCAAACTGTGAGACTCATATGGACCCACAGCAGGGGTACAAAGAGGAGGAGGGAGTGCATTTCCATCTCATCTGAAGAAAAAGATGTTGTGAGTAGGGGAGAACAGGAAGAGTAGAGACCGAAGCAGGACAAACATAGAAATACTAGAGACATGCTAGGATTGTTTTCAATAGCAGAGGACAATGTGACAACAACAAGGTCGTAGAAAGTAGGTCAGGAAGTATGGATCTATCTCCTGGATAGTGCTGCTGCCCTGCCAGCACAGGACATTTTTGTGGCAGTTTCACCGAGACCCCAAAACATCACCTAACCAGTCCCTGAACCTTGACTCTCTCTATAAACTGAGTTTTCAAGCCATGAGGCTGTCAGCCAGCACAGTGTCCCACAGTCTGAATCGTGCCATGAGTTTTGGTGGTGGTGGTGGTGGTGTTTTTTTAAGAAGTGCCTCTGCTGTCAGAGCATCGTGTACAAGTTTGACCTATATAAGAGACCAAGTAGGTCACTGTGTGCACATTGGACCATGACAAATTGATTTTGAACCATCACTTATCGGGCTCTGTTGCTGTCAAGGAGGATACATCAGTGTGATTAATAAATTATTTACCAAATAGATAAAAGCATGCTTCCCCCACCAGAGATTCTGGAGGGTTTATTGTTTTAAGCTGCTGCACTAATTGGGCTGTACATTCACTTGCAGTTCCAAGAGAGATGAACATTAGAGGAACAATGCTCTTTACTGCACACGGTGGTGACACAGCAGAGGCATCCCATGAACGCCTACAACAAATGATGCTCAGTTTAGTGTTTCCCTGGCACAGCTCCCAGCACTCCCTCCTTGCTCCGGTCTCCATCCAGCGTTGCCTCCAGCACAGTGGAGAGAACTGGCCTCATGGAGGCACTGAAACATTTTACCTCAAGCTTCACTACGATGTGAGGGACAGTTTTGAGATTCCACTCTGCAGCCTTCCTCTCTTTATCTCAGAAAAGATCCTACATTGCTTCCCCTGGGATTTAAACCATCACAGTTAAAGAACTACCCTAACCATCAGGGGAAAAATTCCCAGCTTTTTCTCCAGCTAGGAATTCTTTGTTCCATCCCCCTGGGAACTAGAAACAAAACAAACAAATACACAAGATGAAATAAAATATATTCTGCATATAGTCGTGAGTTAAAAAAAAATACAGGAAACCCTTCCACTTTCAAGGTATGTATCATCTGGCTGTAGGGTGCCAGTTAGTAATACTGATTCCTGAGGAGTTATTCAGACCCTTGGGTGAAATAACAGGTCTCCAAAGAGACTTAAAGTAAATGAAGTTTTTAGCAACTTAATTTTTTTTTGAGGAGGAGGAAGAAGGAGGAAAAGCAGAAGAGTAGGGGGATGAGGGAGTGACAGGGTGAGAGGGTGGGGAGATGGGAAGAGAATGTTGTGGAAACTACTTTTCTAATAGTAGCAGAGAGATAGTAGACTGTCTGCCCTTGCCAGAAACTATTTGCAGCATCCAAGCATTCAGTTTTTTCTTTTTTCTTTTTTTTTTTTTCCCTGCAGTGTCTTGAAAACCCTTACAAAGGAATTCTGGTCATGTTAGACTCTCACAGGAAAGATGGACTACCTGGATTTGGGGTTGTTGAAGAAAAGTGCTTGACAACCATAGTCATAGATAAAGATGCATAATGTTCTGGCACTTGAATCTATTTATTAGCCTCTTTCCTGTGAGGTATCCACTAATCCCGATCACTAGAGAAAAAGACTATATTATAATGATTCTTAATTAGATACAGATGCAACAGATTGATTCATTATTTCCATGTGCTGCAGTCCGTGTTTCATGCAGTGTTTCCAGTTTCATTAACCTGGTATGCTCTAATCCTGCATGAGCTGTCTCTGCCCCCAGCAACACTTCTTGCTCAAGAATCCTACTTCTGATTTCTTTTATGAGCCTTATCTGTGGCATTACTTTTTGCTGCTGTTGTTTTATACTGCAGGACAATTTTTCACCCTCAGAACTTGAGTTTGTCCTCAGTAATAAAAAAGACTTTTAAGTGAGGGAAACTGCAGTGTAATCTAAAATGCATTTTAATCACTGCAACTAATTATGAAGAGTGCTAAATCAGTAAGGGTCAGAGCTCTAGCATCTCACTCCAAATGACAAACAGTAGTACAGCCAATTGTAATGGGATTATTCCTGTGAGTAGCTGCCCATTACTTTCACTGGGAGATTTATAGTCTCTTTGAAAAACTGTCTGAAAGATCATTAATAAAAGTATAATTAACAAGGAAACGAAAGCCATTATATCAAGAATTTCTACAAACAATGGAAAAACTTCATTTATAGTGGAGACAATAAATCAGGGCAGTGGAAATCTGTGTAGATCTGTATTGCTGTCTGATAACAACAGGCATAATCTTATTCTGGGGGCAGGCAACATAGGAAGAAAAAAAGGTCTGTTTACAGACATATGCACTAAATTTTTAAATCAGAGAAGAAAACAAATATGACTTGATTCATCAGTTCGTCTGGGAGGATGTTCAGAAGACAGGAGGGTAGGTCCAAGGCAAGCTACTGAGGTGGAGTGCTCTGGGCAAGCAATTCAAGGCTTCCCAGACTGCTGGGCTGCACGAAGTGGAGCTGGATGTCTCATGGCTATGGTTTATCAGCTCCTAGGCAATGCTGTGAGACTGCAATTGCTCCGTGGGTGTCTGAAGTGCTTCTGCTCTGCACTGGGGGCTGTTGCTTACCCTGAGCAGAACCAACCCACGACAGTCTGCAGTCACTCCTGTAGACCTGCCCGCAGTTTCATTCTTTCTTCCTGTCTGTATTATCTCTTTACAACATGAATGTAACAAAATCTAGGAAGACAGACATGAGAAGGCCTTCTTGTACTTCTACAAATGTTCATAGGTAGAGATGGGATAAGGTACTGGATGATCCACCTGGTAGCTGGGCCACTCCTAACATTAGAATACCCTCCCTGTTTAAGGGAAAAAAAAGGCACAGCTTTGACTTGTTCATCAGGCTCCATGCAAGATGACAGTAGTACAAGTTGAGTAGGGGTGTGAGGATGTCTGCTCAAGACGCAATTTAAATTTTCCACTTCTTGCAAAACAAATATCAGAGGTTCCCTTTGACTTCCTGATTAAATCTCCTCCGGGGTCTGCATTTTAGGTGGCTATTTTAGAAGGTGAACCAGATCAAAAAACTGTATATGAAGATCCAGTAACTTTTTTGGCTTCTTGCCACATACTTATTTTTATTAATTCTGCTTCCTACATTTCATCAGAAAATTTCCTGGTGGAACAGTGGGAAAGTAGTTCTGCACCAGCAGAGAAAACTCCAAAGTATGTGATTCCCTCAATCCTGAGGCTTTTCTATGAACACTTTTGGAGATCTGAAACATGTATTCCTGCCACCAACAACTACCACTTCTGCGTGGTATGACCCAGACTTCCGAGACTGCAATTTTTAACACTTTTTAATTTTTAACATTTTTAAAATAATGAGATTGCATAATATATGTGATCTTCCAACCTTACTGATTAACAAAACACCTGAGATACCTGATCTGGAGTCCTGATTCTATGTGACATGCCAGAGTCTATTAGTACCCCTGGGGCTGCATGAAATACTTGCCATAGTCTCCTGAAATCTGCACAATGTTATCTTCAGTCAGACAGGACAGAAAGAAAATTTAAGGTAATGCAAAGGTTTATGGTTTATTCTATTAAAAAAAAATCAGCCAAAACATATAGAAAACCTTTGTACAGGCTTTACATCTCAGTCACTCAAGATATTTTCCTGACTATTAAAACTCATTATATGGATATCATGAACAAGTCTCTTAAAGATTTGTTCTATAATTAAGGAGCTTTTGTGGTATATGATGTTACTTGTCCCAAGAAATCCCAGTGCTGTTTTCCCTGAAGCTACTGCATCAAGACAAAGGCAGCAGCAAGGGGGGAAAAAAGTGCCATTAGATCTCTTCTTTTGTTTATTATGTTTGACTAGGGAGTTTGCCTTTCTTCTTTTTTTAATCTTGATTTTTGTTTTGTCTTTCATTAAAATGCAATGTCCTCTAGCTGATAATATTTGGGCATCTTTCCCAAGTCTGCCTGACAACATCAATGTTTAGCTGTTGAGCTGCAGTGACCTCGAAAGCATGCTGTCCTCTGCTGTTCTGGCTGCACCTACTATTACTCAAGCAGTGGGAGCCAAACAAATACGACATTTGGATCTTTCCTACTTGTTCTGCAAAGCGCCCCCTCCAAGCCCGGTGTACGGACACGCTGTGTAAGGAATCGACAATTCCCCACGATTACACAGCGGGGCACGAGCACTGGCAGCAGAGCTGAGGAGTTAACTCTGGGGTATACAGGGCTGACAAATGCAGAGACATATTGATCCTCCGCAGTCTGTCTCATCAGTAAAGTAGTAATGGTCTGCATATTAACACAACCGCCTATGAGGTGACAAAAGACAAGGAAGGACACTGGAGCTTAGTGCCCGGAGGATGAGCGTGTTGTGCCAGCCCCACGTGTAAGGCAGGTTAACCAGCCACCTCTGCTTGGCTCAGAGATCAGCCTCACCGAGGTTTGTTTAAGCAGAAGGATTAAAAATAACCACTTTTGCTGAAATGTTTGTTATTTTGGAAAACATCAGGGTGAGAAAGTAAATCGCAAACTAGACAGAGCTAGCAAATTAAGGAAGAGGAAAATTAATTCCACAGGTGATGGACAAAAGAATTGGTTAAAAAGGACTGATCACAAATCTACTATTGCTTAATGAATGCACGTGTCTTCAGCTGGCATCAAGGGCAGAAACAGCTCTCACTTGGTTCCTAGACATGTAGGTAACAGATAAATCTCCGCCTTCTAAGTACAAGGTGTTATTGTAAAACCCAGTCCGGTGGCAGGGAAGTGTTTCAGTGACACTGAAGAATGGTGGTGCAGTGTTTGCTGAACCTGAGTTATCAATACTGCAAAAAGACTCCTGCACTCATCCCCTCCTTATAGAGTCTGTGTGGGTCTAGAAGCTGTCCAAGAACCAGGCTTCACAATCAAAATATTCAGAGAAGACAAGTTCAAATGCTTCATCAGTGTACTCATCTGTCCTCTACCTGTAAAAAAGAGGAGTGTAAATGGAGCAACATGATATCCTGCTAAATTTCAGGTTTCTATCAAAAAGCCTGAGTGGGCTTGAAACAAGGCATTGTAGAAAACTGTGTGTTTTGGCAGATTATTCATAGAAAATGTGAGCACTGAAATATTATTTTAGCAGTGCTATTGCAAAAAATATTATTTAAAACCAGAAATACTGTAATACTACTGTTAATTGATCCATTTTATTATATGTATGTTGTAGCTCATATAATACTATTAAGATGAATATCATGATTAATGATGATGTAACACTACAGAATTATTTTAATTATTGATTATCAGTATCTTTTTTAATATCCCTGGGTGTGTATTGTTAACACTTTCCATTACAATTTCACATTCATTATGTCAAAATTTCTCATGAAGCAGAAATTCTGTGTCCCAAGAAACCCCGGAGTCTTTTTCAGTAATTTTTATCTTTTTCTATTTACTTTTGTTTATGATTTTTCTAGAGATTTTTTAGGCAGATTCTTTAGGTTGTCTGGACTCCAGGCTAAAGAGGTCTTCAGGGCATTTGAAGGGCGTCTGAAAATAGGGTTTACATTTATTGGAGAAATATTTGTTCTTTCACAAAAAAAAAAAAAAAAAAAGTGATTAGACATTTAAGAAACTGAAAAAATTCTTCCACAATTCACAGTAATCCTGGCTGATGGTTAGGGCTCTTAGTCATCACACTCACATAAATACAACCTAACTGCATCAATACCCAAGTACACCTGGGACCTAAATTAACTGCTAACTACATTGTGAGGACATTCTGCACTGGGTGACGAAGAGAAGAGAAAAGAAGATGAATTCAATAATTTCATTATTATTTTAGCATCATAGTGCATCATTGATATTCTTCAGCTTCTAAATGCCAGGGATAATGGAAAGAAACCAAAAATATTTTTTAAAAAGGCTGTATTTAGGCATACTGAGTAACTTCACTATATATAACATAAATTTTTAACCTCATCATACTCCTTGCAGTCTCTGGTGTCTTCTGAACTGGTGAGACTCAAAGACCTCACTTTACCCAACATCAGGAAGGAAAAAGATCTTGAAACAAGTGGGGAGGGAGGAGGGGGAGCAGGTTGATGCTGAGCCATTGTTCCCTCTTACCACAGGCCTCATGGAAGGAATAGAGGGAGATGAATATGGACAGAAGGGTTTAGGGTAAGGGATTTCATGGCAGGAAAAGTGCTGCTGTGTCAGTACAGGGTGTATGGTCTCTCTGCCCTTATGGGATCTAGGAATGTCTTGCTGATCAAAGCCCTTGGGATCTGAATTCAGCTCATTTTGAACAGAGGTTGTTTACACAGACCAGTCAAAAATGTCCTCCAGCCCCCACCTGCTGGTCTGGTACCTTCATTTCAATGACAACATCTCAGATGACATCAAAAACTGCCCTTGGAGGATAACACAGATTTTCAAATTGTATTTCTATTATGGGCTTTAATCATAGTCTTGACATTTTCTCTATGTATTCTTGTACCTGAATAAAATATTTTCTTCTTCCTTTTTTTTAAATACAAGCAAAAAACACTGCAGTCAGTTGGATCAATCATCATATTATAGCCAATAATACTGATTCTACTATATTCAGTCAATATCCAGCACTGAAAATGCTAACATTCAACATTTATTATATTATTATTCATGTTGATAGCAACCAAAAATAATTAATAATTTAAAGTTCAATTGCATTGCCAATGAATTAGGTTAGTTACACACTTCTAGATGAAATCAAGGCTCAGACAGCATCCCATTTCACAGCTTTAGCAAAGGATATATTGGAATAATCATAAAACTTGGACTCATGTTAATTGCTTGGTAGAAGTCTGAAGAGCAGTAAAAGCCCAGCTGTAATTCAAAATTCCTTTTTTTTTTTTAATTTTTGTTTAATAGTGAAAATCAGATTGTTCCCCAGCAATAGGAGCAGAAACATATCCCAGTTACAAGTAGCATTTATGGTGCAGAGCAGCTTCTTGAGCCTCAGGTGTTCCTTTCACACTTCATGCTGGGGTGACTCTTTCCTTTGGGGATGGGGAAGGTCTCTCCCCGACAGCTATTTATATTCCTTGGTAAAACCTTTGTATGATTTTGCTTTCACATGATGCAGAGACACTCTGCATGCTGACACCAAGCCCAGTAGCATAGGACACTTGGGCAGGAGGAGCACAGCTGAACAGAGAATGCACTGGATCTGTACAGTATCCATCCATCAGTGGGGTTGAACTCAGATTTACAAGGACAGGCAATGGGGTCTGAGAACAAAGGGCCACACAGGAAAAATTCACAAAGTCTTTTACAAGCAAATGGCCATCTTGATTTTTCCAGATGAGTAGCAACAAAATATTCTCATTTTGTTTCTATTCCAAGTTGATGAACAACCTGTGTAGTTGGTTTTGTTCAATATTGTTCTTTTAAGCTGGTGCATACCCCTACACATCAAATACTTACATACTGAATTCTGTGTACTTGCACATATGCACAGATAGTACACCATAAAAATGTCTATCGTGATTCCCCAGCAGTTAAGAATCATTAAACCTGTCACTGATTCTGGTGACAGCCCTAAACACCACAGTACAGCCTTGACTCAAACTAAATTACATCTTTTCCTCCATGTCCTCATTTTTAATTTTTTGTATAAAGTAGGCCTGCTGCAACGGTGTCCTCACCTCAAAAAAAGCCTCAAAACCAACACAAGTATAGAAACATCACTAGTTTTGCAAAAGAAAAGAGGTTTATGCTATTTTTCCTCTATCAGTCCTGTCTGTGCCTTACCCTTTGGCTTTGCAGAGGCTTAAAGTGGTGTGAGCTAACAGGCAGTAGGCAGCTCTCCCTCTGAAAAAGCTGCCTGTGACTGTGGATTTATTTAAATGTGAATATGTAGCTGGTC
This sequence comes from Calyptomena viridis, assembly GCA_013390005.1. NCBI lineage: Eukaryota > Metazoa > Chordata > Aves > Passeriformes > Eurylaimidae > Calyptomena > Calyptomena viridis. The sequence continues at coordinate 90,076 of WEIV01007402.1, read as the reverse complement.
TCCTGCATGCAAAATAAAGTAGGTGCTAAAATATTAAACTCTACCACTGTCCACTATTCATTGCCTCCAACTGGTGCTGTCAGAAGCAAGCTGCTTGACTAACCAAGGCCTGTGATTTAGTATGACATCCCAACTCTAATTACTCCCTCCTCCTGATTCATTTTCTGAGCCTCCAATTTTCAGATTTGGAGAGCCTGGATTCAAGGAGTTGTGTGTACAGTCAGGTACAGGAGAGTTGGAAATGCACTTGCCCCTGAATGCAGAACATAATGAATCACCGTGATTTCAGGGCTCCTGAAATTACTTGCTGCAAATCTAAGGCTTTCAAGGGGCAATTTAACCTGCTCTTGGGATTCTTTGTGGTGTCTTGGAAGATTCATCAAGCCTCACCTACTAAGCGTGGGTGTCACCCAGCTGGCTCTGACCCCAGCTGCCTGCACCCACAGAGGCTCTCTGCTGCTCTGCCCCATCTGCTGGGCACAGATATGCCTTTCCTGGCATGAAGGATCACAAAAGTGACGGCACAGACATTATTCCCCTGTGCAATACTGTGTTTAGATTTGTGACGGGGATGGATCAGGTCATGTGGCAGGGTTGTCCCAGACTTCCCCGCTGCACATCTGGACTGTGAGCAAACCACAGATAACAAATTGCAAAGAAAATAATCAGAAATGTTTTGAATAAAGATGCTCTGCTGCAGGGTTAAAATGCTCACATACCTTACATTTCACCAAGAATAGTCCTCAATGTCCTATGAATCAACAGCACAGACAATAAGAAACAACAGCATCTTTAAAACTCTCTTCAAGGTGCTATTTTCTCTAGCAAAATATTTGTCTGCATTGAAGAAAGTGAATATTTGGTAAATGTTTGTGTTGACCTTACTAAAATATTATGATCTTTTCTTTTGAAATTTGCCAGTTAAATCAGAAACACAGAGAATTTCTTTTTGAGAAGAGGGGGAATAAACCCCCTAATTTCTTTTACTTCTTGCTTGTTTTTCAGAGGAGAAAGGCAAAACTTGAAAGTGTTTCCCAGAAAAATAAAAACAAGACTTTCCAGACTGTTAAGAAATGTTCTAACAATTTTTAGAGTCTCCACTCACTTTAGAACATTAAAAACTCTAAGATTATTCAGCTTAGACTTTGACTGGCTAACTCGTATTAATTATGTTTTCCCAACATTTTTAGGTTAGGTTGGTTTATGTGTTAGCTAATATTCAGAAAGAGAATAACTTTTTCATAAGGAAACACCTCTCATAAACCATTAAAGCTGCCAGTTATTAAGCAGTGAGATGTGAGACCTAAAGAATGTTTCCTCAAAGTCCATGTTTCAGGTTAGGTGACAGGACCATGCCCCACAACAGGTAATGTAACAGATGGCAGGCAGGGTGCCACTGCTCTGTGGGTTGATCATAGGAAACACCTGCTTTGCTACCTGTGCGTTGCAGTTCATTGCAAATGCCTCCTGGTATCAAAATGTCCCATTTGAGTTTCACAGTCTTCTTCCCAAGAGTTGCTGCCCCATGAAGCACCAAGCACCTGCCTTCTACTTCCTGAGTAAACCAATCTGCTGTCTCCAAGCTGCAATAGAAAAATCTGACATTACAAATTTTATCTGTAGAATGCAACAATCAGGCTTGTCCTTCTGCAGCTTTCAAGCAGCTCTGGACACTCCTCACTTGCTCTTGTTTCAGATAGAAGTGGGTCTTCTTCGTAATCCATAAGTTGTTATTCTTTGCAGCTGTGACCACCACAACATGCACTGGGCTTACTAAGGAGTATATGCAAGATAGAGAATTTCTGAGATCAGTGAATCCCTCCTGGTATTAACAACAATTCACATATATATGGATGTTGAAAACTTCTGAGGTAAAGCTGGACAAGCACATTTGTACCATGTATTACTCATGATGGACACCTAAGCCTTCACAGCTCTTTATTGGGAAAATTTTCTTTGGTAATCCATGGTCACCTGCTACGGGTGGATGATTTGCACACAGATTTCAAATTAATCATCTCTAATACTAGTCTCAGGTTAGAAACCCAAACTCACATGTCAGTCTTTCTCTGAAGTCAAGACTGCAGATTTCCAGTATTTTCATCTCTGTGTTAGACAACTAACTCACTGGACATTCTTTCTCCTTTTCCATCCTCTTATTTCATTCTTTATTTCCTTATTGTCTTTTTCTGTGAACTCATCCTGTTTCCTCTTACAAAACACTGATTTTAAAAAACAAACATAGCCAGTTTCAGTTTGAATGGATCAAATTTTCATTTGGGGTAAATAAAAATAATTCCTATAAATTAAAATTGTTATCATTATTTATTAAGTTCAATCTGCTACTTCTGAGGATTTAGTTAGGGACCCTTTTTTGCTGTGCATTTTACAAATATACAACAATATATTGTTCCTGCTCCAGACTACTTATTGTCCAGATAAACAAAGGACAAGGCCAAGTGAATAACATACAAGGAAGTCAAAAAGAAAAAAAAAATGCCATCAGTTGTGGTTCTGGCTATTTATATTGTTTAGGAACAGGATTGCATTTTTGTTGCCAGATTGGAATGTACAAGTTTCTCTCTTGGCGTTTAGTCCTATTAAGGCAAGCGAGAGAGACATCTATACCCATTTTCTGCTACATATTTATTTTGTGCAATGGCTTGTGAAAGAAAATGCTGACTGTTTTTTCTAGCTCTGAAGTCGTTTCTCAGTGTGTGTGTGTGTGTGAAACAGCAGAGACTGAAATTTAAGTCTGTTTTTGAATTTACAAATACCTTTAAATCTCAAACTGCAGCACCATTTTAAACCTTGGACAGTGGGTGGGGGCTGGGCAGCTTTATGCAGCCTCCTCCCTGGTGTTAGCCCTGGAATGGAGTTTCTGGGTGCCTTGGACGTGCATTCACCAGTCACTGCTTCCCATGGGGGAATGGGGCTGGGGCTGTTTGCAGGAGCTGAGGTGCCCTGGGTTTGCCCTGGGGCATGGAAATTGTGCAGGTTCACTTCCTCAGGCAAGGCAGAGGTCTCCCAGTGACCCTTGATGTCTCTGCCATTCTGTTGTGGAATTTTTTGAGAGCTTACAAGATGCTTTGCATTTCCTTTTCTGGCTGGAAATATTGAAGGAAAATAATCTTTTTTCCTCTTCTTGCTCCAAAGCCTGTCTATAATGTCCATCAGGGAAGCACTCTGGTGTATGAAACCAGCACCAACTGAAGATCAAATCTAAAGCCAAAAAATTGGTGTTGTGCTCATTATAACCTGCCTAGTCTTTGTTACTGTGTGCCAGCCTGTACGTATATAGGCTTGATTAAAGACCATAGTACAAATAATTTGAAAAATTTTATTTTTTCCTTTTTCAGCATTGCCATACAATGTAATTATATGATTTCTAAAGTGTATTTAAAAATTAATTATAGGGCGTTTGCTTCACATTCTTTGTTGCAAGTGAACTCCTGAGCTTAGTATTGCCTTGTGTAAATATCCTCCCAGATAATCATGAAACATCCTATAATTCAATTATAAATAACCTCTGAGAACCATAAAATGATATATTCTAGATTAGTGACACAAACAGATGCATTCACCATCCTGAGTGTAAAATGAAACTTAAAACAAACCCAGCATTTTCACTTGATTTTGATCTGTAATGTGCCTCTGTGAATGACCAGTACAATGGAGCCTATACAGCCTGTAACACTCTCCCTGGAATTAAGCCTTCTCAGAAAAACAAAGTTAAAATCAAACCAATACAAAATGTCCAGTGTATTTCTCACTAAAAGAGTTAATAACAAAGGCCTTACTCAGCAGATGCTGTGATGTAGATATACAGGAGGAATTAACAAGCATTGCAGGAAAAGATGCATTTTTCTGACACTTGTTATAAAAATCATGATGTGACATTTCTAAGGATGGCCTTTTACTGTTACTTACGTATTAGTTTCTGAGACCTCCTCATCTTGCAATAAGCTGTCTTTGCACTACCAAATGGTAAAATAGGGTTTTAGAATAAATAAAAGTTGGGTAAATCACTGTGACAAACCTTACTTAGGGAGAAGAAAGACTGTTCTTCATCAGGTGACCAAAAGTTCGATAAATTTGTGCTTAACTCAGACATTTTGCATGTTACAACAGCCTTGTCATTATTGTTGTTTAATTCAATGTTTGAGGTGCTCAGATGAAAAAAGATGTCCAGTGTTTAGCTCTCACACGACCAAGACAGGGATAAAATATTGTACTGTAAAGCAAAGTTTAACAAAGTTTAACAGTATTGCATTAGATTAATGGTGGTGAGAGAAATTACACAGAGTGTAAAGCTATATTTTGACAGAGTCCCCCCAACACAAGGTGTGGAGCACATACAGCACTAACCCACAGGCTCTGCCCCTTGTGGTATCACCTCCACCATGGCCTGAGGCTCCAGTAACTGAGCCAGAGCTGATGGGCTTCCATGAGGACACTGCTCATGGGTGTGAACCTCACAAGGCTGGGTGGTCACGTATGGGGACAGAAATGAAGCTGCCTCACACAGCTTGTGTCAGCAGAGCAGAACACATTTTGGTAAGATGAGCAAAGAGACAAGCTGGTTAAGCCCAAGATAACGTGCTCGTCTAGGAGGGTTTGGTTCCTAAAAACCCTGGGTGAAACCTCACAAATCTATCATCTCAGATGTCACTGTGGCACCCAACACCACCTCTGCTTTTTTAGCTCTATTGCCAAGTGGGAGGAATAAAATTGATGATCTTCTTCTAGTGGGTTTGATAAATAAGTGTTACTGTTTTCCTGCAAGCACCTGTTTCCTTCCTACATCTCTTCTTGGGAGATTTTTTAAAGAATTTTTTGCCCAAGAAGCAGCTGAATTCCAAATCCCAGGTCACCCCCCATCTGTTTGCAGAACACAAGCTAGTTAATTTTGGGAATGCTAAAAAAAAGTTCTATAAAGCCTCTTTCACATTGATGCTCCCCAAGACTGGAAGGCAAGACATATGGGGGAGCAGCAGTTGGTGGAACAATTTTATCTGTGGTATGAGAAACTAGATAAAAGTGTTCTTGTGAGGACACATGATAAATGGTAAAGGCAGATTCGATGATCACCTTTTTCCTCTTGGGCTTTTATTACCTACATGTTGCACAGCTGGTACTGACAATCAGTAATGTGTGTTTAGCTATTTTAATATTCACTTTTGGAATAGGGCGGCAGAGACCCCTGTTTTGTGGTTTGTGGCTCTGTAGGTGTTTGCAATTTGCAGCTTTCCATCTGCACAGAAATTCATGCTCACTTCTGGGCACAGTGTTGCCAGGAGGACACAGATAAGCTGAAGGGAGCTTGGAGAAAAAGAACAAAAGTTATTGTGAGACTGTAAGGAGTGATATATAAAAAAGATAAGTATGCACAGCTTGACTAAACAATGAGTAATTGCTAGAGCATAATAATGATTATGAAAGGAGTCTTAATTGATTTATCTGAGGAATGCTCAAGGCTTCTTTTAAGATGTTTTACTATTAGAATTATTTATCCGTCTACGTTAAGGGTACAATTGAATACTTGTGTCCTCATTTGGTGTTTAAAATTAGGGGAAACTAAACACACATAGGACCATAAGCATCACGAATTATTCAGATGTCAGTGGCACTTAAAATATTCTTTTGTGAATAGTCCTATGTGTCACCAGAGGAAGCTAATGGATATCCTAGAGTTTCAGACGGTGATAAACAGGGACATCAAATGATAATGGTTACAGGAGTCTTAACAGTGAGTTAGTCTAATCCAATACACAAAATGACATAGCCTGTGAATTGCTGTATAACAAGGAGCACCAGCCATGAATTCTGGCTAAGGTGACTAGCATAAGCTGTGCGAGGAAACTCGTTAAATGTGGGGAAAAAGGATACGATATTCCCTCCAAAAAGTTAAAAATATTAGTTTATAATATTCAGATGGTATAAAATGTCATAGCTGCATTGACTTCAGCAGCACCATGTTGATTTGCATTAGCTGAAGTTCTGTCTCTAAATTCTTTAAGAAAACCTAAAATGAAACTATAATGAATTTATTTTTGGAAGGACACCATCTGGTGTTTTATTGCTAGTTGACAAGAAGTAGGAAAGGATAGTCTGACTGCTGGTAGCAAGAGCAGTGGAGGATTTGCATTTTACAGGGGCTAGTGAGGATGATATTTAACCAAATATCTCTTTTTAACAGGTCCCCTCACAATCATCTACAAGCTGGAGATGCACTCAAACCAAACTCAGTGACCTGGATATCATAAACTGTCTCTCTTTAAAAGTGATGTAAACTAGGAATAATGGCACAATTCTGTCACGCTTCAGAAGGAAATTAACCCCCTGTCTAGATCTCTATCGTGCCTAACCAATCATCTCTATTTAATGGCTTCAATATTTCTGATGATTATAAAGCTGACTCTCAATATAAGTTAAGCCACCTTTCAGGATTCATAATCCAGTATAAAACTGAGGGACCCTAACCCTTACCTGGATGCTAATTTCATTGCATTCTCTGATTCCCTTCTTTTTTTCCCATGGCTTATTTTCTACACTATAACTAATTTTTCCTGTTTTCCCAGCACATAATTCTCTGTAGAACTATCCCTCATACCGCATTACACCACAAGCAAAGTAAGAATAGCTTTTCTGCACTGCTGTTAGTTACTTTCGTGAAAAGGACATCTGAGTTTTATTTTATTTTTTTTTTAATTTTGTAGCTGTGTCAGATGCACCTCCTTTTGATTCCTGTTCAATGATAATTTTAGTGGAGCCTTTAGGTAGAACCATCAAATTAAGGGACAGCAGAAGCTTTCTGAGAAAGATTAAATGGTGCTCTGAGAGACAATCAGTTTGTTCTTAACCTCAAGCAACAGCCAGTCACAAAGCAAGTGTCTGAGGAGATAAGCATGAGTGTGTTATTTAGTAAGTGAAAGCTAAGAAAGCAAAATGACTGTTGCATTTGTACATCTTTATAACAAAATGCAGACATGACAATGGTGGGACTACAACTGAAATTAAGGTTACAACTTCTTTTGCAGAAATGCACATTTCTAACAGATCAGCAAAACCCCCTTTGTTTCAAGGCATTTGTATCAATTTGTGTGATTAGCAAGCACCAATTGTAGCACTTAGTAAGAACAAAAGCCACTGTGAGAACTCATCTGAAGACTCCTCATTTGCTTGTGAAGGGCGGGTTTCCCTGACAAGGCAAGCGATGTGCTGTTCTCCACCAGTAAGGGCTGGGTAAATGGTCTTGCTGGTGCTGGAGCCCATCTCGACTCCTCTCAGGCTGCAGTTCAGTACCAGAGCCCTCAGTGAGGACCAGCACAGGGAGCAGCCATCCCAAAGGTTTGAGCTGTGACACAGTGGCTCTGTCACACTGGGTCTGTAGGAGCTGTGGGGTGAGATCTGAGGGAGACATGGGGTCTGAGCATTTGCTTTCAGGAGCCTCTGAAATTGTGGTTAACTCAGTTGACTTTACAAGTACTGTTATGGCAAAATAGATGCTCTTCTTTCCACTAGACACTGCTCTCAGGCCATTTGAAGTTAAATTGTGAGCAGTTGCCAAAGAAATGCCAGACCACAGGAGTTGTATGCAGTCGGGGGACTGTGTATAACTTCTGGTTTCTAAGGAACAGTACATAAGGATAATCCCATCGTTTCAGCGTTAAGACAGCTAACACTTTTATTGCCTTTACTTCTATTAAAGCTGCTTGGAAAATATAATGTTAATATATAATTGCAATTACAGTAGGTTGGCAATTATAAATAAGGCCATAAATAGTTCCCCTTAGTCAGATTCCAGAATACAGAAAGCAATGTGCTTGCCCTTCTGCATGAGTGTACTTAAAAGGAGATAGTCCTAATGGAAAGCAGCCACACAGAGACTGAAGTGAGTAAGGTAGACAGAGCCTCATGTATGTCTCCCAATGTCATAAAAGTCCAAAATTCACAGCCAAGAAACATGGGACAAAAGGAACATCTTCGTAAAGGCAGACACAGAGAGATCCAAGCTCCTCTGTTCATGGAACACTGAAAGGAGCTGTAGGCAAGCATGGTTGGAAGGCACTGGAGATGACTGCTCATCAGGCAGCTACAGCTGGACTCCTTCACATGGCTGTGGTCCCAGCTCACGAGCCCTTCTGAAACCAAGGCGTGTCAGCTTGGGCACCACACAGGCTCAACAAACTGAAGTCAAACTGGAAAACTGGTGAGAACACATTGCACTGCTCTGTGCTGATAGATTAACTGTTTCGAGCTTCCACATCCTTCTGTGCACACGTCCTCATTTAAATAACAGGTTACTTAAATAATTAATGTGCTTTAGTATCTCCATGACTTTGCTATAGAATTCCTATGTGCCCCTGGGCAATTCATTTCACCTCTCTGGCCTTTAGATCACCATTTGCAAAACAAATGTGCAGCCAGAGCTCAATTAACAAAGATAGCAGTGAAGTGGGATAACCCAGAGAAAGTGAAAATGTGGATATTTGAATCCTTGCGGTGCAACAACTGTACAACGAGAGGATGGAGACACAGAAGATCTGTGATGGTGTTGACTGTGAAGTGCAGGGATTCCTCAGATAATCCAGAGCTAAAGAGCTCACTCTACCCTGCACAGCCCTGTCCAAGCATGGCTACACAAGTGCATGATCACACAGACCGACCCTGGGTGCTTTTGCACCTGTGGGACCTGTAATCTGTCATGTGGGTAAGCAACCTAGGGATACAGTGCTGAAGGGTGTTATAAAGTACTCAAATACACAAAAAAGATGGATAATATCATCCTGTACTGAGCAGTATTGTGACTGAGATGGCCCAATGTGTGATGCTTAACCCTGAGTCATAAAATATTCTTTTACTGCAAAGTACCTTATGAGAAGCAATAGATGCAGCAAATAAGGCAGACAGACACTGACTGTAATCTTTCTCCACGTAAGAGTGATGAGTTGTAATGGAAAGATTTCCCTGAAAGTGTTTTGTTTTTTTTTTTACTTTCTATCCAAGTGCATGAGTAAGTTATACCTTTTGCAACAAAAACAAAAGTGGGATATACTGTCAACCTTGGATAAATGGCTGAAATGAAAACATTTTCTAAGTACTGAGTGATTTAGGAGCTTGTATGTAACCTCAGTATAGGATTTATTGTCATACATTATTATACCCTCTATGCACATAACAAAAATGTTATCCAAAAGCCAAAGCTAGAGAAAGAATGGGTGATTAAGAGAGAGAATTCCCAATATGCTGAAACTATGATTAGGCTGGTGGGAGTCTTGCTGTGAGAATTAAATTTACAACAAAGGTAACTCAGTTTTATCTCTTCTGAGTAGTTCAGTACATTCTCACTTTGCTGTTACAGCTAACTGCAACTTCTTTTTCTCTATAATTTATTCAAATATCCCAAAGGGTCAGATAAGAAAATTGCTTTCTTGGAACCAATGATTACTATGGGGTCAGTCAATGCAGAACAATAAGGTACGTTACCAACAAATATTCTTCATATCAAAACAATGTCTGCCTATAAATTACATTTTCAACTATTTCTTCCAAAACTGGACCACATCCCCATTTACAGACCTTCTGTTACAGATGTAGCACTTCTGCTTAGCCTCCTTATTCAGCCTGACAATCTGCTTTGCTGCGGAACATTCTTCTTTCCTTCTTTGAAACACAGAACACAGGCTCACAGACATACTAGAAACCCCTCAGCTGGACACTTCTCAAACTCCCAAGTATTCTTCTAAGACTGCAGGTTCTTGGTTACAAGGCAACAGAAAAGCATAGAAGAGAGGCTTAGCAAAGACATTTCTAAATTGCTTTGAGGCTGCCTGCATTCTTCAAACAAACAAGACTTAGATTTTTGAATACAAAAGGTCCTAATGTCTTATCTTACCCTTACAGTGATATCAGGAAAACCTAATTTTTCAGGACAAGTGAATCTTCCAGCAAGTTCCTCTTATGCATCAATATCTCCTTATGCAGCACAGCAACCTGCTCTTAAAATACTTTTCTCCCCTATGCTTGTACCTGTATGGAAAGTGACTTCTGCCCAGATCTTTCCTAGATCCTTCCTATACTCCCTATTAGCATCTGCATAGAAAGAATAGTTTTCTACAGGAGTGGGCCAGCAAGTGAGAGGCGGTCAAAAGCTCTTTTCATGCCTTCCCACTGTTGACCTTCAATAAGGCTTCAAGTATCTTCCCTGTGTAGAGCAGCAGCCGTAGCTGAATACACTGCAAAATGTTAATTCAATATAAAGACATGCCAGTGTGCCACAGCAGTGGATCAGTGCTGGTGGAAGCAAAGGAATGAGGAGTCTGATGTGCATTCTACTCTGCTGCAAGCTGCTTTTCCAGTTGCACCGTCTCCTATTAATGACAAAAGCAGAATCAGGGTATTGCAGCTGAAGCCAGTAGTCACTTGATATGAAATCTCTACCAAATATGCTGTTTCCAGTGCATTCTGAATTCTAACTTTTCCAAGTTAGTGTCACTGTGTGGAAACTCTTGATGGTGTCTCTGGGTCTGACCTGTGAACACCATGTAAGAGAGAAAGGTTATGTAAGTGTAAGCACTCCATTAACTTCTTTAATTCTGCTTCTCTTTGCTTGTGACTATTGGAAAAAAAACCCATAGAAAAACATGTGAAAAAATGTGAAAAAAACATGATCATATATATAGAAAAGATTTAGTACAGAAGAAGTTCCTTGGTGCTGTTCCATGTAGTAATTTTTCAATTGAAGAGATAGATCTATAATAAAACTAATTAAGAAATATCCTTCATTTGACCTTTTTTGAGGTGTACTACCATCATACTGTCATGTAATGATTATTTTTGTTTTAGTTTTCAAGATATTTTATTTGACACAGTTGATGAAAAAAAATCCATATTTATTGAATATTGCATTGTTGATTCTGATACCAAGCCACAACCATCAGCTCAAATTTTGTCTCCCTAAGTGTAAATGTCCATAAAAAATACTTGATGGTTAAATTTTCAGACTCAATTTCATCTTGCAAATCAAGAAAAACACTTGAGTACTACTGATTTCAGTTTAAAAAGAGTAGGGGTTTTTTGTCCATTTTAGAAAAAAGAAATACTGAAAATAGATTACTGTGAGCTTCCACACAAGGATAGAAATATTCCTTAGCTTTCCTTGCAGAAGTAGTAGTTGAGCACTTCAGAGAACTCTCAGAACTAGTGAATAAATTCCAAGGATTGTCTTCTATCAGAGGAGTACCCCAATGGTGATGCCTGATCCCCAGGTGGTTTTCCAGCAGCCGTGACTGTGACACAATGGCTCTGACACCCCATCAATGGTAGAACTGCATTGGCTGAGGCAGGGAGGGACAAGCTGACAGGTGATGTTGCCCCTGAAATTTCAGGGTTGCTGTGGGATTCCTATTCATGTTCACACTGTACAAACTAAGAGCAGTGAAACCTCCGGCAAATTCTTGTCATCACCTTCTTGTGATTTTTCTCTCCAAGCTCTTCCTTCTCTCGTCTTGCAGTTCTTGGTGAGATGAGGATTTTGTCAGCTCATTTAGTAAGGGAAATTTGCCAAACGAGATATAATGGTATATCTACTATATAATGGATGCAGAAACTGGAGAGAAATTAAATTATTTGCCTAAAATCAAACAGACAAATCAAACAGTCAGTGGCAAAATAAATATGGAGGTCACCTATTGCGTTAAAGTTTCAGAAATCTTAATCCTTGACAACATTTTTCCTGTCCTTTAATACAGTTTTGTCACAATGCTTGATTTACAGTGATCTATCCATTAATTGTCAAGAACACAATCATGGGTCCTTAGAAGGAAAGTACAAAAAGGTCCTGGAGGGATATTCCCTCCTCCACGTAAAGTGGGTAAACTCATTTTGTACAGCTCTAACAGAGGTGCAGTGTGAATAAGGAAGAGAGAAGAACAAGGAGGAAAAAAAACAACAAGACAAAAAAAAAAATTTGCTTAACAAACCCCTGGCAAAATCAGGAACAGAAAATAAAGGACAGATTGGCACTGAATGAGAACTGTCCCAGCTCCCTTCACAAAGAGTTTAGGATCTTGCTCTGCTTAACCATGCACAGTATTAAGAATTGATCTTGAAAATATCTATAGCAAGCACAAGCCTTACTAACCCACATCTGTCAGTTTTATTATTGTGAGCATCAAGCTAAGAATTATTTGAGAAAACAGGTGTAAAAGTCTAAATATCAATGAATTGTAAAAGGAAAAAGGATTAAAATATTTGAGAGGAAAACATATTATTGGATAGTATCTGTAAAATTTGAGATGATCTTATTGCTGGGCTTTTGTATTATTTTTTAATATTTTTTTTTAATTTTTACTCTTTTCCTATATTAGGTATTTGGTGATAATTACTGAATGTGGGAATATCAAACTTCCCATCAAATCAGCATCTTAGAGCCTAATAAGTGATCTGTCACTGGATAGTTGCTTCAAAGGTGTACTAATCACAACCAGTGTCTAAAACAGTATACAGATACATAAAATAAGGGAATCCAGAGAGAATAGGAGGAAAGGTCATTAGGCATTATCCCACACAAGTCAATTCCTCCATCTCTGAGAAAGTACTGTCACAGAAATGTTATTGTTCCCATTTAGGACTCACTTATTGCTTGCACTTAGGTCTGATTTAGCAAATCACTGACATGCATTAAGTCAATGGGGTTTAAATAAAAGTTTGACTGTTTTTCTGATTTAAGTCTTTGTGTCCTTCTAAATTATTGTGGAATTTCAACACTGAAGTACAGAGGAAATCCATCAACATAATGAAAAGCAGAACTGGACTAAACACAGAACAAAACCCTGTAATCATGAGACCAACAAATGAGAAGAGAAAGAAATCTACTATGGATAGAGAGCAAGATGATTTCTGAACCCAAGAAATAAAGGAGAATTGAATCCAATTCAGGGAATGGAAATGCATTCCCAGTGATCTCCTTGGAGAGATACTTAAACAAGGGAACAAAATTTGGTGTAAAAATTATGAGATAATTTAAAAAGCAAGAGGACTATGAGAGCAAGACTATAATCTCTAGAAGAGATTAGCTAAATACATATATTTTTTAAGGATAAACCATGAAGATATGAAGGAGTTAAGGAGCAATTAAGGAGTAAAATTTATATATATATTTATATATTTTACATACATACATATATATATATATATATATATGAAAGAACCTAAGTGAATTCTTGGCACTGCTCTCCTTTTACTCCAAAGGACTCCTGCACATAACATACCTACTCTGTCAGTAATGATGAGGCACTCTCAGAGATTGTAGTGTCAACAGAAAATGCTGGAACAAGCTGAAAGAATAAAGAGCAGTAAGTCATCAACTCTGGACTGTGAGAGGAACCAGAGAGAAATATTCAAGATAGTGGAAAAGGCAGCACTGTTTAACAGGTTCTTCCCTTTGCCATTAATATAGGGCTATTTCATTACAATGGTAGACTACTTTAGAATATTAGAAGTAAATTCTGTTTTCTATGATAGCATCTAGCAAAATTTAGGCATTTTCAGACATGTTGTTATTATCACACATTTGTAAGAGCTTTTCATACTGTTATTCTATGGTCATAATGATTGGTTTTGATGTTAAAAATTGCAGAAAATATTAGTGATATAAGCCTTTGAACTGATCTGTTAATGGCTATTGTTAGTACCAGGATATTGGACTGAGCAAATCATTGGTCTGCCTTTTAGGTCAATTCCTAAATGTTTAAATTATCACTCATCTTGTGTGTCATGTTGGTATTCTTAATGTCAACTATATAAAAAAATAAAAAATAATTCAGAAATAACAACATAATGTTGTAAAACCATAAAGAGCAAATAAGATTAGAAAAGCCATTTCCTTTACTGGGATTTGTGAGCTAAAGGTTAACTTCCAATTAGAGTTTAAAAGGAAGAACTTTTATTCTGCATTGGTTGAGGCTTTTAGCAAATCACATTTATATGTGCAGAACATTTGTATATTTCCTAATAACTTTCCATTACATTAAAGGCTGTAAGCTTGCCACCAGAACTTGTATAGCCAATCTGGACACAAGATATGCAGTGATAAGATTTGTTAATATTGCATTATCAGATGCTATTGCTTTGCAATTGATTGCAATTATACCACCATTCAGTTGCCAGGTAAATCCTATTTGCCAGGCTTGTATTTCTACATGTAAATAATATTCAGTAGAGGAAGATTAATTCCTGTGTCCCATTCATATTGTAGCAAAACAGCAATAATAGTATTGTATTAAAAATAACATAAAGGAAAATGATAAATAGTGCAAAACAATAACCGACATATTTAAATAATAGCAGGCCCAGGGGATTAAATGATACTTTGCATTTTTATAGAGCTTTCAATATAAGGATCTCAAAACACTTCACAAACATTAGCAAAATAAGCCTCCCAACACTCTTTAGGTAGGGAAATATTATTATCCTCATTTTACAGATGAATAAGCTTCTTTATGAGGAAGATAAAGCCAAGTGAAGTTCCCAAAGCCACAAAGCATGTCAGAAGCAGAATTACTAAATAGGCTCCGTGCTTAGATTACACAGAGACAGAGACCTTGACAGATAGAACAGAATTCACACATTTTCTTGAAAGTCAGGTCACGTGTTATGCAGTCACCATCTTAATGAGAATTACAAACATGAAAAAGCTATATTTTCATTTCTGAAGTCAAAACTAGACTACAGTGAGATCCTCCCATCACACTGCCTGCAGACTGTCCATGCATTCTCAAGGCAAAGCAACACTCATTGTATGAGCTTCACAGCTCATAGATCCCAGGGGTCCTAGCTGGAATCCACTAAAGGCTTGGCCCACACTGCCCACACTGCTTTAATCTGACACACATGAACACAAACTCCTTTTCCATCAGCCTGCAGATTTTTTTTCCTGTTTTCAACTAATAAAAAATGGTTTTAGTCTGTCGGTGATGTATATTTCAGAGTGGGTGCAAGCAGGCCACAAAGAAGATTATTTTTTCTTCCTGAACATACCTTTCTCTTAACTGTTCTGGTTATTACAGAAATGTATTTTACAGGTTTGAATACAGTATGATTCACTATAAAATTTGGATGATATCTGATGCAGTAGACAAGATATGAAGTAGACAGTTCATGTCAAATATCAAGAGCCCAATTCTGACAGAGCAGTTGTACAGGAAAATCTAGAGTTATCTCAGGTTTTCACAGCTGTAACAAAGTGCAGAACCTGACTGCTGGCATAAATAATGGAATAAAATTGCTAAGAATGAAACAAAAGCATTCAGATCCAAGTTTGTTCACAGTAAATAAGAAGTAAGAAGAGGTAGATGGATTCTGCTCATTTTAGGAAGAAATAACACATTTCCCTTCCACTTATTTCTGATTGCTACAGATCCTACTGTCACTGGT
>WEIV01007402.1:61264-74499 GCA_013390005.1 Calyptomena viridis | reverse complement strand
AGTCATCAGTTATGGACAGAAAGGGGACACATGGCCAGGAGTAGAGAGTGGGGCAGGAATACCCCTCTGCAAAACAGTCTACAGTTATTTAATCATAAAATAACTGTAAAACTACATTATCTGTCTTTGAAAGGATGTAAGACTTTTTCTCATTCATTCATTCATTCATTGGTAATTTTCGATATTTAGAAAGTTGTCCTACTTAGAGTTCTTTTAAATGTAGACTTGCGTATATCCCACTGCAGAACTACTTCACTGCCTTAACTTCAAAATCCCTTGAGAATGTTTTTCCTTCATCTGAATGAAATGAGGCACAAAGGCAGTAATAAAATTCTCATGACATAATGTTTTCATTAAGTAGCACAAATATCAAACACTTGGTTTCCCAAATATTTTTGACTCAATTTGAAATATACCTACTCTGACAACAACAACAAAACCTATCCTTAAAAAACAGTGTGACAAAATAGATTTATTGATATTTTGTTATTTTTCATAAAGATGCATTTTCAGTTTGTCAAAAAGTGTGTAATATTCTCACAGAACATTGAAGAGGCATTGAAGAGCTTCCCAAATCAAAATTTCTTAATAGAAACACTGTTTGGAATAATCCATTGTTTTCTTATTAAGTCACTACATTCAGTAAGAAGCCCCCAAAACTACAGTTTATGACAGAAAAGAAGCAGGAGCAGTATCATCATTAGTAATTTTTGTTCCTGAAACAGTGAAGAATTATAGCATGAATTGTTCCATATAAACCTGAATGAATAAATGCATATACATGCATATACTGACAACAAACAAGCTCTGATTCCAGTTAAAGGGAGGAAATTGAAACACCCTGTCTGATGATGAACAAAAGGTTCCAAGAAAACCTTCCTGCTGCATTCATTCAAACAATGAATGTTTTCTTCTTCTCTAGGCATGAGGTTTGATTCTGTTCATCCATACTTACTGCAATGCTCTGTGAGAGACTCAGTTATCCATTCTTACATGCTATCACGTTTTTTCAAAGTCAAGGACAGAAAAAGCTGTTGAGGTCACCAGGGAACTAGTGTAAGAAGCTCTCTAACATTGTAGAAAAGATCTGTAATCCCAGAAAACTATCGTGTCCCTTTTGGATCTAGCAGGGAAGTATTTGGAATAAAAAGTCAGAATGATATTTATAAATGGGGGAAAGCAGCTGAATCCATCTTTTAGAGGGATATTTTTCTACAACGGTGATTTCTGGTGCTTCATAGTGAACATACCTCTGCTTCCAGCATGCCACTAACTCAGACTTCAGTTGATGAAGGGATGAAGGGACTCCAGTTCACAGATGGAAGTGGAGTGCAAACAAACAAAGAAATAAAAAAAAGGAAATGTTATTCTAGATGTTTTTCCTGATATTGCTGAATTTACTGAAAAGAGGAACAAATAACTTGTTGTAAAAGCTATAGCTGGATAATGGTAGTTGAACAGAAGGAATGAAAAAAAAAAGACACTGAAGAAAGTAAGCGAGAAACATGTTTAGACTGGAAGCAGTTGTTCAGTCACTCTGAATTCAAGAATTCAGATGGGTTTGGGTCTTCTATTGCCTCTAAAATATAAATATATAAAAATATAAACCCATAAAACTAGAACAATATAAATATATATGTATATGCATATATAATCAATGTAGATGATAGAGAAATAGATAGACAGTCAGATAAAAATTAAAAAATATATTAATTTGCAGATAAGAGCAAATAAATCTGCCAGATTAGGAGTGGATCTTAATGACAAACAGTTTCACCTAATATTCCCAGAAATAAAGTTCCGGGAGTTCAACGAAGTAGGATTTTTCTTTTGCTGTTTTAATCTACTAGTGCTTTATGTGTATGTGCTAAGTATGTGGCTTATTTTGAAGACAAAAACATTTCCCTAATTTGTTTGGGAAGAATACCGGTCTGAAAATGCCTGACTATAACAAAGATGGGGAAAAGGATGTTGGACCATCTGTTTACACATTATTTGTCCTTATTTTGCACCTGCAAAAAGAAGTCAGTTCCCACACTTGCCCAAAAAAGAACCAGCCCATAAACAAACAACTGTTAGGTTTACATGTGGAAGAGCTAAAAATTGACCTAAGTCTCTCCATATTCTCAGCAGACTGAAAAACATCAGTCCAACAGCCAATAAATTGCAAGGATTTCAGATCCCGGAGGAAACACCCAGCTGCATCTAGACCACATCACTGCTAAGCAGGTACCAAGTCAATGCTCAATCAAAACCATGCAACAAATACAGAATGCTTAATCATTAGTTTCACCAAGCAAGTGTAGTCTGGGGAAAAGACATACCTAGGGATGATCACTAAGAGTAAAGATGTGAAAAAGCTTCACTGACCCAGGCAGAGTTTTTTCCATTTACAGCAATGAAGTTTCTGATCCAGTTTTACCCAGTCCAAACTCCACCACTCACTTCACCCAGAGCCTTTTCAGTCGTCTTGGCATTCACAGGGACAAACAAAGCGGGGGAAGGGACAGTATTTATGAGCCACCTAAATTATGGCGAGAGACTGATACAGTTATAGGAGATTTGAGTCCTCAATAAAGTCAGCACAACAGGCTAAGATTTGTTTATGAATAGCCATTTGTCGTGTTTAAAAGAGAAACATTTGAAGACTGTCAATGCCATGTTCACATGGGCACAAGGGCAGGGAGATGTATGGCTTTTAGGCCTTACCTCAGCTGTAGGAACTCTTAAATAACACTGACTGTCATTGATTTGGTCTTTTTAATGGTGCAGTATTTCATATGATCCAATTCAGAAAATGCTTTCATCATTTTTTGCGCACTTAGTCTTATGTTCCAGCCACATACAGATGTTTGTCTGGGATGTTTGGCTGGTTTCTATCAGTCAGTAATAAAACTGGCTGATGCAAGCTACTCCATCTTAGAAGCAGCTGAGTAAAATCTCAAACCTTGTTTTCTTTGTTTAAAATGTATGGTGTCATTATCTGTAGGCAACCAATATATTTGGATTAATTTGAAGTAAAATAAAACACTGAAATTCACGTCAGGACTATTGTGAGGTAAACTATGTGCAATCCAGACATGATCATCAACCTTATGTATTTTACCTTGCAATGGAACTGCAGTGTCTTGTGTTTGATGCAACACAACTCGGGCCCTAGAACAAATAAACAACCCAGACAGAAAAAAAAAAAAAGCAAGCTGGATCTACTCTGAATTAATTAGAATATTAATTAATGATGGAATTTAGCAACTTAAATGACTAATATCCCAGGGTTCCCTCCCCCAGACATCCTATGGGTACATCCCTCCCTAATACTGTTTCATTGTTTTAGCCTCCAAGAAAAACAGGATGCAGTATGCCTTCTGTCTATGATAAAGTTTCCTAATACAGTACAGTAATGCAATTTATTTTCATACAGCATCCTGCATATAAAATATTACATAACCCTTTATGAGAAGATAATGCATTACAGACTCAGGCACATTACTGTCTTGCAGGAAGAAATTGAAGGATAATGTTGTGGGAAGAGATTGAGGAAATAGGAGGTGAGGTACAAAAGTAGTTAAAAAAGAATGTAGTAAATGTATTTTTCTTGTCCTCTTATTACCTGTGTGAGACTAACTTCAGCAGAGGGCAGGTCAGCGTTACTGCAGATGCAGTGTAACACAAAGTGTTACATACTCAGAGGGGATGCTTCTGATCCCATGGGTTTATGCTATAAATAAGTAAGTGGGATGACAAGGTGAGTCACAGAAGTATCATGTGAATTCCCTGAGATCAAACAGGGAGCTCATGGTTCACGTGAGGAATGAACCTGAATGTCAAAAGTTCCAGATGGTGTAGAGTCCAAAAAAATGATACATGGACCAAAATTGCAGACCCAAAACACCTTATGTGGTCTGATGAGACCCATCCTGGATTCACACTATTGCAGCTTAGAGCCAACCCTGAGTGCTGCAATGCAAAAGCCTAAACAAAGTGGAGAAATAAGGTCTTTGTGCAAACTCCAGTCTACAATAGGGATGTTTTAGATCTGAAAATGAAAATGAAATTTTCTTGCAGGAGAATTTGTTTATCATTCACCACTGGAGCGGGTTATTCCTGATTTGCTTGCAGGAAATACCACAGAATCACAGAATAGGCTGAGTTGGAAGGGACCTACAAGGATCATGAGCCAAAGCTAAGACTGTGGCTAACTTGAAAGCAGACACGTAGGGAGGGGATTAGGGGGGTGTGAGGTGCAGCAAGTCTTTGAAGGACTGCAAGGAAAGGAGAGAAATTAAACACTCACTCCAAATGAGGGGAAGGCACCTGTGACCAAAGTCATGGCAATATATTTATAAACCATAATTCTAAAACCTCAAAATTCCACTATTTTATTTTAAGACTCAACAAATGGAAACAAACATTGCCCAGAGGGCTCAATATTACTATTGGTCCTGCAAAAATGTAAATAGCTTATTGAAAAAATGAAGTCTCAAGGGACTCTGAATTTTCCATTGAGAATGTTGTCCTTGCCACCATTCAGAATTCAACCTTAGGAGAAAAAAACGGGCATATAAAAGATGGGGAAAATACATCTGTGTACAGCCAAAGTGTGATTGGCTTTGCTACCATATGGATACATGAGCCACTGAACATATGTATACCAACAGGGGAGAGAAGAGATCTTAGACACACTGTTGTCCTCCTGGAAATCCATATCTTCAGTGTGGTTTATTTTTTCAGAAGCTCAAGGTCTTCTGGAAACTGGGATGATTAAAGCTGGGTTTCTGCCATGACTTCTTGTGTCACCTTGGACAATACATCTAGATGTGCTCAAGGGGATAAAAGCAGGCAAACAGGAGCTCCTCTGCCTGTGCTCTGAGCCTGTTGACATGAGCCAGATTCCATCTGGGACTCATATGCCCAAATGTCCCTGTGCTGACAAACATCCTCTGCTTCAGAAGACTCCAGATATTATTTTGTCTCTCTGGCTCCTCCAGCAGAAGACACATACTTGTGGATAGGCAATACTTGTGTCTTGGCCATCCAAATCACATTTCCATGTCTCAGTATATGCCTGCCTTTGGTGAGATTGAAGCTAGGATGCTGAACTGTGAAATGGAGCAGCTGATGCACAAGCACATCTGCTGAGCCAGATGTATGGGCAGTAATCTCTGGTATAAGTGTAAAGCAGACAGCTGGTGGCAGTAAAGTTTGAAGAGGCCACAACTAGATTCACCCAAGAAAGACTGTCAAAATCCTAATTAGCTCACTCACAATGAACTAATACAGCAATACAGCTTCTGCACCACAGCTGATTCTGGCTGCACCCATCTGTGTAAACATGCAATAAATCTCTCTTTGATTTTTCCTCCATCTGTGAGATGGCAGCATATGACATTTTTTAGAGTGTTTTCTCTCTCTATTTTAGGTCTTCAAGACTGGGCTCTCACTTATTGTATCCTTGCTCATTACTATAACAGTGGGAGAGATACTTAATAGCTGTCATAGCTGGGCATTCTCATTGAATTCAAAGGCAAAACTGACATTGACTTTAATGGAAATCAGAAAGGACATTCAGAAACCCATGAATTACTCAGTTTATTAGAACAATATGAATTGTTAATATGATAATGATTCAAAGTGCTGTAAGATTGGAACAGTTTTCAAAGGTGCAGATTTACCCAAGCCTAATCTCTGGATGTTTACATATGTCTTATGTGCTTATGAAAATCCAAGCAGTTCTTGTGCTCTTAGGATAGAAGTATATATAGCACAGCCTGCACTTTAAAGAAAGCATAGCTTGCAGAGTCTTATGAACATTAACCCTCAACTCCTTTCTCATGATATCCCCCCCCTCTTTTTTCCCCCCTTTCTCTTCAGAAGTCAAAGATAAGTAGTCAGAAAGGATAAAAGCATGGAATGAAAGCTGCAAAAGAACATCAGAGCTGTACTGGCTTTCTGTACAGCTGCTGCTGTTTGAGGTAGGGTTAGGGCAAGGTTTAGGGGTGAGGAACAGAGAGACCACAGGACCACAACTGGAAAGGAGATGCCAAAGCAAAGGGTGGAGAGCAAAGGGAATGTGGTTACAGTATTTCTTTGGTATGGATATTGCCTGAAAGAGCATGGGCATAGGGATTACTGTTGAGTTGAGGACTAAATTTATCATTTAGAGAGAGAAAAATGGAGGGAGCCATGAGCTCCCATTGGAGTGTGAGTGAAAAGTTGAGTGGCAAAGCAAAATGATAGGACAACAGGATAATTTTTCCATGAGACCTTTTTGGTCACAGCTGTAGTTTTTGGGCCTTTCTAAATCTCAGGTTAAGGTTAGGTTTACTTTTAAGGTTAAGGCTGAGAAAAAAAAAATGAGCCTAGAACTTCACTTGGAAGAGGATGGCAAAGGGCATCACAAAAGAAAGAGTAGGCTATAAAGGCTGGAAACCTTGCCTGGCTGAGTTTTTCCATGTGGTCAATAACTATAAGACCCTATCCAAGGCTCAGGTTACTCTACTTATTACTGAAGCTAACAATCAAAGAAAGAGTGAGCTTGTACCAGCAGTTGGAATGGAACTGAGAAGGGGATTCAAAGAGAAGAAAGAGGTTGCCAAAAGACCTTTTGTATGTGTGTATATCTGGACACATGTTTGAGCACCTAGTTGAGGACCCATGGTGGGGTTAGTGATGGTGTAATAATTAGGCTGGAGGAAAGAGAGAAATGAAAAATCTAGTTGTTGTGAGATTGAAAAGGACTTGCCAAAATAAAGGGTAGGATGCAGAGAGAGCTCTTCTATAAGAATTTTTTGAGTGGGCACCAACTAGGAAGCTTTGTGTAAGGCTCAGCCTATAGTCAGGATTAGAGTTAAGGTTACAGCTAGATTTGAGAATTGGAGTATGACTGCCAAAGGAAAGCACAGGCTTCAAGGAGAATGGTTTTGCAAGAAATTTCTGGTCAAGTGTATTGTTAGAGATAGGGTTAGGGCTGATAAAAAGAAACCTTAATGTAGCAGTGGTAGGGATATTAGAAAGGAGGTGGCAGAGGGAAAGGTGGAGTACAGACAGAACTTATTGGCAAGAATGTGTTGGTGTGGCTGTCAGCTTGGAGTCAGGTACAAGACTCAGACTGAGGTGAGCTGAGAGACCCAGATGGATGGGAGCTGGAAAGGGTTTGTCGAGAATAGGCTGTGGTGCAAAGAGAAATAGACTATGAGAACTTTTCCTTCATAACACTGCATGGAGACTCTTGTTTTAAGCTCAGCCTCTATCTAAAGTTCATCCTAGGTTAGAAAAAGCCATCTTTTATACCATGAAGAAGTAAGAATAATAGCTTTACGGAAACTAGCTTTTCCTTCTAAATTTGAGCTAAATAATTATATTGATGTAATATTTTAATTAAACAAAAATTATGTTAAAAAGTAAGGGAAAAATGGATTTACTACTAGCATCATAAGATCTTTCAGACCATGAGGCACTATCTTCTCTCCTACAAGTACAAATCATTAACCCCTGTGTTTTGAAGAGGTATAAACTTAGAATAAACACTCAACATTTTATTTTTCTCTCTTTTTCTGCTGTGCTGGTTTTCACTGGTGTAGAGTTAATTTTCTTCACAGTAGCTAGTATGGGGCTGTGTTTTAGATTTTTGCTGGAAACCAATGGTTTTGTTATTCATGAGCAGTGCTGACACAGCATCAAGGCCTTTTCTGTCCCTCGCCCCACCCTACCAGCTGGGGGTGCACAAGGAGCTGGGAGGGGACACAGCTGGGACAGCCGACCCCAACTGACCCAAAGGATATCCCACACCTTGTGGTGCCATGGTCAGCACATAAAGCTGGGGGAAGAAGAAGGAAAGGAAGGGGCATTTGGAGAGAGTGTTTGTCTCCCCAAGTCACTGTGATGTGTCATGGAGCCCTGTTGTCCTGGGAATGGCTGAACACCTGCCTGCCCATGGGAAATGGTGAATGGATTCCTTGCTTCGATTTACTTGTGTGCAATGCTTTTGCCTTACCTATTAAAGTCTTCTTCTCAGCCACGAGTTTTTCCACTTTTACCCTTATGATTCTCTCCTCCATAGTGCTTGTGGGGGAGTGAGTGGAAGGCTGAGCCAGGCTTGGTTTCTACCTGGATTCTATGACACAGAATACAGTCAGATGTACTGCTGGCTTATTTTTGGACCGTCTCAAAAAAGCCATCTAAAGCAAAAAGTGAGGAAGGTTTTTTCTTTAAGTACTGTTGGTTTTTCATTATATTTGGCCACCTGCATGAATATGTAATAATGACAGCACAACACAGCATCTTCAGCTGCCCTAGCAGTCCCCAGTATTATTTACTCCAGGCTGTTGCAGCTAGAATTAAAGTTAGTATGTCTGTTATTTGGCTCTAATCACTATGTTTGTTCTGTAACATTTATTTATATTTGTATCATTTATACATTATTTTGCTAGTATAGCCAGCTGTTTTACAGTCAAGGACCTCATTGCAATGAGATATAAATCCATGCTCCTGGCCCCTGGGAAAACTGGTAAATTAAACTATGTGTGCATAGACTTTAAAATGCTGAAATCTATTATACCTTCCCTTCCCACTGATAAATGACAGTGGGGTTTACTTGCTGAATACTTACTTATGAAAGACCACTGTTTATTAATACCTCCCTGCATAAATATTAACAGAGCAAACCTATAGGAAAAATATGTGAAAGGTCATCTTTAAATTGTGAAAAGTCAGGCTATTCAGCACAAATGTCCATGCCTTATTCTATCTAGAGACTTAAAGAGCTCATCACCATAGTATCCGGAAGGTGCACACAAGTGTGACATGATTAGCATCTGTCATTTGTAGGTCTTTCTATTCCTTCTGCACTCCCTGGGGAAAACTGTGCAAGGATTTTTTAAAATATATGATACGTACACTGTGCTGTGTGTTTATATTAGCAAAGTCAAGGTCAAAGATATGTACCTCACTCCCATCTTTTACTCGCCTCATTTTAAAAGATATAACACAGAAAGAAGTGCTATTTGTGCCATATATATATGCTCAGACACTTTGGCATATTTCTTTAATTGTTCCTATAAAGAATGTGAACCAGGACTGAATAGAAAATGGTTCAAACATCTTTTATTTCTTAGCATGCTGAATACAGCTTCTCTCTTCTAATTTCATCTCCTTTTCATGGTATTTAAAAGAATAGTAAAGATTTCTGTGGAAAGATATAAAAATTTCCATAGTCTATGGGTCATTGGTACAATAATAAATGTAAAAGCTCCCACACAGCCGTTATAGGCTGTTGTGTCAATGTTATTAGGCAGCTTTTGTCTGGGAGTTATTGACATGATAGATTGCAACAGCTCTTTTGAACATTTTCTCAGATAAAGCAAAACCAGCAAAATTGCCTCAGACGTCCTTTAGAGGAGGCACTAAACCTAGGATTCTCCTGTCCCTTTTAGTTTTATCTGAAATTAAAGGTTTGATGACACTTGCTAAATGTATTCGAGGATGACCCTATCACCCCAAACAGTGTTTTTCCCTTCTCAATGTCTCTCCTTGCCCCACAGAAGGGACCAAACCTTTGCTGTTGGAGTAGGGCTGTCCTTGGCTGTTTCCATGACTACTCCCTCAGCTGAGGGAAGGATGCGGGGACAGATGCCAGGATTTAAGGAAATAAATATGCTCCCACCTTCACTCATTCTCTGCTGATGTGTTGCCACCTGGCACAAGGGACATTCCCAAGCTCACAGAGCAAAAGCAGCTACAAGATATGAACCCTCCCTTTTCCCAATTCACCAGCTATTGGCACCCTGGGACCTTGACTAAGAGCTTTATCATCTTTCTATTTCTAATTTAATAATAATCATCATCATCATCATCACAAAAAGCTGGATTTTTTCAGGCAGGAAATATGGTTTTAAACTGATTTTGCATGAGAGAAAAAATCCACATTTGCACAAAATCTCAGTGAGGATTCACAGCAAAGGTACTAGGACCCTGAGTACTCCTTAGTCCTGGTAATTTGTGAGAGCTTTGTGGCCAAAGCAATTTAACCACCACCTACGAACATCTCAGTGCAGAGGGTACACATTTGCACTCCAGCAGCTGCCTCTGTTTCTGTAATCCTGCCAAGGAGAGGAGTCACAGTGAATGAACAGACCTTCGGCTGTGCCATCATCTACAACTCAGTACAGGTCTCCTCAGTCCTCTGTATTCACCTCTGTCTCTGTCCTGTTTGTCCCCATAGTGACAGTAGATTCCAGAGGCAGTGGTGATGTTACCAAGGTCATTGAGCCCTTTGGTCCAAACAGCAAGGAGAGAATATGGAGGGGTGTGCATGGACAGTGTTTGATGCAGTCACTGCATTTTCACCACCCATTAAGAGAGTGCCTAGATAGTGCTTTAGAGACAAGCCTTAATTGATTTTTTTGGCCAGTCTGAGGAATAAAGATGAAACATCTTTATGAGGTAGCTTCTGTTGTTCATTTCAATTGCTTGAAGAACTCTGCATTGGGCTGTTTCTGGGCACAAGATGAACATGAAATGTCCATCTTCTTCCCTTTTTCCTCATGTCCCTGTTAATGCATTTTGGCCTTTTGCTGTGTATTCTCTTTGTGCCCTTTTGTTTTAGAGCTAAATAGGTTGAATATGTATGCAAATCTAAAAATATAGTATCACTGATTTATATAAGGATATATTTTCCTTATTATCCTCTTTTGCTTTACTTGGTCAGCCAACCATTGCAACTTTTGTTCTCAGTATGAGGTGAGAAGACATTTTCATTGAGCTGTCCAGGAAGACTGAATTCTTCCTCCTGAAACAACTAATTCAGAGCTCAAGTCACTGAACACACCTCTCTTACAGGCCATTATTGTTTACCTTGCCCTTGCCTAGCCTAGACTTTGATTTCTCTCTGGCAGAAATGGAAAGCCAGTCTTAAAAGGAGAAACGGGAATCAGAGGTCAAGAGATGAGTGATAAGGGGTTACATCTCACTCCCTGCCTACCATGCAAGTCCTATGTGTAAAGGAAAAGAGGTGGGAAAGAAAAACACTGACTATTCATAAGAGAGAGAGGGAGTTCAATGGATTAGACACTCTCCAACTTGCCTTGCTTTAGATACTCTTTGAGTTCCTACCAGCTTTTCCCTTCTGCAGATAACATCAATGATAACTTACCCCTGATGACATTTTACAGTCTGCACTTTCATGCTCCTTTTCTGCCCTGGACTATAAAAAGCTCCTTGTAAATTTATGCAAAGACTTTATTATTCACTAGGTCTTAAAATCAAAAGGAATCTCCCTGTAGGTCATCAAATCCAGGGCCTTTTCAGGTTTGCATATTACACATTGCCTTTATTAGGCTGCTCAAACTCCATATTGGTACTGATGTGTTCTACTTTGGTGGCTCTTCTCACACACCTGTGAACAGGTGAGAAACCTTCCCACTGCCTGGCCATTTAGTCTCAGCTTGGCAATATGCAGACCTTAGCACCTGGCTGCCATTCAGTTTCCCTGCCAACAAGACAGGAGGAAGAGGTTTGGATTGGTTTGAGAAGCTCAAGTGCCCTGAATAATGACTGTACTTTATGTGCTCTGCTGGTCAGATGCTTTCGTGCCTGTGTCTAATACCATGTCTCTCTAATCTGTCAGTATAGGTAGCTTTAGGGGTCATCAGTAAACCAGTAGAAGAGAGAGAACTGGTATTTCTGAGCCATGGTACAGAGCTTTGCCTCCTTGTACCTGTCCATAAAAGGATTACAAAGCTAGACATAGTCTTGACCTCTAGTTCCTAAAAAGTATGAAATAAATAATAGTAATTCTATGCCCTAAATTTCAAGGAAGGCAGCACTTAGGGAGTGTAAGGGCATGTAGTGGCATATATAGTGCAGTCAGGGTATTGCTGAACTCTTCCAGGCTCCTTGTGCTTCCTGGGCAGCACAGCAACAAAGGGACAGAGTCTGTGTCAGGAATAGGACTTCAATGATATGTGTGGGTCCCTTTCAACTTGGGATATCCTATGATTCTATTATATATTCTTAGTCTCACTACACAAAACATTTGTGATCTTTCTCTGTCTTTTTTCCAGCCAAGGAAAGCGGGATGTGAGGGATGGAGGGAAATCAAAGTTCCCTAACATTTAAAAAGGTCAGAGGGAGAGAGAAGGAAGGATAAAACAAGGAGAGGAAATAAGAATAATTAGTGCCTAATGCAGTTCCCTTTCCAAAGACCAGGCAGCAAGGGCAACTATGACAGCTGTAACATTTCCATTTCCTCCTGCTCTAAGTAGAGCTACTGGGGCAAGTGAAGGACAGCAGTGGTCTTGGAAACACTGCAGCATGTAAATTCAGTTAGCATGACTGCAAGAAAAAACAGCAGTGAGCTACAAGGGCAACGAGTGAGATGTCACAGGCAGCCAGCGCAGACACAAAGAGGCAGCAGATTTTTGTGCATGATATTTTCGAGCTGGCATTTCCAGTCACATTTCCCTTATGAATAAAACTGTAGGATATGCTGAGAAGAAAAAGACTGCAAGAAGGAAGCAGAAAGTAACCTGTCGACTGTGAAAGGACTGAAAAGCAAAGTTGCAGATTCCTGCCATCACCTTTACCACCGTTAAACATCGCTGTAGGTCTGACATTAAAGTGGCTCTCTCTCTCTTCCCCACTCACCTGATTTCCACCTCAAGAGAAACAAAACAAGGCTTTCGGCAGGGGTGGGAGGAATGAAAGAAAGCAAAAGTGGATTGACCTTCTGTGATTTAGCTAACTTTCCATATACTTGTGTCCAGCACAGCTCTCAGTTCCCTTCACACACAGTGGATAAAAATAGGCCCTCAAGTAAATAGGATAAATAAATAACCCTACTGAAACTCATTTCTCTCCAGTAATTATGAGGAAGATTTGCAATGAGTATCTGAGACTTTCATGTTCAAATTTTAAATGTTTTGTACTTAAGGGAGAGGAATCTGGCCCCAGAAACAAAAAATTTGGAAGCCATCCACTCTTTCCATTGCCACAGCTGAAACACAGCTTCTTTGCCACGTTCCCAGTCTGGCTCCCAATGAATAGTAACTTTGGAGAGGAATATGATAGCAAAGAAAACAAGCAGGAAAATCATATGTCAGGCCAGATGAACCTTATCACTGAAGTAACCACAGGGTATAAGCAGCTTTGCAGGAAAAAAATGCAAGACAGAATTCATATGTGCACCATGTGTGCAGCAGAAAAGAGAGTAGGAATGGAAATGGAAATGGAAATGGAAA
>WEIV01007402.1:28457-61205 GCA_013390005.1 Calyptomena viridis | reverse complement strand
AGGAAGGAAGGAAGGAAGGAAGGAAGGAAGGAAGATTATGTGTTTTAATATAGGAATCCAATTCTATCTACATTTGAGGTCTTACTGTCCACAGCATAAAGCCATGTGTGTTCATTTACACTTAAGCTAAGGACTCAAAGAGAGATTTACTGTGCGTCTGTGAAAAAGCTGGGTGATCTGTCTTTGTGCCTCATTTTCTCTCCCAAAATAGTGATGTGTATTCTGATACAAACACTATAAAATTTTTGAATATTGCTTTTATATTTCTGAAGTGATAGCATTCTGTACCCTGTATATACTGTTTCTGCATAAAAATAAATAAATAACCAACTACATGGCTCTAAAGTTGCTACCACATGTTACTCTTTGAGAAATAATTGGATAGCCTCAAATAGCACATGAAAAAAAAAGGTCTCCAGTCTACAGTAAGCATATTCAAAACAAGGTCTTCTCCTTGGAGCTCTTTTACCAATAATATCTTCAGACTCTTACATGAACACTTTGAGAAATTTGTTGTAAAGGCTTGAGGAAAGAAACATAAATATGTGGTTGATAGAGTCTTAATCTCAAGAGAGTGGTAGAAACACCTCAAATGAAAGTATATCTGCTTTGCTTCCTTGGACCAAAACACTCAAGGAAGTGAACAAAGGCAAACAAGAGCAATAACACCCTAACTCTCAACTCCCCACTGCAACAGCTGAAAATCCACGAATCATTGCATCAGTCACCATAGAGCAGACAATACAGTCTCTCTGAATGCAAAAATCCAGCATCTACACAACACAAGCAAAAGGCAAAACCCCAAACCAAGCACAGAAGCAGACCAAGAAGTAAAACAGAACTTGGCTTTGTGATTGCATGCCAGTCCTCTAAACTTCAAATTCAGGAGAAAATAACAATCAACAAAAAACAATAACAATTAAAAAAAATATCAGGAAGCAGGCAGCAAAATCCAAGCCAAACTAGAAACTCCACATCTGATGTAACATCCTTCAGGATTACAATGCCGCTCAAGACCCTAATGTGTAGATATTCACTAATGGAAAAACTTGTGGATTGCTTAAATCCAAAGAGGGGAAATGACAGGTTTCCTTTCCTCTTCCTCCAAACTATGCAGTGCATAGGAATGTAGCATCCTGCTTCTTGACTGAAATTCCCAGAAACTGAGCTGTATATAAATAAAACTCCCTGATAATTTCCCCAGGAGGACTAGGCATGAAGTTCTCTCTGTCACAGAATCTCTTCATATGAGGGTTAGGCTTGATTTTTTTTCTTTAGCTTTAGAGCCCAGCAAGGGGAATCACAAACCCACAAGGAAGAAACCAAAACCAAAACCAAACCAAACCAGCCAACGAAAAAACACAAAAAACCCACCCCAAACAACAAAACATGAAAAACCCCCAAACAAACAAACAGATAAACAAAAAAACCACCAACGCCACCAAAAGCCTAAAGCCTTTTTTACCTCATATTTGATATTTTATATTTCTCCTGAGTTTGAATATCAACCCATTTGGAATCATGTTTGGGAGCAAAATTCCAGTAGACACAACTGAATGGAAAAAAGTATCTGTAGGGCAGCTCTTCAGGTGACTGTGCTCACAAGCCACTACTGCTCACAAGGATGCTGTAGCATTAGAGACTCAAAAAGGGAGAAAAAGGAATCATGTGATCTGCTGAAAAGCCACCAAGGAAGATGAAGGGGGTGTGAGTGTTTTTAGGGGTCTGATGAGTATTGTGAAAAGAGAAAACCTTAATAATTATATTTTCTTATACTGTAGGAATAGCAAGGTGGGCTTCCCACCGAGGGATTGCTGCTACCCAAGTTGAGCTTAGACTGCCAGGAGTCAGACAATTAGTGTGAGTTTATTCAAAAGGAGAGGATTAACAGGGCTGAGGGTGAGACCCTTCTCCAGGTGAAGGGTTAACTGAAAGGATGCATCAAATGGATTGGATCGTGATTTAAAAAGCAGATTATCCCCCTCATGAGAAGAGACAAGCAAAATTCCTTGGAATTGGTATATGTGTGATGGAGTAAAGGATTTAAAGATTTTAAAGACTAGTGTCTTTAATCTGATATAAAATTAGCTCAAATGAGATAATGGCTGCTAACCTTAACATAAAAATCATAGATCTTTATACTCCTAAAAACTGCTTTAAAGTTAGTGTAGGAAATACTGTTTTCTTTCCTGTTAACACCAACAAACTGTAAATTTTTCACTCCAGTTCTGACCATTATAAGAAGTTCTGAGTATTATAAGAAGCAAATCTTAACAGCTTGTTACCAAAAAATTGCTCTTACTTAATAGGAGCAAATGAAGGAGAGCTATCAGAGTGTTCTTTTCAGGGCCAGATCCTT
The DNA here is from genome assembly GCA_013390005.1 of Calyptomena viridis. Lineage (NCBI taxonomy): Eukaryota > Metazoa > Chordata > Aves > Passeriformes > Eurylaimidae > Calyptomena > Calyptomena viridis. The sequence goes on along the minus strand of WEIV01007402.1, from coordinate 58,846 downwards.
CTCCTCCAAATCCTCAAATAAGTTGACTTCCTTATTCACAAAGTATCTCATTCACATCCACATTTGGAAGCCTTGACTGAGTGCCCACCTTACATAACACTTAACAGACCTTATTTGGTAACTAAAGAATTACATCATACATATTCTACAGTGTCATTACAGGCAATGCTGTCAAATATTAACTTGTCAAATGCCCAAAACATAGCTTCCCAGATGTCTTTCAAGGACACTCGCTTCTACAACTTCCTCATTACTTTATAAACCTTTCCAACCCAACTCATTAATTCATTACAAGGTTAACTGTTCTTGTTACTTCTTTTACTGAAACAACATGATTTTTCTTGTGCTTTAATAGAAGATTCAATTTAATAATTTAATGCAATTTATTTCATTCATAATCCCAGACCAAAATATTCTTGTACCTGCTACAAAATCTAAAATATTTTCAGTAAGGTTGACCAAAATTATTTTCTGTTTGTACAGTCTTTATTGTGGAAAGCTTTACTATAAGCAACAAATATTTAGTACAGTCAATGTAAGAATAATACTTGACCTACAACAGCCTGTGGAGGAAAATATTAGAGGAGAAAGGGGATTAGAGCAATCTGGCTCTGCTGCATGGGGCCTTGTTGCTAAATCCATCAGAGGTTTTTGAGAGACCCTACTCTTATTTCTCTGCAAGAAAACATTAAGGCAAGCCTTTCTCCTTTGTCTTTTTAATATGAGATACTCTGCTGATAGTGTTCACCTTACAGACAATATAAACCTGAGGATATCTGAAATAGTGAAGTTTCACCGGAAGCAAACAGAACTAATATCATATGAATTTCTTGATGTTCTGCCCAGAGTTCTTCAGGTATGTGGCAACCACAGGAATCAACATCAGCAATAAAATTTCGTGATGTAAAACTCATGGGAATATATCCTCTATTACTGTAAGCTGGCAAAGCTCCATTTAAATCACTACAACAGGAGAAAATTTGGCCTAGGGAGTAGCAGCAACATAAAATAACCCTCTCCAAGGATTCCTAGAAAAAAAGATTTCTATTAAAAGAATTCACAAAATAAAAAGAAAGGTTTCATTTCAACCTCAAAAAAAAAAGTCTGAAAAATGAAAACTCTCTCAAAGTTAATGCTGCAGATAACGTATTTAATCTCTGAAGCCAAGGTGGACTTGACTGTGCATTTGTGGCCTGAGAGGGGGAAATTTAAAACTGAACAAGAAGAATGGCAATCATAGTGCATTTCTGGGGGTTATTAGTATATTCCCCTGACAGTTTCCACTAGAACTGTGTCTACAGAGACCTTGGAGCTGCTTAAATGCTCTTCCCAGTTCTTTTCAAAGGATTGCTTTTAAAAGTACTCTTTAAGCCAGCAATTTATACTGTAAAGAGGGATTCAAGGCCAAAAATGCATTCACAGAATAAGAACTTGAAGCAATAATGTTGTCTGACCCTTTGGTTGCCACCATTAGATGCTGTTGTTTAATGCACAGCGAGTGCTTTATTTTGGGCTGGTTTGGCATTCAGCAAAGAACATTTGCAATGGTTATTAACCCCGTGTTCTACACTTCCACTGCAGCAAATGTTTTTGCTCGATATTGTATAATGGTAATGACACATTGTGGATGTAAATTTTTTCTTGGGAGCTGACCTCTTACTCGATTAAACAAGTGGTAGGAGGTTATTTGCATGTGCTGTTTCAAGATCATCTTCCTCTTCTAATTCTGTGTGAAAGATTGTTTCCTCTCGTACAGTGAAGGATATTAGGGAGCAGATAATTTAGATTCAAGGTCATCATCCTTCAAAGCAAGTAGCCTGAGCTATTGCAAGTAATCCTATGACATGCAAGGGAATTGCCTAATATGAGTAAGATTGCAAAATCAGGTCATGACTGGACTGATGATGTTGGGAAACATGAGGTATTTCCTTCCCTTAAATGACCTTGTGGGATGTTACACACCCAACCTTAACCAAGAATGCAACTGGGGAACTAGCATCAATTTTCAAAAGTAGGCTCCCACTTAATGGTACAGACTGTGGAAAATACCACTACTTGCAGGCAGGATTAATTATACTAAATAAAGGAACTGTCTAGTTACTGTTCATGCCAAACAACATGACATACTCACCTGTGAATTTTCCCAGCTTGGGATAACCACAGTGGTTAAAGCAACTCTTTGTTGCATTGCATGAGAATGTAAAAATGAGTCATGGAGAAAACCTAATAAAAATATTAAAAAAAACCCCAATAAAACAACAAAACAAAATCCCAAATCCAACAAACCCAACAAAAATCACAGTACATTCCATGACTGGTGATACATTACATGCGACACAGACTTTATTAGAACCTAGTATACCCTGAGGGCTGTAATCTCAGTTCAGGTGAACAGCCTGAGCCATATATGTTACATGAATAGGCATCAATCCTTTGAGGTTTATAGTATTCATCTTAATTACAGCAAAACAATGTTTGTAGAACAGTTCATCAGGTTTTGATCATACTGTTCCAAACTGCAGAACTCTGTGTGAGAGCTGTACACTTTGTACATATACAACAAATTCAAGGCCAGTTTGTATTCCTAATATCTCAAATTGTATCCTTTAAATGTAATTTGTTAATGCAGTATTGAAACCTTCTGGATTACGCAGTGATGAGACCTGCTGGATTACATTTGTCTCTTTTCATGCCCCATTGCAATGCTCCACGTTTGGTCATATCTGATGGGATTTTTGCATTGACTGGTTCCAGCACACAAAGCTCTGTTCCACCCTGCAGAGCCCAGGTAGATATTCCCGCAGCTACTGCCGAACCTGTAGTAGCAAAAAATTTTCTCCTGAGCTACCTAGCTTTGTTCCTACAACTCATATGCTTCATGGTTGTACAATAGTGTGCAAAAAGCTAACTCGGAGATCTATCACACAGTACAACAAATAGACACAGACGGAATGTGGGGGCAGTGTTTGATGGCAGCCTTCCCAGCTCACGTCCGCCTCTTTCCCGAGCTAGAGGGAGGCTCATCCTTTGCTACCAGAACTACATCACTTATATTTTCCTCACAGAAGTGAAGTTGGATTATTAATAAGTCTGTAGCGTCTCTCAACAGGCAGAGAACTTGTAGCCTAATTGCAATGCCTCCTTACATATGGTCTGAAATGCTGAGGTGGTGAAAGGCTTACGCCTCTTTGTGTATATTTTGCAGTGCCAGGGAATTACGCCTTGCAACCCGATTGCAGCTCAGCTGTGCACAAGCTGCCTGCGTGCAGCCTGAAGCAAGGCAGCACAGCTTGAAAGGAGCCTTGGATCACACGGTGACTACTACACACCTCCTGCATTATTGGCCCCAGGCTTGCATAGAGAACAGGCCCTTGCTTTGGTGAGATCAGGACTTCTCCCTTTGCTATTTAGAATCCAGTCCAGCAATTCCTCCAACGTACAGTTCCCATGGTTCTTCATGACTTGTCCTTGCATTAATTGGCTCCAATGCCTTTGTATTCAAAACTTCTGTCCTATTAAGACCAAGACTTGCTGCTTTCTTGCCAAGGTCCTGATTTTGCAACCTCTTTACATGTAGCATTCCCACTGAATTTGATACAGATAAATTTGCACTGTCTAGTCATTTCTCAGGCTCTGCATGATGTACGACCAAATATAGAAAACACATAATCACAGAGGAAATGGTCTTTTTTTTTTTAAATAAAAGGGTAACCACTTATCCACACCATCAGTGCCGAGCCAGAAATTTCCTCACAGGTGCAAAAACCACCTATCATAATAATTGTTTAATTATGTTAAAATCCACATATCAGTAGCGTTAGTGTAATACATACTTTTTTTACTGTGACTACTGAGACTGCAAACCTGATTTTTCATTGAGAGGGAGAGCACAGTGGGGCAAAAAAAGGAGAATGGCATTTCATTAAATTAATAGTGACTTAAATCAATACTATCTCTTTGACTACAGAGGATTTTTGAATGAAAGTTTCACACTGTATTTTAGTTTTATCCATTAGAGCAGTAGAAGAGAATTTTAGATCTGATTTTTTTAATATCACATCCTATTGTTTCAAGACTACAGCTCCAAATTTGATGTGTTTTGAAAGAATAGCACAAAATTATCTTAAAATGAAATATGAGTGTAATTATAAAGTGCTAAGCGCTCTCATAATGCACTTGTTGAAGATACTATGCCAGCATAAAATATGTCACAATTGATAAAATTTAGAACATGCTTCAGTAATTTCACTTAACTCTTAAGAGCAGGATAGAATAAAAGAGCTTCTATGCACCTTTCTTGCTGCAGTTATAAATGTTTCATTGTTACTTTGGGAGACTAGATTGATCTGGAGTATTTTAATTCTCTTTGCATCAGCAATACTAGAACAGATAGGGAATTTAGTGAAGTTAAAAATAAATGGCAATATTCTCAGATAGTGTAAGTCAGCACTGTGATCAATACAATTATGTCACTTTACATTGGATTAAAATCTAAAGACAGGGGTGTTAAATCACAGCACCTCCCTTTTGGCACCATTTTGGGCACCATTCTCACTTATTTGAGAATAGAAACAAGCAATGATATCACTATAGTACCCCATGATGAAAAAAATTAATGTAAAATTTCCTTTGTTAATACATGAGGGTAGTAGAAGAGCAAATGGCACAGCAGCTGAGCTGGAGGTGACATGCTGGAGTGTTCTGGTCAGAAGCTGTTAATGAAGAGGAGCACTGCCAGGGCCCTCCTGCAAGGCACCCGTGGGAGAACCAGCTGGAGGGGGAGGCTGCTGATGTTCCTCTCTAGCACATGATGTCTGCTGTGTCCATAGCACACACAGTTTTCAAACTCACAGCAGGGTTTGAAATTATGTTCAATGAACCACCTTGTCCTAATTAAGGACATCCTTTCCACACACCTTGCAGCTGGTGGTGCCATGTTCTCAAACTGGTATCTGGATATGAGTGTATGGAGAAGCATGAGCAAAACCTACATTTATACAATGAACCTGAGCAAAGTGACATCTAGATTGGATTGGTAATTATTTAATTTGGTTTCTCCAATGTTCTCAATCAAAATGTATTTACAAACATTATATTTAACAATGCAATAAATCAAAATATGTATGGGTTCTTTACCATGACTATCAAAAGTCTTCATGACATGTAGTTTTGTCTTTGATCACATGCAGAAAAAGTTGTACTGACCATCCATTGTTCAGACAGATAACAACAGGACATCAATGGAAGTTCCAATCCATCTGTAGACTTTGTCATTCTTTATAAATGCAAGTGGCATCAAATGTCACCAGCACCTTGCACATCAAGAAACTGCAAAACTGTAGAAAAATTCATAGCAGGCTGGACTTCTGGAAATCATCTAGTCCAGTCTCCTACTGAAGGAGGTGCTAACTTCAAAATCAGACCAGGTTGCTCAGTCCAGTTTCCTGCTGAGTTTTGAAAGTCTCTATGAGTGGAGATTCACTGATTTCTCGACAGACAGCACTAGTGCTTAACCATTCACACTTTTTCCCCCCTTTATAGTAATGAGAAATTGCATTCTTCTTCCAGAGTCCCTCAGAAGTTGAATCTAAAGCCAAAGACCTCTGCTTCAACCTTTGAAGGGCAATATTGGCCCTAAAATTTCACCCATTTATTCCAGTCTTAGTGTCAAAATTTTATTTCATAGAATCATCTCTTTCAGAAAGTGATCCAGTCTTTATCTGCAGACATCAAAGTTCCCCATGGTTTCCTTGGCAATTCATTCCAACAGCTAATCTTTCTTTTTCTTAAAACTGTGTGTCTTACTTCTCATTTGAATTTGTCTGATTCTCTCTTCTAACTACTGATCCCTTTCATTTCTTTCACTGCTAAATTAAAAGGCCCTTCAGTTTTTAGCATTTGCTCATTCCCTGTGATGGTATGACTTAGAGGCATATTCTGCTATACAGGAGTGGCTACAACTGCCTTTTAACCATGTAAATATAAAATGCTTCAGGTAAATGAACTCTGGAAAACAAGTGGTGATTTTTTTATTTCTATCTTGTCCACCTGCAAGGTGTGAGAGAAACTATTTGGATTTTTTAGGAGCTGTAAAGAAGTTTCCTTTCAGAGTGATTTTTGTTCAATTAAACAGAATATCTTCTTGGTGTCTCTCAGAATGAGGCACCTATCTTTTTTTTAAATTTTCCTTAATTTTCCAATTGCTATTTGAACATATGGCCATTGTAACTGTACAGGATCAGTTTTACTACACAACAAAGAAAAATTGTGTCCCTCCTCCTCCCCCTCATTCCTGTTTATCAGCCAAGGATAAACCTTCATAGGTCTCCTGTTTTTATTTTGCATTTTTTTTCTTTTTTAGCACATTATTCCATTATTCTGCATTATTATAGTTGCTTGCAAACTGATTTTGACAGTGTAGTCCTTTGTTGTAAATATATGGGCTGCTATATTTATTCCTAGAGAGAAGTTGTTTCATTTGGTATTTTAAAATTGTGTATGAAAGGCAGCTTTTCCCTTCATCAATTTGTTCTTATCATTTACTATTCTTTCCAATGTTATTCCATTAATTTATTTTCAGTAATGTCTTTATATTTATTCCCAGATCATCGATTGAAATGTTAAACATTACTAAACAAAATACAGACACCTGTCACACACGACTAGAGCATTCAATTATCATTATTGTAGAAGGCTGAGCAGCAAGGAGTTAATGTGTGGCTATGCATCAAACACCCATGGCAACTCAAAGGGGCAAGTTAGAACAGGATGTGGCTGGAACAGGGGCTGTATGGAGGTAGGGCAGCACCTCTCCCCAACCAAAAGTTGGAAGGGGCCAACTTCCCTGTTCTGGTCCCTGAGGGCCACACAACACAGAACAGCACAAGCACAGAATTGAGGTCAGAGAGTGGGCAAGATCAGAGCGGGATCAAGGCCACCAAAAGACCCTCAAAGGCCCTTAAACCATTTCCAGAAAGGTCCAGAAGAACCAACTGCACATGCTCACTCTTTTATATGAAGAGCAAGAAACCTAATCTCAGAGTGGGGAAAACTTACCTATAAAAAGGTTCCCCTACAAAGCCTGGGTGGTGCCTCAATACTGGACACAGGACTGGTGATTTCCTTTCCTCTCCTATCTGATCTCCTTTCTGGTTTCTTTTTCTTTCCTATTTTCTTTTATTCTTCTTGTTATTAAAAGATAGGGACAAAATATATCAATTTCCATGCCAAGTGTGCAGCTTTCTATTAAAACTTTCTGAGCTTTTTTTTTGAACCTTTTAAGCTTTTGCTGTTCTTTTTTGACCATGGGCATCTATGATTTTTGGGTTCTCCCTTCCATGTAGGAGTGGGATGTGACACTCATAGATTACTATTATTTGAGACTTGCCAGTTAATTAGCGGTTAAGTCATTTAAAGCATGACGTATTTGAAATTAGAGTATCTTACAGAATTAAGACAAAGTATATATCCATGGGCCAAAATTACCATTAAATATCAGATGGGAGCAATCATACTACAGACTAATAATGATGAGCCTATAAATATGTATAGCCACATTATTATTATTTTGGAGCATTTTATTCTGCTGCTCTGAGAGAAATCAGTTCCCTGCTTTACTTCCAGATGATTGACAGTTCAAGGGTCACACATTGGTCTGTTTCTCTTCCTAAAGGAGGAAATCTAATTTTAGTCTGAAAGAGACTTAAAAAATCCAAGAGCAAGAGGTCATCCAGCTTTATTAACTTCTCTTTGGGCTAAAATCTTTGATGGAGAACTATGAATTTGGAGGTGTATAAAAAGATTCCTGTAAAATGTTGATGCCTACCCAGATAGCATGTTAGATCTTAAGAACACCACGAATCACATGAAAAAAAAAAAGTACATTGGTTTTATCAGAGACTCTTTCAGGCAGCAGGAGGAGGGGAAGGATCTTGAGTATTTATTCTTGTGAGCATACAACATGTGGCACCAGAAATACTGCTTTTGTTTCCCTCAAGTACGGAAGGTAAGGAAGGAATCCTAGAGATCAAAACTGAATCTGAAAAATTTTCAAATGTCCAAAGTCAGCAATCGACTCCTACAGAAACAAAATGTAGCCAAACAAAAGTGTAGATGTATAGGCAGAATTTACTGGCATTTTACTGATATAAGTAGAGGGTTTTTTGGGTCACAGTGAAGAAACCAGCAATATACACCATCCCAGAATAATGGACATTTAGGTAGTCATATACAAAGTTTACTGGAATTATTGGCAGGATTACCATTGGTTTCAGACAGATTAAGCTACTTCTGCAGGATCGGTAAAATTCCATTGATCTGTAGCTGTTACATAGAAGTTCATAGTCTGACATCCTACAGAAACCAAGCCATTGAATTGTACCTGAGTTGCTGACCTAGTTAACATGCTAATCTGAATGTAGATTCTAAACAAAACAGAAATCTTTCAGAAGTATCTCACCCTGTTTCCAGGAGCCTGGTGGTTAAAGGATTCTTTTAAGATAGGGGAGGCTTAAATTCAAATCTTATATTTTTGTCATTTCATAAATAGAGATTTAGGGGTTAAACAAGCATTGAGAAAATAACTTAGCAGACTAGTGAGGTAAAATTCCAATCCCTCTTTCAATTAGAATTTTCTTAATTTATATAGAATGGAGCCATTCCAGCTGTATACTGAATTTCAGCACCATTCCAGAATACTCCAAGGAGAGTGATTGCTTTTCTGAACTGTGGAAAACGTTGGTGCAATTTCTTGCCCCAAAGTGAGTTTCAAAGATATATGAACATGGATCTCACACATACCAAGAAACTATCACTTCTGCTGTTTGCAAGAAAAGATGAAGCTGACAGATGAAACTAATTCCAAGAGTCATTTGTAGCTGCAAATCTGAAATGGGAGAAGGTGTTTTCCTCTAACCCCGTGTTCGTTTAACAACCTTTGATGGCAGAGCAGAAGTCTGAACATTTCATTGTCATTTCCTACTGTTTAATACTTCACACAAAGCACTGGCTTCTTTGAACCCTATTTTTAGGTGTCTTGTTCTGCCCATAAATTATAGATAGAGCTCTGATTTCACTAGGGAGAAGGCTACCAGAAAAAATGTTCCAAACCTTTTTAGACTTTATCATTTTTCCTCCTTCAGCCTATTTCACTTTAACAATAAGTCTAAAAGGACCACTGACTGAGATTCAAATGCAGTATAAATTGATGCATCTACTGAGCTACCCTGTTTCACATTAGCTGAAAATAGAACTCTAGTCTGGAAGGTGCAGTCCAGTATCAAAGAATCAAACAATGTTGTAGGAAAATACTGTGAATTAAAGCAGGGCCAACAGCCTTATAAGTATTGTGTGAATTAAGTCTGTAAAGTAACCTAACCTATAAAATTTATAAAGTGTGGTTTGGTGTTGGTTTTTGTTTTTTTAAATGAGAATTAGACTCTTAGCAGGTAGTTGAACTGTCATGTTTGGGGAGGTGCTGATTTAAAGAAGGTAAAGAAAATAGGTTATTTTAAAAACTATTCTCCCTTCTTATCTGTTCCATCTTTTGGTGGAAATGGAGAATAAGCAGTAATTTCACTGAAAGGAAGAAAATCAGTAGATATTGAAACAGACTCTTCATGCATTTTGGAGAGATTGTACTCACCATCTTTACCTGTGTTTTCACATTCTTCTCAAGGGAAATAAAGATATATTCTTTTACAATAGTTATGAAAGAATTTAGAAGCATGTTCTTTTACTCTTTAAAGGTTGAAAATTTCAACCTTTAAAATTGACAATATATCGCAAGTCCACTTCTGGGATGAGAAAATGTCATTTCCTAAGGGTGAGTTTGTCAATGGCAAGGCCAACTCAGCAAAAGCTGAGTCACTTTTATCAAATGAATCAGGTATCAGATTAAGGAAAAACAATATGTGGAGACAGAAAGGTATGCAGTATATATTTTTACTCACCCATGCACTAATTAGCCATTGTCCTGCCTACAGTCTGCCAACTCATTTGACCCACCAATAGCAATAAAATATTATGAAACCACTGAGGTGCCATATAGTGACTCATTTAATATCTTCAGCCACCTGAACTCTCAAATAGGAAATTTTTTGCTTTTTTTTTAAGTCAATATTAATCTTCCTATTTATTTCAAATCTACTTGTCTCATTAAAGTCAATGGCAGCAAGCTATGTAGCTTAAAATGCCATGTATATATCCATTTACTTATGCACAGATATATACATTCAGGCAGACAGACAGTCCTTATGACACTGACTACCCAAGAGTGAGATTTTTGAGGAAAATATGTTAAGAGTGAGGAAGGATCTGAACATCTACAAAGTGGTGAGTTGCAGTTTTAGGTGACTGACCTCCAAGTGGTGTCCAGACCTCGTTTTATGAACACATATTGCCTGTATCATATATAGGCAGACCTAGGACTTTCACACTGAAACCAGAAACAGCCATCTCCACTGGCATCCTCACTTGGCGAGGGTGATGCCTTACTGCCAGTTCTGCCTGAACCACCCCCCCAGGAGGGTGCCTGGCAGTGAGGGCCAGCCTGAGTCTCCAGGGCTCGTGGCCTGAGCGCAGAGATCTTGGGTGTGGGAAGTGCACCTCCTGTTCCACAAAGAAACGAGGATCTGGGTGGACTGACATTGAGATCAACAGTAAGTTTGTACATTTTTTTCAAGTGTAATTCTTTGGCAGCTATGCCTTTCCCAGAAAACAATATAAGTCTGTTTATTATATGTGTGGCCCAAGCTCAGTCTTTGAATTGATGAAGATGGCAGATGTTTCACAGGCAGGCGGGATCACATCCTGCTATCAAGTCAGTTTTACATGTTTCTGACACTACTGACTTTGATAAAGATATCCTCAAATTTAAATTGACACCAGGGAAAAGAGTCCATGATATTTCTAAGAAGCTAGTGTCCTTAGACACTCAGTTTTATGCTCATCTGACACATTATTCATACAGGTATTATCATGGTTAGATTTAATAGAAGTTGTAACTTCAGTTTAGAAAAGATATGTCTGTCTCTGCTTTAGCCTATAGGTTTATAAGCTGTGACTGACAAAATATTTTTACTTACAGAAATATAGGTTTCTGTGTACAGCTGTTTCACATAATACTGTAAAAAAAAAAAAATCTGGGTCACTTCAGTAGTTTGCTTCCATTAATAGTTAATGTGAGTTATTGCCGTTGAACGTATTCTAAAAACATGGATTTTATTTTTTTCTGCATCTCACAAGCAAATAAACAAAAAAAGATTCATAGTCAAAATAGTCAAGAAATCTTCTATTAATCACAACTTAAATTTGCCATGAATTTTCTTGTGGAAACATGCTGCTTCTGATTTTATGTAAAAACAGCATTTTTACACAAAGCTCTTTCCCCAAAATATCTGCTTTAAGAAGAGTCATGGTTCCCTGTACTGTAAAGGAAGCAGGGGGGAAGAGGGATTCTTTAATGTATATACAAGCAATTTCAAACCTAATAAGTCGAAGAAAAGGGTTTGTGACAAGAGGAAACTTTGAAATCTAGTTGCTCCTGCTGTTCCAGTTAGATTCCTTGCCACCTGCTTTTGCTGAATCAACATTTCTAGAAACCTGGACTAGATTCAGCACAGTGGGGCACAGGTAGGCTAATTTAATTCCTTCATTCCTTAGCAGTTCTGACTGTTTGACGTTCTTTGTTTTCAAGCCTTAACAACAAATATACACCTTTGTGCAATTCTTTCTTAAGCTGTAGTCTGTCATTAGGAATCCACAATAAAGAAGTTGGGACTGACAAAATCGCCAGAAAATGCTGATGCAATAGTGATGCTGATGATAATACGCCATGATACAGTAATGTTAATGTGGAAAAGCACGTATGTATCTGCAAGAGTGGGAAACACCCACTCGCTGTAGCTGTGAAAACAAATGCAGGCAAAGTGAGGAGGGAACAGGGCAGAGGGTTCCTGGAAGTCATCCCTCACTGCTGTGGCCAGAGGGACAGAGAGCTGCTGAGCCTGCCCAGCTGCAGCAGCACACCTCCGTGCCCAAAGTTTGTCCTCCTGTCACACCACGTAGGAGCGTGACCACCAGCACATGTTTTCAGGGACACTGCTACCTCCTTATTCCCTGCTCTGGGCATGAGGAGGGTGCTGCCTTCCACACTGTGCTTCTGTCTTCATATCTCACAGGACCCCCATTCCCATAAAATTTCTGCATGCCAAAGGGGAGATAAAGAAGAACTTCTGGATGTCTGACAATTTTAATACAGTGTTAATTTATTGGTGTTGTTGGTTGTATCTGTGTCAACTCCTGCCCTGCTCCCCACCCCCCCCTCCCCCGCCCCAAGATTTTATTGAAAACACAATTATTTTGCCAAAGTAAGAACTTAAGTCTTATTTCAGTAATTGCACAGCTTGAAATCACAAATAGACAGCATTTCTGTTTGAAGAAATGGCAGATTGAAAAAGGTGAAAGATAGCAGGGCAAAGCCCTGAGGACAGATTTGTCCTACTCTTTCTTTCTGAGGAATTAAGAAAGGAGGAGGTAGGAAGAAAGATAAGTAGAGAAAAAAATACACATATACCCTCTGTTTAAATCTTGACTTTAGACATGAAGAATATAATGTGTAAAAGCATTATTCGTCACTCTTTATGATCCCTCTTCTCTTCCTTTCCTTCCTCCAACACACCCTCCCCCATATCAGCTCAATCTCTTTGTGTGTGTGTAATAATAGATATCCCAGCAAGGCACCATCTTTGTTAGCATACTTCTATGCTGCTGTTTTCAGAGGAAGACTCTGCAGCTTTATGATATGATAGCTTTCAGTATAATTTCCCTGAATGATTCATAGAATGATTGTGGCTACTTGCAGGCAAAAAAAAGTCATCCATTATGCCCTCAAGAATTGCATGACAAACCCTACTGACACTAAACACATATGTCAGTCTGTAGCCCATACACTGCTTGACTCACTCACATTTTGGACTGCACTTCTGAGCAGTGATTCAGCTAAGTCTTGTCCGGCTTTCCGTGCTGATAACATACGGAAAAAATGAGAAAGTAATATTAGACTCATTATATTCTCTCAAAATCAAGCAATAGCTTCACTGTTTTCCTGTTGTGGTTTTGTTGACACTTCCTTGCTGGGTCCATAGTATTGACATATGCTCATTATTCACCACCTTAAATATACTTTCTTCAAAAGTAAATTAAATGACAGTGAAATTTCCAGCACGTATAAGTCTTTCATAGGGTGCTGAGTTTTCTGTTTTTACTGTTGGGAGGTTGCTATAGACTGACACCAGAAGAGAAGGCACACTGGTGATACACTTATGGAAAGTGGGACACGTTAAAATAGCATTTGCTTAGCAGGAACATCATTCTGAAGGATGATAGGATCACTGCCCTCCCCTTCCCAGGAGCAGAAGCCCCTCTTCAATATCTGGGAAGTAGATGGTGTCCCTCATTGCTCCCAAAATCACATGCAGTATGAAAAGACTCACCCCTTTGAAACCGAACAACCTTCAGTGCCCTTTTATTGTCTCAAACCCATCCACCTTGAACATGATAACTTAATTATATCCCAAACTGGGCAGACTGAAATCTCATTTATGACATGATCCTTTTGGTCTATAATAGTCTTAACAAGCCTTAATTTTCCACTCTGTCTTCCTGTCATAGTTACTTACCACTGCTAAGAATAATGAGATAAAAATGTGAGGTGGAACCGCATAAAGGAAAAAAGAGTCAGTTCCGAGCAATGCTCACATGGACTTCCCAAAGAGCAATATCTAATGATGCTCCTTAGCCACTTCTAAGACTCAGCTTCTTCTCTGGAATTTAGGTGAAGGAGGACCAGGTTGTCAAATCTTGGGGGTGGTTTTGCTTTAATACCCTTTTCCTCAGACCTTGTCTGAAAGATATGGCTCATCCTTTCTGGCCCACCAAATCAAGGAAACTACCCATTTACTCTAGCAAATTATTTTATTTGCACACACTTGACTCAGCATGACCAATTTACACCATTTCATAGTATGACTTTGAGTAACCATTGCTTTTTTTTTCATTTTTTTAGTTTCTTAACTTTCACTTTTAAAACAGAAATTTCTAACTTGCAAAAAATATCACGAAAATGTATTCTGAATGCACTCTGCTGGATCCAAAATACAGAATTTAAACTGAACAAAAAAACCAGACCAGAACCAAAAAAAAAGACCAAAACGAAAAACATTATTTTAATTTTCAGACTTTTAAGGCAATCTTTAATTTAGTAATTTATGTTTTTTAAAGACCTCGTTCCTAACTTGTGGAAGCTTGGATCTATGATTCTTTGAAAACTGTTCGATTTTGTTTAGTGTTTTCAGCTGACTTCATATTACACCCTAGTTTAAGACTGACATATTATTATCAGAACAGATGACTCTTGAAGGACACTGTTCTACTGGAGTGTGATAGCATATAGAAAAATAAAAATCCTAGACAAGAGAATCTGTTTCCACTTATATATGTGTGTGCATATGTGTATAAATAGTAATAAAAAATTGAAAGATTCTTGGCCTACTAATAGTCTGTCATTATTTTTTCTTTGTTAATGCCTTTATATTAAGAGCTTAATTTTAGACTTTTAGACTAAATGTAAGCTCATACTTGCGTGTCATGGATCGAAAGGACACAGTAAGGTGTATAGGGGTTTTGCTTCCTTACCTGGAAAGGGGTACCCAGGCAGCCATAAAGCTGAGCATCTCTTACCGAACACTGAATAAAGCCAAGTGCTACTGTATGAAGGCTGATAATTTTGTCTCAGCATCTTTGATTTAACTTTTATTTTCAAAATCCAATATCACAAAGATCTACATTCCTCCTGAAACTTGACCCAGTCTCCCACTTGAGTTTATCACCTTCAGGATCCTGGTGCACCCCAGACCTTGGCTGCACAACTTCAAGGGGGCATGAGAATATCTCCTTCTGGGACTTCACATTCTTTATCAGAGATGGTCCCTGTCCTCTGTGGTGCTCCAAAGCAGTCCTGTACATTTTGGGGTGTCTCAGGGAACAGGAGGTGAGGGTCAGAAGGCTGTGTGCATGGACCTCATTTCGGAATTGAGGCTTTAATGTGCTTTGCTTTAGACCATCTACACACCCTCTGTCTGAGCAGAATTTGGGTGCTTCCCTTTGTGTCAAAAGGATCTGTATCCCACAGCTCTTTATTCTTTTATGAATGTTCTTCTCTCTCGTGGCCAAACACGAGCCTTTTATGACCTCCTCATTATCCCAAGATATTTAATGTTGAATGAAAAAGATATTTTTTAATATTGAATTACACAGTTACATTTGTTTGGTGAGCTCCCCACTTAGCCTCTCTGAAAGATATTCAAATTGTAGTTCCTAATCTGCTTGAATATATGAAATAACACACACTTTTTTTTTTTTTTTTTAAGTTGTCCATTATAATTAAGATAAATAATGTCCTGTCACAGAGCACAGAGACCAGAGTCTGCATAGATCCCATCTGTGTAAGTGCTGGAAACCTTATTGCAGAAATCTCCTTTAGTCAGCTTCTTTGTTGCATGTTACCACATAATTTTTACCTACAGGCATCCAGGCTGGTTTTGCCTGATGAAGCATCTGTGGTCTGGACTTTGGGGATGGAAATTAGAAGAAGCTACAGAGGACTTCACAGACACTGTGCAAACACTGCATCCCTTTGTTCCTCGCTGCCCTTTCCCTTGCTGGCGGAGAGGGAGTGGGAGCCGGGGCCGGCCAGCAGCACATGGATAGCGGGAAGCACAGCACCATGGATTTCACCTGCAGTGCCTCGTTATACAGACCCACTGTGGCGTTCAATGCCTCTCTCTTCTGCTTGATTAAAGATAATAAGGGACAAGTCACTGACAACCCTTTGAGGCAGGGTGGTTTCTGGAGATAACTAGGGGATGGATTTGTATCATCACATTTATATTTAGGTTTTGATTAGTTTTTGCTTTATAATTCTAGTGATATTTTTAGTTTAGCTTATTGAGCATTAGAGCAACCCGCTCTCCAGTGACCAGTCTAATACCTCCAAAGCCCCACGAGGGGCTGTTGGGACACTAAAGACCATCAATCCTTATGAATAATGCATCTATTTCCTACCAAGGATCAAATCCCATTAATACTATAACATTATTACATCTCTTATTTACTCTTTCCTATCTATGGAATTAAAGATTAATTCTTAACAATTTTTTTCAAATTAAGAAGAAAACTCAGTAGATCCAAAGTATTTCGCATAGAATATACCAAATGGTTAGAAATAGAAAACAAATTATGAAATAAGAAATAACCCAATTATGTGAGATAGAGGTGGGCATTACAAGGTCCCACCTAAAAATGGTCACTAAAATGCATTGAAACAGGGTGTTCTGCATGGTGAGTTCTTTGTCCTGGTGAGAATGAGTCCAGAATGAATTAATCTGTGACAGACAGGGGAACTGAATGGAATTATAATATGGCTCATATAATATCAACAGTGTTATCTATCTGACCAGAAAAAAAAGAAAAAAATTGAGATCATCAGAACAGGTTGTAAAACTACTTTCTCTCTCTTTGGATGTGTGTAATTCTAAATGTGTCATGGCTTAATTGGGCAGAACCTGGATGGAAAAGCCTCTCTCCCTGTAGGTTCACAACAGTAAGATCTCAGCCTCCTCTGCATGTCTGACTGCTACTGCTAATACTTCTACTGCTGATGAATAATTAATTACAGTGAGGATCTACTAAAATCCAGTTGCCCTCAATGTCCTCTTCATAGTTAGCAAAAACAAATACAGAAAACCCCAGAAGACTGAGTAACTTGCCAAGCGAAGCTTGGAAATGAACGTTAGTCTTTGACTATCGCTGCATGTTCAAAGATAAATCTTATAAATGAAATAACATACAGTAAGGTGAAGTACATAAAATTCAGAAAAATACAGCTTTGCATGCATAACTAGATTTTTGATATATTCAGTATCAAATCCAAAAGGTAGCACATTACAAGAAAAATACATTACTGTATCCAGTACAGACCTGCTGCCTTCCTGAATTATTACTGAGATGTTTGCTGTGTTACAGAATTCACCAATACATTGCTTTCCCTGGCTCTATTAGATAAGTTGCCTTTGTCCAGAACTGACCACACACTCTGCTTCTGAAATGCACAAAGGCAATAAAAAGAATATGGAGGTTTAGCAAGTGAGGCACTGAGGGACTAATATCCCGCAATGCTAATTCCAGCTAAATTTATATTGTATTGAAAGAAAGTGCTGTTAAGGAACAGCTTGGCATACATCAAGACATGTGGTTACCAGATTACTTTCTATCTCCACTCAAAAACGTTTAGAGAATTTCTCATTAAAATTATTTAAAGTGAAACAAGTCAAATAAATCTACTTAAGCGTGTTCTTGCATTGCCTCATTTGTGCTGAAAAAATGTTGCTTGTTTTTTACATTCTATTTTAACTGTACATATGAGGCTTTACTCGCCCATTAACAAAATACATCACCTCCCAATTGCTTTCTATACCTCCTTAAATGTTAAACATAAACATATATACCATCTGTTTCCTATCATGACACCGATCCAAAATGGCTGCACTAGACACCTCCGCATAATAGATCATCTTAAAACACCTCAGCGGTTTTGCTTTATGGAGTTATTTTTCCTGTGACAAATTATAAACCTATATTTCAAGAACACAACCGATCTGTAGCCTCAATTGCAAATTCTGAATAGTTTCTCTCATTTTAACAAAATGCGCTGGCTTGTATCTGATGCAGCAATTTTTTTTTAAAGCCATAGGCCACTTTTGTTGCTCTGATATCCTACAAATGCAGTTAATTTCTTCAGTTAATAATTTCTCGGCTAATACTTCATGAAGCACTCTGATTGAAAACATTGCAGTTCAATACAGTCACTGCTATAACTTAGAAAATTATTATATAGCTGTTGTGTAAGTGAAATTGCAGAACAAATTACAGGGTTTATCATCAGTCTGCAATCAAAAATAAATTCCAGGAAGAAAAAAATCACTTTTCTGTAAAAAAAAAAAAAAAAATCAGTTTTGCAATGCATGTATTTGTGAACTTCAGCTATCAAATGTCCAACAGGAAATGGACAAAATACAGTCATAAATGTCATTGAATGAAAATTTGGTTCTGAATGGATTTCAAACGTACTTTCTCCTCGGGTTCAGCTCTATGAAAAAATGACTGTGTTTGGAGCAAGTCGAATTCAGTAAGGAATTTCTCCTTGACTTAAATGAGCTTTTGACCAAGGCCTCGCAATATTAATGCATGAACCTGCAAACCCTTATTTCCCAGGGTAGCTTCAATGAATCCTAGAATGATTAAACCTCTGTAGACCTATGTGCAAAAGCAATACTCTGTCTGCTCATTCTCCCTTATACGTAAGAGCTCAAATCGTTATGAGACAGTATTGCTACAGGTTTGATCAAAAATAAATGCCATATATCTAGGGACCATGAATAAGGGATGAAACAGCCAGTGTAAAAGTACAAGAGCTAACAGGAAAAAATATAAAGATACTATTGCCTTGGACTGTATAATCTCAGCAGAGCTTCTTGCCCTGTCAGAGGCTTTATTTTAGAAGTACCTGTTAATGCCTCTTGGCTACACAATCCCATTTGGTAAGGCAAAAGCAGGCAGACTTCTGTGGAAGTACGAGCTGCTCAGTAACCTCTTGTCACCAGGAATAAAGAACTGGAGTCTTGGTGTTGCTGACTCTATAAACCAGCGCTGAGAGAAAAAGTCTGGAAAAGCTTGAGGAAGAATTAGTGCAGAGATTTCCTATCTGAGCCATTTTTTTTCCAAGGAATTTTTAAAAAAATGGAGGAAAAAGGAGGAAATATGAATCCTTCTGTGCTTCAAAAAGTGGAGGGGAAACATTCTTTACCTGTGTCCCCCTGTGGACTGTTGTGCAGTTAGAGCTCCCCTTACTGTTCCAGTCTACCTTAACTCCTCTCTCAGATAAAGCTGAGGAGATCTCCAATGGATGGACCATAAAGTTTTCCTCTTATCAAATGTTGTCTTTCCCTGAATATGTAAGGTCACGTACTTCTTTGGTGCCGCATAAAGAACACTCAGCTACTTTTTGAAACAATCACCATAGTGTTCTTCCTTCTCCTTGTTTGCAATCTTGCTGCTGCCATTTGTGCGATTTACAGAGGCTGTTTTTATTCCTCAGAGCTTTCAGTGCAATTAAAGAAAATAAAGAGCAATGGTCAAGTAGTCGAGAAGAATGGAAGAGGTAAAAGATGGACACAAAGGCAGAGTTACCATAACAATTCCTAAAATGGAAAGAATAAAATACAGCTTGTTTTCAACATGCCTTAACAGGCACAACAATTCCACTTTCAGTTTATTTCAAATCATAATGCAGTTTAGAGGGGAGGAGTCAGCAACTTCTAAACAATATGAACATCCAATTAAATAAAACAGCAATCACTTGTCTATTGTGAACTTCAAAGTCACGTTGTATTTATAATACACAGTTGTTCAAAGAAGCTGGCAAATTGTGATACGCCCTACTCACACTGACCACTTGTATGCCAGGATTTTTTACACTCAAGAGGAAAAGAAAAAAAAACAAACACCCAAATGGGTTCTGTTTTGGGATTTTAACTGTTTCATCTTGACTGTTGCACAAACATACTATATCTAACCTCTGTGGCAAGAAGCTAACACTGGCTCACAGGCTCTGTCCTCCTTTTCACCTTGCTAATCTCAGTTGAAGTTGTTGGAACTTGCAGAGGCTACTAATCCATGTTCATAGCTCAGCAACCTGACTTCTTCAGCCTCAAACTCACATCTCTTCCCTCTGCTCTGCATTTCAAAATCCAGAATTAAGCAAACCTGAAGCAGATGCACATGTTGAAATACACTACTGCTTTCTGCTTTGTAGTTTCATTGTTGCCCAACAGCTCTGTCAGTAGCTTTCTTTTTTTCCTGAACACACTGCTGGTTTTCTCAGTACATTCTTTTAAAAACAATTAAAAAAAAAAAAAAAAAGTAGGATCTCCATAACATCCTTAATAAAGGAGTTTTCCAGATTTTTCCTTTTTTTAAAGGTACAGTAAAACACAGCCCTAGATGACACATACCAAATAAACAGGAAAAAATTTGCCAATCCTTGTTCTGTGTTACACACCCATTAAGCATTTTGGGTGGGGAATCTGCAAGGAGGTCAAGCTCAGTTCTTTAAAAATATCCTTTAAAAATTTCCTTTTCTATATTGTATACAGATGAGGATGCAAAATAATCTGTGTCACTAAGCCTCAGTAGCCTTTTTTATTTCTATTGTAACTTACAACTTTTCCTGAAGACATCTGTGTTTCATTGTATGAGCTACCATACCAGTGGTAAAATTCAATGTATCCCTCTCATTGAAGATCATGAATTTGCTTAAATTGCCAGTTCTGCCATGTCTAAGACAGGCATACTATCTATTCACTAGTCTGCTGCAGAGCTAACTGGGGAAGGTGGCAAAAGGTCCCTCCTCCACATTGCTTCTGCCTCAATCTGTATTTACTGCTTCAGTTCTTTTGTACATCATTTCAGAGCATTTCTAAATCATCAAAACCCGTGAAACATTCAGTTACTGTGAACTGAATTCACGTGTTCAAAGCCAGTTTTTCAGCATACTACTTTGCCATTTCTGCCAGTTTTTACTCAATGCTTGAGGGACTTTTAACACCAGCAGGGAGCCACAAGGCAGCCTGAAACAAATTCTGCATGTGACCTGTGCCAGCCTGCATGCCAGGCATGCTTTGAGGAGCCATTGCACTGAAAAAATGTGGTTCAGAGAGGCTTGTGTTTGGCTGGTTGAAGGTCACCACCAGCACATGGGTCAGGTCAGCTGTACAGCTGCCTCAGATGTGTGTCTGGGCCAGGCAGGTCTCATGCAGTTCCTTCCCACAGCTGCACCTTCATGGTTTCGGGCTCGTTTCCCCCGGACTAGGCAGCTCAAAGGCCCACACTCTGCAGTAAGAGTTCACAACAGGTGCCTCCAGCCCAGCCAGCATCTTGGCTTTTTCCTTCCCTTTAAATGCCCACTGAACCTCCTTTCCCACACACAGAACCTGTCCTATGTGCGTTCACCTCTCCAGAACAAACGATTTGAAAAGAAGGTGCACTCTTGCGGCAACAATCACATTAACTATTTATTCCGCCGAGACAAATAATGAGTCAAGAGCAGCTTCTCAGATACGGAAGAACTTTTAGTTTCCACTGTCAAAAATATTTTCCTAACAGGGCTTGTCTTCCACAAAGTGGTCTGACCCAAAGGTGTTTGTACCTGCAATCAAGTGTGACTCAAGACAAAAGAATGACATAGTATTTGACATCATTTGGTGTGTAGGACTTAAGACAGGAGAAAGAGGAAACCAGACACATGATGCTGATAAGAATTTCTTTTTATGTTATTCCAATAAAAAATACATTCATACAGAAATATAACAATCTTGCAAAAAACAATTTCAAATAAAATCTTGTAAAACAAAATTTTTACAAAAATCTTACAAAGAGATTCTTTAGATAACAGGGTGCTTCAAAAACAAAAAAAGAAATTTCACTAATAGAAACTTTTTCTTCTTAAATTTCAAGCAAAAATGTTTTATTTTTTTTTTATTTTTCAGCTTGATTGAGGCTCAGTTATCACCTGAACAAAATGTACTTGCTTATTAAGAAAATTACAGGCATTTGACATATGGCACACAGCCCCACCCCATCCACACAAGTTTGATGGTATTTCACAATTGAGACAAGCCAGTGCAAGTAAGTTTTTTTTTGTTTGGGGTTGGTTTTTTTGTTTGTTTTTGCCTTTTTTTTTTTTTTTTAATTTCTCATTTATAAGAAGGCTAAGCCAAGGACAATGTAAACGAGGAGTTAAAAACACAACAAAAACTAATTGTAAATAGAAATCCATTTTCTGGAAAATTTTGTTTGTTTAGGGGAAGAAAAAAAAAAGTGCATTTTCAGGCAATTTAAACCAAAAATGACATGAGAATGATTTAAGCCTGTGTGTTCCATAGAACCAGATCACTTGCATATACTTTTTTTAAACCACTTATCTACATACATTTCCAGGAAGATATACCAAAATATTAGCAGAGTAAGCAAGACTGATAATTAATAGAAAAAGAAACGGGTCACATGTTTCATTGCATCAACTGTAGTGAGTTGGTTTAAAAAAACAACAAAACAAAACTGGTTTTGGACAGACTATCCCTACTCTAGGAAAAAACAGTCTTTATTTTAGCTGAACTATGTAAAATTAGAGCTCAACCACCACAACGACTAGTTCACTCACAGGTCCTCCAGCAAGCTGGAAGGCCAAAACCCGAGTGTACTTCATCTGCACACAGCTAATATTCTTTTAGCATGCCAATATTCGGTTCATATCATTCTTAAATGGCCACAGATACGCTATTCCAGACAACCTAATAACTACAAAACACAGTCAGCAGTCTGAGAAGGACTGAATGCCAACAAAGCCTTTAGCATACCATTAAGCTAAAGGTAAAGCCTCTAAAAATGCTAGGTTTTAATTAACTGTATATCTTTCATTTCTTTGTCTTCTTAATGACCGTATTGCAGGGGAGAGAGGGAATATTTTGATGGACTGTGGCATTTTCTAGCTATGTGTTCTAATTTTTTTCCTTTTAAAAAAAATATTTATATATTATCTATATATATACACACATACACAGACTGTACACACAAATATACATACACAATTATTTTCTGCCCACTTTTAAAAAAAAAGTAATATAGTTTCTTTCTGTATGACCAACAGATAGCTAGATATATAGATGTGAAACTTGTGCCTTTTAAGCAAATACATCTTTTAATACTTCTGTATCTTTAATATGTATGAAAACTTGACATATTAAGTACAGTTGGGGTGTGTATATACACAGTTGTTGTGCAAGGTCAATATAAAAAAAGTCTCAAGGTGGCAGAACTGGTCAGGTATTCGATTGGCATATGCATTATACTGTAACACAGTCAAATTGTCTAAGTTAAACAAATACTGTACTGACATGAATGACTTTTCTCTATATTTGTCTTTGTGAAGGAGGACCCTGGAAGTAACCTTTTTTTTCCCCTCATATTATACATTTGATACAGTACAATGCCAGGTGAAAAGAGAGCCTTAATAAAGCATGCATCACCCATACCCCTGTATAAGACCCCCTACAAGAGAAGGTCACTTGCATAAGGCACCATTATTAAGGTCAACAGTGCATTAACAGCTAGAAAACCAGAAGTTAGTCCTCAAGGCATAAATAAGAGAAAAATTAGCTGCATGAGAAAAATCAGTTTCTAACCAATAGTGGTTTTATCCACCCAACAGAAAAAATTATTCATGTTCCATACATTATGTAACATTAGACCAATTGTATTTTAGCTGCTCTTAACTGGAATCAAAACTGCAGTCCTGATTAAAGAATGGAAAAGCATATAGTTCCCCAGAACCATGCAATAACCTTTGTATTATAATGAAAAGTTATAGTTGTGTTACATTTGTAAATACACAGCTTATACAATGGATTACAAATGAGCTCTGTAGCAAGTAAAACAAGCTACTTGACACATTGCACGTTTAATAGCTGCACCAGACACCTAAAGCTCCTCTCACACAGGAACAGGGAGGTCCCCCATCTCCATTCTGGCATCCTGACTCTTTTTATTCCCCCCTTTCCCCTCTCAGTTTTCCCTCTAAAAAGGTGCAGACACCCCTCCCCCCACCCCTTGGAAATGATTGGTGGTCGTCCCATCTCACGAGATATTCCTCACATACAAGACATTCAGACTATTTTTTTTCTCTTACAGTTATAAAACAACCACAAGAAAAAAAATGTGCCTCAGCATACAGTCATCAAGAGATCCTCATCGCATACAGTCGCCCAATCATTAACATTCTCAGTGCACATGCTCACGGCAAAGGCTTAGGAGCCACTCAGAAGGTTAGATACCAGTGTATGAGTCCAGGAAACCCCAAACATCACACACCGTGGTTGCTATGCCGTTTCTTACATGACTTATTAGCCCTCAAAAGACCTTCAAGGAAGTGAGGTCCTGGAGGCAACTGGGTAGGGTGCAAAATGGCATGCTTTGGCTGGAACACGCATCCCTCCGCTCAAGGCTCTTCAACCTTGACGCCTCTTAGCCCGCAGGATTCACCTCTTGACCCATTCAGAGGTGTCTCTTCATGTGAAGGGCCAGGTGGTCAGACCTGGAAAAACACCTGCAAGGCAAGAGTGAGGCTGTGCATTAGCCCACGGGTGCTGGCACGCAAGACGCGATACACGTGGCTTGGGCCCCTCCTCTTGCTATGCTACTCCAAGACACATCTGGTGGCAGAGGGATTTGGCACTCCCAGGATACACGGGAGTACTCAAAGTGTCTGTGGGCACCCAGGAACTCTGCATATGTGTGGTAATACCAGGGACTTCTCACCACTCATCTGCAAGGTCAGGCTACAAACCACTTCCCAATGATTAGTAAAATGGAAGGAGTTTTCCAGTCTAAATATATAATAATTCTTTAAAAATACCAGACACATTTGTGTTCCCAAATAATTCCTACACAAGCAAAAAGCAGCCTAGACTGGCTTTCCAACAAGCATTAAAAATAACTATTTAAAAGGGTGCATTTCAGTCACATACCTGTCACAGTGACTACATTTAAAAGGCTTGGCACCAGTGTGCTTTCTGAAGTGTCTGGTTAATTCATCACTTCTTGCAAAACGCCACTCACACCCTTCCCATGAACATCTGTAAGGCTTTTCCCCTACAAAGAAAGCAGATTACACGTTAGTCATGACTTCATTCAAAGAAAGACAGGTGCTATCATTTTCTATGTAAACGTCTTCCACCCCTCAGACAGCCAATTTTATTTAATCTATCTGAATGCTTCAGAACATGTAAGCAAAGAAGGTTCATAAAATTCATCCACGATTTCTACTTATCTTGCTGCAACAGCACATCAAATAATCTCATTCTTATGAAAAATAAATTAAAAAAGCGATTAAACAGGCTCACAAGAAACAAAAGAATCCAACCCTCTACCATTCCTGTTCACCAGTAATGGTAGGCTTGCTCCCAAACAGGTATCATTCACCTCATAAAGGTGATTAAAGACAGCACAGCTAGGCTCCAAAACACAATTAGGCCACTGTATTGCATCAAAGTCCTCTGTCACTCACTCATCTGCATAACATGCAACCTTCTTTCTGCTGAGCCATTTATTCTTGGAAAAGCCTGCACACCACCTTGAACACTGCTATTTCAGCATTCAAGAAATACCACTTCCATTCACAGGAACATTCTCAGCCAGACAGCACCAGAACACCAGTTCTGCAATGCTTCTGAAGCTGGTAGCTATTTATGTCTGTTCAACCACCACGGTTTCAGTGGAAGTTGTTCTTTCCTCTTGAAATAATCCTATTTTATCTGACTTCTGCACAACAATGGGAGCATCCAAGCTTGCTCAGACTTCCCATAAAAGCCACAAAATGCTGAGTTCATGAGTCAAAATAGAATCTTTTCCTTGAATTCTCTTTCCCACATGTTGGGGGGAAAAAAAACCCCAACCAGCCATATAGGTGTTTGGATTAGTACACCAAAAACACCATGCAAATTCCTCACATTAAGCAATGACTATTGAGCCAAGGCACAGCTCTACACATCTAACTGCTGTCATAAAGAGTTGTCAAATAATAATGCTCCAACAAGCAAATCAGCATGCTACTTCAACCATAAAATTTTTATAAAAGCCCTGAAGTGTCTATCTTCCTCACTTTCTTTCCCAACAACACACAGGATTGTTATTTTAATTCAGGTTTCATAAAAATAAAATGCAGTTGTTTGGTATTTTGGGATGAAATGATATAGTAAATCACGCATTTTTAAGTCTGACTGGGCAGATATGTTAGAAGGACAACACTACACTGTGGCTTTCCATGATTTTTTTGCTGATAACAATGGCACACAAAAGTCTTAAATGACTTATAACTGCAGCTATACTTAACATAATCAAGACCTTGGGATATCTGACAAAACAGACCCAATGTACACTGAAGCATGAAAACAAGCTCTTACAGTATTTAGTGATCTGACAGATTTCTGGATACAACATTCCTCTTTTTAGCAATAAAGCTGTGGCTCACTTTTGCTTTAGAAATAATCATCAAGAAAGGGTTAGCACCTATTTTGGCTAGACCTTTGCTTCTGAAGGCCACATGCTACTACAGCTTCCTAAATATTGCCTCCTTAGACAAGTGGCTCCCATTTGCTATGACAGCAGACTAATCCAACACCAATTGCTCTGGCTGCAGCTCGCTTATGAAGAGAATGAGGAAGTGATGTCGTCCATGCTGGTAAGCCTCTACTGCTATTACATCATCTCTCCAAACCTGGGCTCCCACCCAGTGATTGTGTAACCCTGTGACACCACCACCATCAAGGGGTATTCCCTACAGTACTTGCCAGCTCTAATAATCGTAGGGTTACTAACCTGTATGAGTGCGCTGATGTGCTTTCAGATGTGAACTTTTGGTGTAAACTTTCCTGCAACCGTTAAAATGACACCTGTGAACGCGCCTTCTGCCATCTGGCGAGGTGTCACCATTGGAGGGTGTACCTTTTTCTGCAGTCTTTCCAGCGGTACCGGTACGAATTTTCCCCGGTGAATGCAACTCACCCGGCGTACAATTCCATATCTGGGAAGAAGGCTCTTTGCTCAGCTCAGGAGATGAAGGGGGAGTGGAAGTGACAGACGAACTCAAGTTTCCTGAACTGGCTAAAACATCGCTTATAGGGTCAGAGGTAAACTTTGTCGTGGGTGAGAGCTCCTCAGAGCTGTCTGAAGATTCGCTGCTCACGTCAGAATTCAAACTGTTGGTCTCTAAGTTCTGACTAGTAAGATTGTCCTCTTTTGGGACACATGCGTTCTTCAGTTCAGATTCCTCCTTTTTCTCACGTGCCAGAATAATTTTGGTCCAGAGGTCCTCTTGGCTATCAAATTTGATTTCAGATGCAGAAACATAACAGGGTTCACTCTGAAGATACCGTTCTAGCTCCAAACATGTCTAGGTGAAAGAGAGGGAGGAAAAAGAGAGAAAAGTTACAATCTGCTTAAAAATAAACCCAATTGTATTTTACACTTCAAAAAGCACGCAGGAATGTAGTACATTCGATTTATGGTTTCTAGGTTCAAAACAAATTAAAGGCTCCTCAAGCCGTAACTAGGTGACTGTTACGATGAAAAGAAATCAGTTTTCAAGACCTGGGCAGGAGTTCAAACACACAGCTGAAGGTGCAAGTCAGCTTTGGTTTCCAAAATAGCATTCTAATGACTCAGTCAAATTATCATCACTCTCATCATAAAATCTGTGTTTTCAGTAGGCTGATGTTGAAAAGGACCATAGAGAACCATAACAAATAACCACACTTCACTCTCGCACCCCGTCTAATTTCAAATTGTTTTGTATCTCTCTCACACAAACACAAGGCTGAAAGGACCCAACTGAACACAATGTGCTCTGACACGCAGTTAAAACTTAAACCCTGTGTCAGAAAACAAAGCCACTTTCAGCATGGCTGCGGAGCTGCCAGCCCATCTTCTGGGGACATCAATGGAGCAGCAGACATCCTCCCATTTCCTGTGCATGAGAATGCAGCACACTCGACTTTCAAAGAATGTCATTTCCAAGCACTGGCATGCAAGCCACATAACTCAAACTGCTCCCATGCGTGTTCGGAGGAACATAGAGAACTTCAACAACAGAGAAGCCGGGCAAAAAAAAAAAATTCCAGAATAGAAATGTCCTGTTCTATAGGATGCAAAACGGGAAATTACTCTGAGGTCCTGCTGGGAGTCCCACAATGAACAAGAACTTTATCTACTGGCCAAGAGTGCAACTGTATGAGTCATCTCTCTCTTTCACGCAATGCCAAAGGAGACTTCCTTTTAAAACGCTGACCATCTGCCAAGAAAGTACTCTGTGCAAATATACATGCAACAGTACATGGAGAACTTCCCCGCAACCACACTTCCCTCTATTCCATCACACGAAACAAAACAAAAATCAAAACCACCCCAAATGGGTGAAACTGTGGTTTTCAATTTCAATTCATTCTGCTGACTTTCTAGCCATTTTCAGAGGGGAAGAAAAAAAAAAAGTATGAAAAGTATGAACTGTTATGGCAACAAGCTGATGTTTTGGGATTATTCTTTCCACTATAGGAAATGATCCACATGGAAGCTTTACACAGAAAATGGACACAACAAGTTTCCATACCAAAGTCTACTTATTTTAGCAAGATCGTCTTTTCCGAGCCCCGTGGCAAAACCTGGTCCCAAATGCCACACATTCCCCTCATAGCCCTTTCCCATCTGTCCATGAGCGGAGCCGCCATGGGAGCAGCCTCCTTTCTCCCCCAGCACCGCTCCAGTAAACTGGGTCACATGCTCTGGCCAGGCTAGGAGTGTGGGCAAAAACTGGAAAAAAACCCCAACCAGAACCCCAAACAACCCCCAAAACCAAGCCCACTGCTGTACACGGTATTTATATATACGTCTATAATTAGGGAACTCGATTGCAATGCACGTTAAAAACAAAAAGGGTTTCACCAAAGCCAACACAATAGTGCATTAATTTTCCGTGAAAACATGTAAAAAAAATAATTTATTAAGATCCTGTTAAACTTTCAGATTCCCGGCTAATTTAAATTCTTCATTAGGTAGACTAGTAATGGGGAGCGGAGCGAAGCTCTCTTCGAGTTTAAATGCCTCTGAAGGCTACTGGGAACCAGGGCTGGCGCTTCGCCAAGAGCCCGAATGCCTGAAGGAAACTACTTAGCTCCATTTCAATCACGTACTATGGAGCTGCCTCTCTGAAAGGAGAGCGGGGGGGCAGGGAAGAAAAAAAAAAAAAAAGGCATTGCATACAATTAGTAGGCATGTGAAGGTTGTAACACTTTGCATTTCAACCTTCTGGGAAAGGCTCCTTCGTCCGTCTGCAAAGCCAGCAGGTATCTGATCCGGTCACCGGGCTGAGCAGCGACGGCCCCGGTCCCCCAAGCCCCGCAGGACTGTCAGCCCTGCCAGCCCTCTGCTTGGCACGTTAACGAAAGAAAGGAAGGGAAAAAAAAAAAAAAAAGGCAAGAAAATATGTCCATTAAAGGGAAGGAGCCTGCGTTCTTCCCCCTTCCCGGCCAGGGCAATTAGCACAAGGGGATCGCTGTCATATGACTGACAACTCACGGGCTCGGCAAAGCTCCCTGCGCTGGGAACAGCCGGGCTCTATACATGTACATACACACGCACACACACACATGTGTACGGTCACTCCTGGAGGGCTTTTTCCTCATCATCGCAAGAACAAAAACATTAATTTGAAAAAAAAAAACAAAACAAAAAAACCCAAAGAACACCAAGATCAACAACAACAAAAAACCCCCACACAAACCCACAGCACAAGGCACAAAGCAGCCCTTGGCCAAGGCAGGGAGCTCGGATGACAAGACCCAGCTGTGGAGTCTGGACCCGGTACAAGCGCAAAACTTTTGCCAGGACTCGGTGTGAGCGGAGCGGGTCCGCGGGCGCTGACAGCCCCCGGCAGGCACGGCCGGGCG
Organism: Calyptomena viridis; assembly: GCA_013390005.1. NCBI lineage: Eukaryota > Metazoa > Chordata > Aves > Passeriformes > Eurylaimidae > Calyptomena > Calyptomena viridis. The sequence goes on along the minus strand of WEIV01007402.1, from coordinate 29,177 downwards.
GTAAACAAGGAGAGACGGGGATGCGCAGCTCCTTCCATCCACCTCGGGACTGTTCCCCCCAGACAGCCGTCTATTCAAAGCCGAAACACCTGCTTCAAAACATCTCTACACATTTGTGCTGAATTCTCCCCAAACTCCTCGCTGACACTTGGGCTTGTTTGGTTTTTTTCGTCTTTTTTTTTTTTTTCCCTTAAATCCGCTCATCCTTTAATACGGCTTAAAAAAAATCCCCGACAACAACAACAATAACATCGACATCCTCGTTTACCTGTTGCCAATATTCCTCCAGGGACGGCAAGGCTGAGAAGTAACCCGTGTCGTGCACAATCTGGAGTTCCTGGAAGATGCTGCACATTGGGAGAACATCCATGTCTCAAGTTGCAACAACAAAGTCAGTGCTGGTTATCAAAAATTCAGATGCCTCCTTTATGTGCAGGGGTTGCGGGGTGTGTGCGGGGGGGTGTTAACCTCTGCTCTCAGTTTCCAAGCCCCCCCCCCTTCCTCCAGAGATGAAAAAAAAAAACCAAAATTGTATATATATATATATATTAATTCCTTGAGGAGCTCGGGGAGGAAAAAAGACCCAAAGTTTCATGCAAAGTTTAATCGCACAGCAGGGCAGGACGTCTCCCGGGGCGGGCGCGCGGCTGTCCCCCCTCCCGCGGCCGGCGGACCTGGCGCAGGAGCGGCCCCAATATTTGCAAACACGGCGCGGACTCT
>WEIV01007402.1:0-28436 GCA_013390005.1 Calyptomena viridis | reverse complement strand
TGCGGGGCCGGGCCGGGCACGGCCGGGGGGAACGGGCTGGCCCGGGGCAACCGGGACCCCCCGGGCCTGGGCCGGTGGGTTTGCTTGGACCCGGGGTAACCGGGATCACACACTCTACCAGCCCCGTGCACACGAAGGCTGCAAGGCAACACCGACGTGCTGTGCGGGTCCCCTGCCTTGTGGTTTCCCAGGAGCAGAAGGGATCGGATGTTACTGTCCTTCCTTTGTCCCCCCTGGAGCAGGTGGGGGAGGTCCTCGTTGACAAAGCAGACCCGGATGATGATTCTGGGGCTCTTGCCCGGGACGGGCACCACGGTGGGAGTTCCTGGCCAGCACCATCCGACACGGCTTCTCCAGAAATAGTTCCCACTGTGGTGCCCCATTCCACCTAGGCACAGATAGTTATTTGTGTGTCGGTGATGGAGCTCCAGCTTTTTTGAGACTAGACTTGTCAATGATATGAATGTCTTAATATAATTTAAGAAAATGTGGTGGTTAGCTTTCCAAAGGAGTGTCCAGCACATGGAACACACTCCTAATGTGTTTCTTCTATTAAAGGACTTCTAATTTTCTGCTGATGTTTCTGTTATAATCTCGACTCTGTTATTTCCATTTCCCCACTTTTCTGTCTGTTGCTGATTGCCTACGTATGGTAACTGAAGTGTCTGATGTGTGTTTCTTCTGCCTACTGTCTTCTGTGAGCTGGTGATTGCAAGTGTGAAAGTGTTGGTTTAACTTTCCATCCCCCAGACCCTCATAAACTATTAATATGATGATTCCGTAAACAAACAACTGGTGTTCATGGTTGGTTTTCCTGTGTCTATGAAAAAAAAGCCTAAGGTCAATTAGAGCATTATTTTATGTTTAGAAAAACAAGCCAGTGCTGAAAACACAAACCATCTAAATCCAGATAATTATGCGCACTTGGTTGAATCAGTAATTCTTTACTTGCTGTCACATGGCTGAACGTGTAAATATATATCCAAAATTGCCTGGCAGGCAACAGATAGTGCAGGTAGCTTTATGTCTACTTGTGGACAAAACTAGATCCTCCAAGGAAAAGTGTAAAGGTAAAATTTTTTTAAAAGGGCCTTCTTAAGTAGGTGAATTATACACCTTACTTGAGCCTACTTTTAGTTCTGTGGTGTAAAATATTTTTTGGCCTAAAATGTGGTGTGGGCTTCAGTCAAATATAACCTGGTTACATAACTCTGGGACTCATTAGTGTTTGTTTAACTGACCCAATCCCTCTTTGGAGAAGATTTTATTTTCAAACATAGTGACAGTAAACACAACTATCCACTCTTTCAATTTTACACTTGCCCCCTTTTTAGCTGTGTGTCATGTCAGAGAAATCTGGGCTTGTCAGAGGCTGGATGAAGTTGGCTCTGCTCATGTGGAGTTTGAGGCATAAGGATCTTACTTTTGTACGGGCATCTTCATATGGGCAGTATCTCCTAGTGAAGGACAACTGGTGACAGCAGATGTAAATTGATGGAGATGCAAAGGTCCTTTAATAAAATGCCTCTTTGGTTAATAAATAAGGTTTTCTGTGCTGCTGCCAGTCTTTGATTGGTTGAGTGGAATGAAGATTATTGCTATAGGAAAAAAATAAACCAAATCAAAGAAAACCATGGCACAGATGTGACTATAATGCAGTAAAAACTGTTTAAGCTATGTTCTGATTAAATGCTTTGATTAGACAATTATCAATTGGCAAAAGAAAAATGACATAAGTGTCACTGGATGACTTAGTTCTAGATTACAGCTTTACTAACACATTTTAATTTCAAATAACAAAAAGCATCAATAGAACTAAAGGTCAAACACAGAAGAAAGAATGGATAAGACTACAGAGTGAAAAAAACAGGCATAATGTTTTTACCCAGTATATATTTAATCAGGAATTAAAATGAAATGGTGAGTCAATAACATGCTGTGGTTTAGGAGACTGTTCCATGGAATGCAAGCTGAAGGGAAACTACTGGCACTAACAGCAGCCATGTGGAACAAAGGGATGGCGTGTAAGCTGAAGGAAATTTATTGTAGTCTATGGAGGATAATAAACATTAGGACACATTTTAATAGGCCCCAAAATGAAAGAAAATGAAAGAATGAACTACTGAAGATACTTGAAGATATAATTTAGTCCCTAATGACTTTCTTTGAGCTATACAAAGGAGTTAAGTTTCAAATACCTATTTTATACCACTGGGATTTTTTCAGTCTTGAGCCAGGATGGAATTTACCTTGAAAACCTTAAATGAAAACATATTTTAACTTTAAAATACCTAAACCAAAATCAGTCAGTTCCTTGAGACTACACAAGTTTATTTAGATGTGCCAACCAAAGGCAAAGACCCTGATTTAGAGCAAAAGCCTCTTCATTTATGGAAGTGAAGGATGCCATGTGTACTGAATGGGCAGTGCTAGTGGCTTGGGAAGGAATACAGCTATCAAGTTCCTTGGATAATTTTCTTGTCATTGCCATACACTTAATTCCTGATGTATGCCCTTGATTATGTAGACATAGTCACAGATCTTCTTCCAATCCTGTAAATGTTCTGCATGTTTTTAACTCTGTATGAAAAAATTAGTATAAACTCTATAGGATTGCTCCAAATGTTCACATGCTCTGCATGTGAAGTTGCACAATGACTTTTAAGTAGGACTATCCACAATTTAGGATAATCAGACAATTTACCCCTTTAAAACTGCTGATTTACAACTATGTGCAGAAAAAAACCCCGTGTACTTGATTTTTTCTTTTGTTGTTGTTTTGCTTCATTAATTTTAGTAAGGTTCTGTCTGAAAAGCTGTATTGCCACATTAAATGCCCCTCCACTTCTCTGTAGTAACCACTTTTGTCAGGGATGGTAGACTGTTCCTGGAAAATCTGCTCTCCAATGTAGCAGGTGACAGACGGTGTTTTCCAGGTGGGCTGAGCTCCACATGAGGCAGGGGGAGCACCTGTTCTGTTCTTAGAATATTCATGCATTTTTAGAGGACGCATTAACTTGCTCTGCACTGTGTTCAGTGCTGAGAGTAAGAACAGAAAATCTCCTGAAAATGGTTCACATACAGCCAGATGCAGGGAGGTTAGATGAAATAGGCAGGAATCAATAGCTTGAGGTTTGATTAGGATAAATGGACTTTATTTGGGGAAAAGGAGAGAGAGGGAGAGTTTCAACTGCATGAAAGCAGTGTCAGATAGAAGAGAACACTACTTGAAATGATCCGCTTCCGAGGTGGTAAGTCGCTAAATCGAAAACTAGCATGCAATGTGATTCTGCCACAGATAAAGTAAATGCTCTTTGAGGATATATAAATAGAACCATAATGAGTATGCAAGCAAATGGGGTGATTCCTGATCTGTCACTCCAGTAGAATTAGAGACTTACATTTCAGACCATAAACTAGCTTAAGACTGAGGGAAAGGTAAATGAATCAAAAAAGATAAATCATAAAAATTCAGTATGGAAGAATTTAGGTAGACAAGACCCGAACTTGTTCAACAGTCACAGAAAATAGTTATAAGAGGTGATGTGTCTCCCTACAAATACTGGTAAATAATTAACCAGAATGGAGGGGAAAAAATGGTTGTAATTAGCTAATGTGAACAGAACATGAATCAATGACCCACAGCTGAGAGGAGTGGTGTATTCTGGGTTTTTTATCATTCTGGTTTGGTTTTTTTTTTGCTTTTCAGATGAAACCCACAGCTATGTAGTTTTTGCAGTTTACCTGTTACAGAGCCTTGGAGTTCATACTTTTAAGTTTCTGTTTTCACTTTGATTCTCCTAGATGTGTCTGAACAGTTGATGAGAAGGTCACACTCTGGAAACTGGCCTATGGTTCCCATCAGCACCCAAAACCAGCATTAGAACAAAAGTATTGACAGACAATCCTTTTTCAGTCAGACATAGTTAGAATGTCTTATTTAAGTCTCCATACCCTCACCTTGAAGGCAATTACATTTTCTGTTTCCATAACTGGCACTGGAAAGGTGATTGTCTTTCTCGGTGCTGTAATTACAAGCAATGATCCTGTAATGGCCTAGTTGCAGCCAGGTTATTATATCTGTTTCTTCATGTAATGGTGTTGTCTCTATGCTTTAAATAGGTCTTTCTCCTCCCTAATGCTTAGCTGCTGGACATATTTATGAACAAAACATATATTCACTTTTCAGCTCTTTCTTGTGTGACTGTATTAGGACAAAATTAGACCTTATTTCCACGAGAGGCTCAGTTGAACAGTTTGCTTAATAGTACACAAGAGTATCATTAGTAGTAGTTATAAGTCCTAATTGAATAGAAATTTCTTGGGTTCTAGTGTAGCAAATATCACATATGTTTTTTAAAAGTATTTAGAAGCATTTGTCCTGTACAAGGTAAGTAAAAATTGAAACTCAAAAGGTAACAGTTTTCATTTTTGTGATATCAGAACTTTAGGATGACTACTCTTCTAACAGTGCATAAAATTTTCCATGATGTAAAAAATCCTCTATTCTTTAAAAAAATAAGAATTAAATAAAAAAGAATGAGTTAGACTTCCAAGTCTTTCTTTGTAAATATGAGTGATACATAAAAAGAAAAGCACCATTTCTTTGCAAAGCATCTTTAGGAAAGATGGGGTTTAGGGTAAGTGTTCTTATAAGAATTAGCAAATCTGAGCAACTGGGACTTGTCTGATGCCGAGTTACTTGGCTACTTTTAGGAAGTTTACTGGCTGCTTCTCCAGGTGGAAGAGCAGAATTTGCTGTGATTAATGATTAAAAAAAGGAGCTTGAGCTAAGAAAAAAATAAACCACCGTGTGTCACTGGACATTTTTTCATTTTCATATGACCGTTTCTTAGTTTTTGCCATTGCTAAGTAGTGAGCATTACTTAACAGTACATTAAACTGGGAAACTTAATTCATTTTGGAAGCTGTGAGAAAAGGAACCCAATAAGAACCAGTCATTTTGTGAAGTGAGAGACTGGAGGACTGGAGACTGGATTGTTAAAAATAGCTGGGCTGTCTCACTAGCTGCATGTGAGGCTTAGTAAAAGTACATAGAATTAGATTGTAGCTGCAAACTTTCATAGGAGAATGCAAGGAAGTATTTCTAAGCAGTGATGTCAATTAGACACAGGGCTGGCTGGCTGAGGTGGTTGCGAAACTGCCTTTTCTGGGAATTAGTCATGGCAAGACTAGACAAGGAGTTGTATGGAAGCCTCAGCCAAGAATGGCAGACCTTTGCTTGGAATGAACTACATGGCTCAGGATATCTTTTCCAACTTGTAACATCTCTGCTCTGACTTTACGTGAAGTGCATTGTATGAGTTGTTAAGTGTTGTAAAGAGTTTTCAGAGTTTCTCTCTTACGTCCCAGTACCCTTTTCTGTGGTGAATGGGAGGGAACAAATGCCTATTGCTGCAACAATAGGGAGCTTTTCTATTAACAGGGCATAAGATGAACCTTTTGCCCCTGGCAACTTGACTTGCCATGGCACAGGAGAGCAATCTCATTGTGTCTCTCCTTACGAGAAGTGGGAATCAGTGCTGATTCCTCACCACCTCCCCACCCCCCTTTAATATGAACTCCCAAATATATATCTATGTAAATATGTATATCTGTGTCTGATATACACATGGCCATACATACGTATTCGAGAGCAAAATGAACTGTGCCCTTCTTTGGGACACAAGGAAATAAACATAATCATTAAAGAGTCAGCACCATTACCACACAGTGAACCTTTACTCACTGTTCCCACCTATTGTTATTTGAAATACCCCATTTCCTGTTTTCCGTAACTGTTGCCAATGGTCAGGATTCAGATCTCATTCACATCAGCGTAACTCTGGTAGCTTCTAAAGATCAGCAGGGAAAAGGAAGTGAAAGCAAGTGACTATGATGAAGTAACTGTGAGTTTCCACTGAAGTGCTCAGAGTTTAATCCCAGTCGGTGCAAAAGCTCACCCTGGCACATAGGGATTCAGGGAAATTACTGTTTGCATAAGTCCCCAGATGCTCACATCGTTGTCATTATTGCTATTGTGCACTAGGATGATAGCAGTAGTAAAATAAGGATATTTACTCTGTACATATGTGAGATGAATGGATATATAAAACATATATACACACATAATAGCTAGTTACTTGTTCATTCATGGAGGTTTCTTGGATCCTCATTATTAGACTATGAAGTTGTAAGAAACATATAAATGACTGTGTAAAAAATATTTTTCCCAAGTTTTTATATTCCATCCTAGTAAGAAAAACAAACAAACAAACCTAAAACAAAACAAAGAAAAAAATCCCGACCCCCCCCCAANCCCACCCCCCCCCCAAAACCAACCCACCACCAAATAAAAACAAACAAAAGAACCCACCCTTTGTTCAAAGGTGGGAGAAGTGATTTTTTATCCGAATGCTATAATTAGGAATTGGAGGATCAGATCCACAAAGATACCTCTCAACTCTCAGTTGTCTTTCTCAGCAGGGAAATTTATTGGAAATGTAAATGCTGATAAAGCATTGTGAATTCTTGGCTAGTATTATCTCTGGGTCTCAGTTCCCTAACCATACAAAAAGGATACTACTTCCTTCCTTCACTCTATGCCAAATGTAAGCTTTGGCCCAAAATCACAAAGAGAGATTATGGTAGAGCCAATAAATGAACTCAGATCTTCTGTGTCCTAATCCAGGCTTGTTATCATAAGCTCATCTTTCATTTGCTTTTGAATAACAACCAAAGTGTTAACCCTATTCCTATACATTTACAACCTGGTGGAGTTCTTATCTGTGGTGGTCATTTCATTTCCTGCTGGCAGTTTCACAGATTTTTAAACCTTTTTCCTCTTGAATGTCTTTTTCCTTTCCCCAAGAGATAGGCAGCTTCTTTCAAGATTTCTCCAGCAAATCTTACTTGTCTTCTTTGGTGGTGTATGCTATTTGATCTTTACCTGGTGCAAGAATCATCTATTATAATTTTTTAGTTACCCGTTGATGTTCTCTGTCTTCCTTACCTGTTACTTGTATCTAATCATTCTCATTCAAAAGTATGTAGACTTTTTGTTAGAAGATGCCCTAGAAGTTTTTTTGTGAAACAAAAATGTTTTGCTTTAAATGAGCTCTTTGGGGTTTAAATGCTCCAGGCAACTTGCTATTTTCAAGGAACAAACAATTAAGTTAATGTGCCTACACAAAAGCCAAATTCTTTCTCTTTCGATCTTTTCCATTCCCTTGCAGTTTATGAAATTTATTCGAGTGGAGATCTTTTAAAATCTCATTTAGCATTCATTTGGAAATCATGGATTTCAAAGGCATGATATAAATGAAAATTGTATTATTTGAAACTAATACATCGTCTTGTTTTAACTGGAGGGAGAAAAATTTTAACCAGCCGATCTTTTTGGTATCATCTGATTTAATAGTCAATCACATTTTTGTTTTATAGAATGCTGATGCCCCTTTGACATAACTGTGTGTATATGTTGTAAATTTGAATGTAAATATTCTAATTTTAGTGGAAGTAAGAACTATTTTCCCATTATTTTAAAATGTTTTTATGAATATGCACAACACTTTTTTTTTACTTCAGTACAGCAAAATCCTTAATAAGAGTTTTTCTGATTTTTTAGGTCATGTCCACCTGAAACCTAATCCATCAAAATAAATGTGGAAATAATTGGATCCAAAGTATTACACACGAAAAGAATTAGCCACCCATCCTGCACATGTGAGTTGCTAAACATTTACACAGTGATAACCTAAACTATGCAATAGCTGAGCAAATTGATATAAGATGCCTACAGAAGCAGTCATACTAGGAAAAAACATGAGATTTATATTTCTACAGTTATTATTCTTCATTGCTTATATTGTGATAACACCTGAATGCATCATCAATGGGGAATCCCATTGGGCTACATGTGGCAAGAACACACACTAAATTACAGTCCCATCCCAAAAAGATTAGTTAAATATGATTTTAATTATGGCTGATTGCTCCCTTTACAGAGTGTGTTTCTGCCACTAACTGTGTCAAGATACAACATATTAATTATGACTGCATTTTTCCTAGTTTCATCGATAGCTGGTGTCAGGGATGTCTTTGGGGCAGGATGTAAGGTGGCAGTTTCCCAGGTATAAGAGGGGTCCCAACTGAGTAAGTCATGTAGCAGTGGGAATGGAAAGGAGGAGTAGGAGGATGCTACTGCCAAAGGGCCTCAGGATTATGGCCCTGCCACAGGCTGAAAGTTGGGGATGCTCTGTGTCACTGCCTTTGAACACTTGGCTTTGATGAGAACTGCTAGACTCCTGAGTTGACTTGAAGACCTTGTGGTGCTAGCCAAGCTGTAAATACATCCACACAGGCAATCTCTTGCCTGACCAGCCTGTTTTTAAAAAATGATAAGACATACAAAGCAGTGTGAAAGGGAACTTCAGTGTTCCAAATTTGCAGACTAGGAGATCTGAAACACCGAAAGTTTGTCTACACAGGGAGATTTACATTGCTGTGAGATTGTCAGTGGAAACATTTCCTGCTCACTGACAAGCAGTATCTGTGTCCAGATGAACAGATGGCTTTTTCTGCACTGTGACTCACGGTTGTTACATGGTGGGAAAGTCCTCTGAAGTAAGAGCTTTGGGGATTTCTATCCTGTGCTCCTTTGTGCTGTTGCTGGGCCCAAAGCATTGCGGAATTGCTCTCTAGCTTTTGGCTGATGTTCACAGTATTATTTTTTTAGTGATATAGACAGCAACTGCTGAAAAGGCCATGTTTCTTTTGGGGAGGTTGTCTCATGATTTGAAAGGGGATATGCCTCAGCATGATCACAGGAGAGAGGTCGTAGAAGGAAAAAGAATAACTAGTCAGAGAATTGTGGAAAGCAGTGAGGGAAGTAAAGCACAAAAATGTTGGACATTAAAAGGTGCTTCTCCTTGTTCAAAGGAGAGTAAAAACTTCTTATCTGAGTGTTTAAAGACACAAGCACACAATGGTGCATGTGTACAGATAATTAAAATACCATCAATTCCCTGCCTTCAGGAACTGTAACTCAGAGCATGTTATGTCTCTGCACATTTGTGAAGTTTCAGAGAGAGCTATAGTTGCTGCTTCACAAATTAAAATGACACAAAAATCAAAAATTCAAAAAAATGTAAATAAGGTCTCCTGGAGGTTTTTCTGAAATAGAAACACTGCTTGCTCAAGTAAAATTCCTTTTAATCCAGTAGCTTTCAATCTTCCCAAATCCCCGTGGGATGAAAAGATGAGCCTCGTGGCGTGCTTGGAAGGTTAATGAATGTAGACTCTGGATGCAGTTTCAGGGAAGACTTCTTATTGAAAATGTGTTATGGAAAGTGTTTAAAAAAGGGCACTAGTATGAGCACTTCTGTGGCTTACAACACTTCTGCACAGAGAGTAAAAGCGATGTTTTATTAGCTACTGCCTATGCCACTGAAATACAGTACTGTGAATATCAGCCGTGAGTAAATTGAGCTCCTGCAAACACCAAACTCAGGTGTAACAAGCTGGCTTCATGCAGTCCTGCTTTGTCAGAGAGTGGCATTCAGCAATAGCTCTTAGACCTGAATAATTGTTAGTATTGCTTCAGATAGAGGGCCCAGCACCAGGAGCTTAATCTGCTCGTTGCCAAAGGGCAGGACACCTGCCATAGCCTCCTCAACTGGAATAAGTGGTTGTACTTGTCTGGCCAAGGAAAGAGACCTTTGCCAGGACTATTTAGCCCGTAAAGTGTATCCCAGGGTCTAATAGTGCCTCAAAACACAAACTTCCAATCTCAAACTGTCACCCAAAACAGTCCTTTAGTTGCTTCCTACAGAGTTTCAGTGTTGTTTTAGTTTTTTTCCATCTTTAGCCACATCCATATTTCCATCATCCATGCTTCAGTCTTGAAATGGCATATGGAACATTCATTTTCATACCAGGAGGCTGAAGTAGGGCAGAGTTAGATAAATACACAATATGTGTAATTCTTTTATCCATCATAATCTCAGTGGATGTACTTTTATTTCAATACAATCGCAATAGTACAGATGACTTATATAAAATCTCTAGAGCAACAACCATTCTGTGAAATGACTTTTCTTGTGAAAATTCAATATGATAGCAACTCTCAGCATGATATTTAATTATTTGTAAAATTCCCTTTTTCCCTAGCCCCTCAAAAGTTCTGCATGTGCCTAACGGCATCTGACACCCACACAGCACTAAAAAATTTAACATTTATTTTTAATTTTAAGACCTTTTTCCTCAAGGCAAGTGAATAGGTGAAAATCTGAGTTCTAACAGAAAAATAAATAGGCTGTCAGTGGCTTTTTACATTTGAAGAAACCCTGAAGTGGCAGCAAAGGTGCCTTTCAAGTGCTCAAAAACTGGAAACCCAAACCCCAAAACATTGACACACCAGAAAAATAATATTTAGGATTTATTTAATGTGTCTGTTTGATGTTGGTTTTAGTATTATAGGAAATAATTTGGAATCTTTTCAGATTTTAATATGATCTCAATTAAGTTAAAAATGCAGAATTATGATCCTGCTGGCTTCCAAAGAGACTCCTCTGGTGTCTAATTTGGATTTCATTAGGCTAACATATATCATTAATTAGACATTTCACTGATAAAGAGTAGATTTTCTCTTATCAAGAGAAAGTCAATAGATTTTCTCGAGGGAACTCTGACAGATCTAATTTTCCTGGACTTCATGAAAATATTTGAATAGATATTGCATATAGAATTGATATTAATATTTCTGTTTCAGACCTTGGCACAAGAATAGGAATGTAGTAATGAAATATACGGATGGCACAAAGCTGGGAGATGTTGTCAACACAGAGATGGATTGTACTATAACACCACAGAAAAAGAAATGGCCTTGAGGTCTGGGGTAATACCAACTGAAAAGAAAAAACAGTATGAAATTCAGGGTCATGCACTTATGTACACTTATGTACCAAGGATTTATTTTGCACTGCAGGAAATCATCAGTTGGACTTGACAGAAGAACGAATGGGCCATTTAATCACTGATCATGCGAGTGCCTGATCATGAGATCATGAGGAATTTCAGGCAGTATCAGGAAGGTAAATGAAGTCATGGGGTGCAAAAGGCATTTCCAGAGTTAGATGCTAATGTGCTAAGTCCTAAGTTGCATCATGTCTGGAATACCATATCTAACTGTGGTCTTCCATGTTTAGGAAATACGCTGCATGTGACAAGTAGCAGGGAAGGGTGATATGTGGCCTAGAGAATTTTTACTGAGAGAGAAAATAAAAAATTATACTTATTTAGCCAAAGAGATATTTTGTACTCTGAATGAAGAAGAAAAATATCAGAGAGGAAGAAAGTTAATACACATGACAAACGAAAGAAGAGTTGTACAGAAAATGGTTATGGAAAGGTCTAGACTGGAAACTAGGATGTTCTATATACTGGGATGTTCTATTTATTTTGTTTAGGCTGGGAACAAGGAGGTACGTAATCTTTTAGTAGAAGTAGTGGAACAAAAATCTTATTAATTAGCAGTCAGAGAAGAAGGCAACCATATTGGATCAAGGCAGTGCTTTATCAGTTTCAGTATTTTCTCTTCAACTATGATAAAATTTATGCAGAAATACTAAATTCAACTTCAAAACTTGTGGTAATGAAGGACTAGATTTTCATTCTGCCTTTAAAATAAAAGGACAAAAGTTTAGTGACAATAATTTTGGAGAGGAAGAGTTTGTGAGGCTCTCTGCATTCTGCAGTCTGTTGCCTTTGTATTCCCTTAGCATTCAGAACTGTTGGACTAGTGGTGTTAGATGTTATACCTGTGCCTTAAAAAATATATATTTGTAGATCTGATGTCCATGAATTTGTCTAACTACTATTTGTTTACTGTTATTTTATTGATGGCTGTCTGTTTTAGGGGTTCAGTCTCTATACCTAGGTATGTCCTTTCTGGTCATCTCACATGTTGCAGCTCTGAGCAGCAAAAATACCTAGCCTTGCTGGACTCCTGTGATTTCTTGTGCCACTCTTTACATAATGAAAATCCTCCGCTATGTGACTGTTTTAATACTATGATATGTTTAGCTTTTTAGGAGCAAAATATTATGTTTCTGTAGCATAGAAACTAGTATTCTGATGGCATCACATGTTCTTTAGTCATCAAACAATATTTGAAACAACTATGCATGTATTCAGACTTTAAGATACATAGCAGACATATTTCAGCCTTTAAATAGGCTTTTTGTCTTTTGAAATGACCACTCAACTAGAGTTGTTAGATCAGTTCTTACTTTCAAGCTCTTTCAAAGATCAAGGACCAGTGGTGATTGCCCAGCAGCTGCACATTACACAACACAGGAAAGAAGGGAAGTTTAATGCAATTTACAGTGCCATTGTGTAAAAGACAGTCAAGATTGTCCTTGCATGAGTTAATGGAGCTAGAGGCAGATCTGAGCTGTCACTTACTCACCTCCAACACACCTTAGTGCTTCAGACTCCCTCATGGGAGCGGATATTCCATTGTCTGGCATCTTCTCTTCAACAAGACTGCTGTTATCATCAGGGTGACTGTTCTGTATCACTGGCATTTTGCCTGTATCTGCCGTGTGTCCTTGGATGTCATATTTCCCGTACAATTTTACTCTTATAGCCATGACTCCTATTCTTATTGTTTGTGAGATTCAGATAGTCATGAAGAACTCAGGAAATGTCTCTCTGGGAAGCCCCAAATATTTGTTAAAGGCCTGGTCTTTTTTTTTTAATCCCTTTTTTCATTCATACTTTTTTTTGCTTAGTTTTTCCAAATAAGATTTGCTTTCCTCTTTGGTCTTTCATAGATAGACAGAAGGGTTGTCTACTTTCATTTCTGTTAGTAAAGTATCTTCTGTTGTAATAGTTCTAACAAGAAATGTATTGAATTTACTGAACTGATTCATAAAGTGCATTTATGACCATTATAGCCCCTGCTCTGCAGGCTCTCACTCTTCAGAGACAGAAACACATTATTGTTGTTAAGAACTGTGTACAATGATTGCTCTTTCACCATTTTGTGGCTAACAGGAACTATGTTTAAACTGCAAAATGAGAAATAGACAACTCAGAAAACAAATTGGAGCAGAAAAGTTTGTTGCATAAGTGATACAATTTTATAGCATTGAGTAAATGTTAATAATCTGTAGTGATGTGTTTAGAATTCATGAAAGAACCGGAAGCATAGGACTTTCATTTTTTTTCTTGAAGATAAGAATTAAAAGTTGAAATCTTGTTTGAACTGGCAAGAGATCCATGTTTGCAATTGACATCCAGAGGTTCTGTTAGGTGGTGGACTTGTGGTTCATTGGTTAGACAATACTGAACATAATTCTAACCTTTTCCAGGCGTGCACAACCTCAGATCACAATCACATTAAGAACTGAGGCAAGGGATGATTTGATGTCTTTAAAAGTCAGTTCAGTATCTTCCACTTTAATTTGTCAGTAAGTCTCATGAACTCTGCATGTAATTTGGGAAGGATGAAGAATGTTTCTGAGCTTTCAGATTCAACAGTGCAAAATAGCTGCATCCCAGCTTTCTGTTAGTATCCCTGTATCCTACTTTAGACTGTGTTTTTGCTGGTGCACATTTGTGGGTCATGTCGAGCTTCTCATCCAACACCACTCCCAAGTCTTCCTCCTCAGGGTTGCTCTCAACCCGTTCATCCTTCAACCTGTATTGTGTTTGGGATTGTCCCGACCCAGGTGCAGGGCCTTACACTGGGCTATGTTGAACTTCATGAGGTTCCTGTGGACCCACCTGTCCAGCCTGTCCAGGTCCCTCTGGATGGCATCCCTTCCCTCCAGTGTGTCGACAGCTCCACAGAGCTTGGTGGTGTTGTCAAACCTGCTGAGGGTGCACTCAATGCCACTGTCCATGTCACCAACAAAGATGTTAAACAGCACTGTCCCAGTACTGACCCCTGAGGACACCTCTCATCACTATTACACAGTGAATAAAGTGAAACACAGTTATACAGTGAGATCTTCAAAGAAGTGGAGAATATTAGGAAGAGCATAATTTTTTTACATTAGATTAGCATATAATTTTGATATAGTATGTTTTCTTTATAAATTCTTGGGAATCCTAAGAGTTTGTTTTTCTCCCCTTCTGACTACTGCTTCCGTAGCCCTGTTAGGATTACTTTTAGAATCAGTTAGGCAAATGAAGACCACTTTCCGAAATGCTTTTTCTAACTAGAGTGTCTATGTGTTTCTTTAGTTTCAAGGAGAACTTGTCTCTTATGCGTCCTGTTTCGTTTTTCTGTTGTTCTACAGAGTTTCTGCACAGTTTCTTTATTTCCCCCCTTATTTTATATGCTGCAGTACATGCTGAAGAGAAAAACTATCAGAATATGATTTAATAGGTCTCTCTGTGTATGTGTGATATTTGTATTCCACCAAAATCTTGTGTATTTTATACAGAATTCATTCTGCATGCCCAAAATGAGTTTTCAGAATCTTTTAATTTTAGAACTCAAGACCATTAAAATGCATTACAGCAGCATCTCAAATGTATACAACTGGAAAAATATTTTGTCCTTATGAAAGTGTAACTTGTATTATCTTCCTAGGTTTACAAATCATGAATATTGTTAGTTGCTACTGTGGCTTATGATAAGTTAAAATAATATCCTGTCCCACAAAGAGTGCAAAAAAAAGGTTAAACAAAAAAATAAGCCCCTTATCTGAAAAACTCAGAATGTTTTCTCCATCCTCAGTTCCTCGAGTCAGCCTGGTCTGAGATGAAGCTGGGAGGTGCACACAGTTAACAAGCATGTTATGGTTTATCTGTTCCTGTCAACTGCTGCTCCGGGCTGAGTCTGCTAAATCAGAGCACTGGAGTCTCTATTTCAGTAAGAAATATAACATCAGGGTTGAAACTTGTCAGTTCCTAGATTAAGGCTTCATGTGTGATGGAGGCCCATTAAAACATGGGTACTTTTGAGAAGAACACATGAGAATGGAGGATTTGTAATTATGAAACTGACACAGTACCAATGGAAGATGGCAATATATTCATGCCTCGTGAATATAACAGAGAGAAAACTGACTCCAAGCATTCATATATTAAATGTGAGGTCCCAGACAAGTACAACATTGGCCTTAAAGTACTAAAATGTAGATAATAAATAAATTCCTTTTATTATCCTTCAAGTGTTAAAGCACTGGAGGCTTGTGTTTCAAGTCTGTCTGAGCAAATATGAGATACACAAAAAAATTACATATCTATATGTGAGTGTTCACATAAAAAATTACATTTCTCAGTTGTTAAGAGTTTTCAGACATTTGCAGGAGTGTCATGTATCATGAGAGTAGATATGGGAAGGAAGAATTTTGCGCTAGAGTTGAAATTATTTTCATACTGTGTTCCATGATTATACAGTTGGAAAAAGAAACATGGTTTCTCAAATTTAGTGTTAAGATACAAATAGATAGCAAGCCTTTGTCTAGCACTTGAAGATGTTAAAATCACATGATACAAAATAGTGCTCAAGAGGGACAGTTGACTGAAACTTTAACTGCGATAGCAGTTAAACCCTGAAACAATATGGTCAAAATACCTTTCTTAAATAATGTGCCACAGTACCTTGAAAATATTAGGATCTGATCATGAGTATATTTAATAGATATTACACTGATGTTACTTAAGCCACTGCAATTTGAAATCACAGAAGCACATCCTGTGTTTTAGTAGTTTTTGGCAGATGGTGGAACAAGCTATTTTTTCCTGATAGAAGATAAAAATGATATTTGACAGAGCACAGAAAACCATGATGCTTCAACAGCAAAATTATGGAATCTTGTGTTTTAGTGGGCTAGTATTATAAAATCACAAGGAAGATAACAGCAAAATGATGTAGGGTGCTGAGGTTTCACAAGATGTATTTCATTTAATGCTGAATTGTAAATTCATATTCGTGGTGATAGCTTTTTAAAGAAGTATAATTTTTTACACGTTTACAAAAGTAGTATGTTTTGATGTCAAAGAAGAATGCTTGAGGCCTTGCTGTGTTCTTGCAGTGCCTGTTGTGGGAAATTGTCCAGAGTTTTATTTTTAATACCTAAAATTAGGCTCTGGGCACAGTGTGGAGGCAATAGATAAACACTGTTGCTATAGAGTTTTTAAGTTACCCCATGAACTCTTTTTTTTTTTTTGCCTGTCCCTGCCCAAGATAAAAAGTTGGCATTGGTGTTTATATGTTATTTATATGTTTGTATGGGATATTTGAGTCATTATGATGTGGAGTATAATGCTTCCTTGGTGTTTTAAAAACACAAAACTGACAACAGACAAAGAAAATATTTGGAAGATGATGAAATCCTATTCTAGGAGTGTTGCAGCTGGTGGCATGTTTACTTCTTATCGTTAAAGGGAGAATTTGAATTAGGCTTGAACAGTTAGTTTCTCTTTTTGCAACCTTTATACATTTGTGTACTGTGCTAAAAGGTACTTGAGGCAAAAATGAGTAGCAGCACTGTAGCATTTGAAGGAAAACTATTTTTCCCTTTCCACATAGTTGTGTGAGTGTATATGTAATGCAAAAGATACACACTATAAATAACAATGAAAAAGTGGAGAAGAAACTTCTGGGCTAGGCTGGCTGCCAGGTATTAAGAGAATTTTTCTTTTACGCTGATTTTAGGAGAAGCAGCATAACATCATGTGCCATTTATAAATAACTGATGAAAGATCATGTAATAGGCCGTTGCAATAAGGCACATATTTGCTTCAGCTGTAATGCCTGCATGAAGTAGTTTTGCTTTAAGTGAAACAGTGACATCAGTCACGTTAATTGTCATGGAAAGTTACTGGTCCAGACACAAATCTCCTCACTCATCCTCATTCTCATGATGATAATGTAACTGGTTATACTTTACTCACCCATGTGGGAGAATTATTGCCTGGAGGGTTGAATTTTGTACAGGCAGCAAATTTAAGAGAGTTGAAAGGACAAGAGGTTTCCAGATGCCTTGCATTAAACTGAGTGGTTATTACTAACCATAAATGTTTAACTACACTCCCTCGGCAAATCACTTTCAAAATAGATATTTATTTTCAAACAAAGCAGTTGCCCTGTGAAACTGTTGGTTGGTTAGGGGAAAAAAATGACCTAATGCTTCTGAATAAAATATCTGATCTCTTGTTGCCAAGGCTGAGTCACTTCCTGTTACAATAACAAGACTGTCATCAGCAAACTTCTCTAGCCACACAGTGGAGCTTGCCAGTGTGTGCATGGCTTTATTTGTCCATGTTGTTAGAAAGTTACCGTTGAAAAACACACTGTACTAAATTTGGAGGCACCAGCTTTGTATTCAAGTGCATTAGTGTTGGATCTTTGTTGCATTTGCTCCTGATAGTATAATATCTTATTCTTTGTGCAACATAATAATATCCACCCAGCTGTGTACAGTAATGTTGTAATTCTGTCAAGGGATTCTAGACACAACATAATGCATTAATATCATCAGAGCTTTCTCAACTGGAATTTGCAGGATCATAGTCAGCTGTTTCTTATTCACAGGAATGAGATTTAAAAAGTACCTGGAAGTTCATTCCACTTGTCACCTAACAGATAACCTCTAGTGCTTTCTTGACTTAAAGACACATTTAAGTTATCTTTAAAAACATTGAGCACACAGTGGTTTCAATCACGTTTCATCAGGACGGGCGCTCGCT
Source organism: Calyptomena viridis (assembly GCA_013390005.1). Classification (NCBI taxonomy): domain Eukaryota; kingdom Metazoa; phylum Chordata; class Aves; order Passeriformes; family Eurylaimidae; genus Calyptomena; species Calyptomena viridis. The sequence goes on along the minus strand of WEIV01007402.1, from coordinate 10,724 downwards.
CTGCTTGCAGGCAGTGGTGGTCTGCTTCTCCTGCACCGCTGAGTCAGCACAGCAGCAATTCATTAGGGCTTTTACATCACAGCTTGGAATTCATTTCCTGGGCAAAATAAGTTGGCAAAAGCCCTTTCTGCATTTGAAGCGGCTAGAAAATAAAAGCTCAATCCAGTGTTTAGTTTCAGTACTATTATTGCTTCCTCCATGCCCCAGGTTTCAAATATTATTTGGGAGCAGTGTCTGGCAGGCTGTGTTCTGGATGATCCGTCAGATCTGTGTGTGAATCCCAGTGACTGACTCACTCTGCACAAAACAAATGACTTTTCTGAGCCTGTTAATAAAAGATTGGGGGGGGGCGGGGGGTGGCAGCATTGTCATGTTTTTCATCTTACACATTCTTTGGGTTTTTCATCCTGGTCTTCTGTCCTAAAAAGCAAGTGTTATATCAAGCCACCAAAATTAAGGCCCAATGGAAAAAGCTAACCTGCACTTCTTTGTGTCTCAGTTTCCCCACTTCAGGAAAGAGAAATTACAAACTTTTAAATTGATTTGGTATTCATGGACAAGCAGAACTAGACACACAAACAAAACAGCCTCCCTAGGTTCTGTTTTTGTTTTACTGTATTTACTATATTGAATATAGTAAATACAGTAAAACAAAATTTACTATATTGAATATAGTAAATATATTCATTTGCAGGCATCGTTTATGCTAGTTCTTCTTTGATAGCCATGTGATGGATAGTCCTAGATATCCTGTGTCTCTTGTCCTGAGTTCTTCAGGCAAGAAGTTCAACTGAGTTCAACTGAATGAATGTACCTGTGAAGTTATACTTACAAGAGGAAGAGCATCATACTCATGGGAGACGTGTCAATGAACATAATTTTCATCCTCCCATTTTTACTATCAAATTGTTACAAACATGAGACAGAACAAGGATCCTGTTAATAGCTAGCCATGCTTAATCTGCAGCTTTCTTGCTTTCACATTTTTACTAAAGAAAACAAAAATTTTCCACTCTTTTTTTATTTTCTACCCTCCCCCCCCCCTTAAAAGCAAACCCACAAAATGTAAGTTGATACATTTTAGTTGACTGTGATGAATCTGGGATAAGTTACTATGCTCTGTTCTCTGATAAACAGAGGCATTATTGTGCAGTCCTGGATAAAGTCACTGATTATACTGTTTGGGCCGTGAATGCAAAATATGTTGCAAGGATTTGGACGTCTGTAATTAACCAGTTGTAAATGCTGTGGTTGGTGGCTAAACAGCTGTTGAAATCACTGTCAGGATTTCACCACTGTGGAGAAGTGAGCATGTGTTATTCCATTGTTTCAGGATGGAAAAGAACATTTTGTATACATTTCTTTTTCCCTAAAACAGAACAAATGTTGGCTGTAAACTGCACTTACAGTGTTCCAGACTATATAAGTGGAAGAGAATTGTATTTGCCTGAGATTGTCTTTGTTTCTACTGTAATGTATCAGACCCTGAGAGTATCACGGGACCCAAAGGTTCATTTTTCATGAGGTTTTGCTGCCATACACCTTGAACATTCATTCTGCTGTGGGCAGCTCTCCCTGTGCATGCACTGACTCACTCCCAAAATACATCTGTAAATATAATTGAGTCCTAAGTTTGGATATTAAAAATCTCATGCTTTTTAAAGAAAACATATCATTTTAATACTAGATTCAAGCCTCTTAGGGCTGTCTTAAAATAAACCTTGAAGTTTGACATGGATAACTCTTTAGTATTGATGTTCAGACAGCAGAGGACTTTGCCACCAGTGGATTATATCAGGTGCAGCAGTTCAGCCACTGATTGCCTGAAAATCCAAATACTTGTAGGTGAAACTATGGTGTAAGACCTTCGGCACTCAAACCTCCTGACTATCTAGTTCAGGGAACGGTGAGTTCTCAGTTACAGGGAGTGGGAAGATGATGTCATTGAAAAGCTATTGCCCCGGTTTGATATTAGTAAATATGTTCAAAGTTCTCTAGGGACCTCTAAGGTCTGAAAACCTCTCCCTGCCGTGGGATAGAGGTGTTTCTTTCTCTCTCAACATTTCTCTACTGTTTTTTTAAACTAGAATGCAAGTGAAAAACATTCAGGAAAATAAGTCCGTCTCTGCACTGTTTAACAAATGTGTTGAAAATGAGACTGGATCCATTCTTGTATCACTAATGAAAACAATGACAGGAGCAGAAAAATGCCGAACTGTGTGAGTGTGTGTGGGGAAGAGGCGGAGGGGGTAGGTGCTAATGTCGATGTTTTTAAGGCATGCCTTTCCCTAGGCACTATGGATAACTTATTAGCAATCAAAACCTGAGGAGCCGGATTCCTACTTTTTCTTTTCTGCATGCACAGCATAAAAAAAGAATAGAGTGAAAGGTCCTGGCAAGTTGCCAGTCCTCCTCCTCCTCCTCAGACAAGGGGGTGAGTGATACAACACCATGACTGTGTTTCCATCTCCCATCTTGCATATCACATGGGGAAGTGAGCAATTGCTGAGCTTTTTCATGCCTGTGAGCTGGACTGGGCTTTGTCTTCCTTGTTCTAGTGACAGGCAGCTTCACAGCACTGGTGACTGGGGCCCAACTCAGCCCTCGGGACATTTGAAATTTTAAATGTGTCTGGGTCTGGGTCCTGCTGCTGTCTTGTGCCTTTATTACAGGGCCATCATGTACACTAGAGTAGAAGCGCAGGGTATGTGCTAAAATGCCAGATACAAACATAAATCTGTACGTTACCTCAACCTTCTCCCTCACAAATTGATGAATTCAGCTTTCTGAGCTGTAGAGTTCATGTATTGTGAGTTTTTTTCCCAGCCATGAAGCCTGACTTGGGTTTGTTTAATCGTGGAATAATGGATTAGCTAATATTTTCTGTGCTGTAATGAGGCTTTAGCAGGACAACAAGTATCACAAGACTCCTGATAAAATCATGGGAGTTAGCAAGACTAGCGCTTGGAGGAGCTTTGTAGATTCAGCCTTTTTCTGCAAATAACATTCCAACGAAACAGAGATAAAACGGATGTCTGAAACAATCTTACAGGATGTCTGAAACAATCTTGCAGAATATTTTACTTTGTGGGTTTTGAATACAGACCCTCTTCAGAGCATCTGAACAGGATGGCAATAGTCCCTTGCTGACTCCCATGTCACTTGGTCAGTGACATGAATTGACAGGGAAAGAAGAGATGGGAGAAATGGAAGATTTAGCTCTCTTTCCAAAAGTTAGAAAATGTGATGAGGACTTTCACTGTTACTCAACAGTATTGTAGTCCAATTTGTAGCATTGCTGAAACAAATAACATTTAGTAATAGCCAGCAGCGTCCTCAGAATCACTGGTGATGTCATTGCTGACACATCTGTTACCTGTCCCCTGCTCGGCTGCGGCCGGGGCTGCAGCCTGAGAACCTGGGAGCTTGGAATCTGGCAGGATTCCAGGGCGCTGAGTCAAAGGTGAAATGCCAGCACCAGGGAGTGATTGCTGGTTTCCCTGGCTGAAATACCAGTCGTATTACACATTTATTATACTTACCCAGAGAGAATGCAAAGATAGGGCAAAGGGGTAAACAGCAGAAGTGCCGTGGTGGGGAGAGGCAGTGTTCAAACATGATAAAGAGTACAGCTGTGATAAAAAGGCAATAGTGTTGGCTGGCACATATTTTTGCTGATACAGCACTGGACATTTATAAGGGTGTTTTTATTTCCTTAAGTGAGGAGATGGATAACTTTTTATGTGTGTGTGTGCACCACATCTCACGTGCAATTCCCCAAACCTGCAGCTGTTTTGATTCGTAGTAGCAGAACCAAAGCAATATTTATGACAGGTGTATGGGTGGTACTTGCTGAAAGTTAGATCCCAGGCATGCAGCTATGCCTATGGACCTGAAACACACACTGGATCACATTTCTTGTACTTAAGAGTCAGGCACATACTTCAGTGACTGCAACAGCATTACTTTGCTTTGATTGGCTTTTATTGTTTCTCAAAGCTGAAATGTATTACTAATATTGGCCTATATCACTAATTGCTCTTGGAAGTTTGTGAGACTGTCATTTGTCCCTTTCCTTTAAAAAAACCCAAAACCCAAAAAACATGAACTAGCTCTGGAAATAGAGAAATACAGTATATTACATGTTTTGAATTTTTTAGTCTTCTGTTATTTTGTATGATTGTTTCAATTTTTAGGACTAGCAGAGGACAACCTTCACTAGTACATTATATCCTTTTTTAAATTCTTTTTTTTTTAATGTGATCTGTCTTGAAGACATACTACAGAAAGAGTGAATTTTGCTGTACTCTAGGAATACTAGTTTTGAAGTATTCTAATTTTGGGGGAAGCTTCAAAACATTTAAAAATAAAGCCAAGTACTGCACAAGGTAATGGTAGCCGGAAAATCAAAAAAGTTAAATGATATTTCTGTTTGAAAAATTTTATGATTTTTGGCCACAGACCAGGATGTAAGAAGAACTTCTGTGCCTTAAATTAACTTATCATAATAGTTATTGAATCCTCTTTATTAATATAAAGTTTTTAATTTCCAAAGGGAGAAATTTAATGAAGAGAAATATCCCAAAAAGTTGAAAAGGAAAAAAGAAAGATTCCATTATGGTTTAATATTGATACCAAAGTGAATGTAATAGCTGTCTCTTAATGAAATCTAAGAAGTGACAGATGTGATTATGGGGTATTCTCTGAGCAGACATACACATGTGACTTCTCTTTAAAAACATTCAATATCCCAATTTCATGAGCACTTGGTACTGGGCTTAGCTTTATGCATGTGAGGAGCTACTTTGATTCAAATTACACATACACTTCATGTTTGCAACGTTACTCTTCCAGGACATCTTCCAGCAAATTCAACACTCCCTTCTTTTCTTCCAAATGCTAACTATGTTACATGCTTTCCTCCCTTCCAGTCACTTGAAAAACATGATCTGTTAAGTCAGTGGCAGAACTCCCACTGACTTCTGTAATGCTGGGAGTTAAGCTCTCTGCTTATGAAACTTAAACATTTCTTTTTATAAAACTTTCCAACGTTACAAAAGGGTCATTTCAGTCCTGCAGCTCTCCAAAATGCTCAGTGACTGTCTTATACTTTTTCCTTTTATTAATATAATGTATTATCAGCCCTTAGTATTCTTTGTGGGTTTTTGGAGGAGATGCTAAGGAGTGGTGTCATGTCTACTTTATCTGAACATGTAAAGCTTTCATGATAATATTTGTAGGACTTTTGGGGCTTTATTTCCAATTCTTGCCCTCCTTTGCAAGATGCTGACTGTAAGATTTTTACTGCTATCTGCATCAGAATTGTCAGCCATCCTCTGATTCAATTCTTGTAAAAGATTTTAGTGAAAGCTCTGCCATTGAGAGGCAGTGGCCAAGAGATAGAAGGTGTTGAAGATTTCTATCAAGGTACATTTGCAAAGAAATATGGAATGATTTTATATTTGGTCTCAATCATGCCAAATTTGTCCATATCTTTCCTCTCACCCGTGAAAGAGTGGCATGCTGGAAAGATTTGTGTTCTTCATGTATCCTTGTCTAGCTTTGGCACTGCTAAGAGGTAACAGAGGGGAAGAACATGTTTCAAAAGAAATAAAAAGAAGAACTGGAGTTGTTACAAATGGATTTCCTACGTTCAGTTGTTTCACCATGTTGGTTCCACGGGTACTATCAAATACAGGGCAGAATATAGCCCTCACAGCAGCAGAGTTGACATCAAATCTGTACGTTCAGAGTCAGAGGTTGATGGCTACTGGAATCAAGCACTGGTTATACAGAACACAGATCATAGGTAAAATGGATCCTACCTTTTAGTTCAGATTTACATTCACTGGTATTTTTAATTTCTTTTAGGCTAATCTGAGTTGAAAGTGCTCTGAAGTGACAGTGCATGGAGCAGAATTAAACATCAAACCCTTCCCAAGCACACTGAAGTACTCTTCTTCCAAAACTACATACTATTCACTCCCATCTTCCTCATGAAACAAATATATTCCCACTTTGAAAGTCAGTCTTTGTGGTGTTTTTCTGAAAATAGAGGTTGGACACTAATGAGACAGTTTGGCTAGTCAGTGCTTTGACATGTTTCATTTATGGCTTGATTAGGCCCTAATTTAATGAGATACTGTACTACATGGAAGCACATCATCTCCAGTCACTTAACACTGAGTGGAGTCTAAATGTTTCATTTTGGCAGTGTCTCTGCACTTTTGAAACTAAAAGAAAAAACACAGAATAAAGTATAATTTAAATAGAATGTTTCATTCCGACTGCAGTAGGCAATTACAAAGAAAACCATTCTGACTCTGCCCACTTCTTTGCTACTCTTTTCAGTTCTATAGACTATACATTAGTGCTTTTGAGGTTTTATTATACTGTATAGAATGTATTTGAATTCAAGATTTTTAAGGGGAAAGCAGGAAAAAGGTCACTCTTTTGTTTCCATTCATCTTCCCCCTGAGTTATTCCAGAGACCCAAAAGACTGATAAATTGTCTGGATTTTGTGACTGGTGAATTTTTTTTTACAGGGTGTTTTAGGATGACAGAAATTTTGATATTCTCTTTCCCATGGCTTCCAGTGAAGGGGCAGCTCTAGAGCACTGCAACATTTGGGTGAATTTTCTCTGTTTGATGACATCTAAGCATCCAAAGGCTTCACTAAGTTGTACTGTAGAATGAGCAGTCCTGGAGCTGTACAAGACCTGAAGTGCTATTACTGTGTTTTAGACTCACCTCCCTTTGCAGTGGCTTCGCACCAAATGGATTTCAATTGAACCCCATGACAAAAATTACAGGATAACCTCACTGATAGACTAGTGAATAAATAGTGCTCATATACATCCTCCCATGGGAACAAGGCAGGATGCCATGTGGAATGGCTCACATCTATTTCTTGGCTCTGGGTTAATTGTGTAAATTTATACAAGAGTTTTCAGGAAAAAAAAAGAAATTTTGTCATGCTGAGATGAGGTTAATTCAAAAGCAGGTGAATTCTCAGTTAACACAGTGGAATCCATTTAGTTAACACTTTGATAAGCACCATGTCTCTTTCACTGAATCAAATGCCTTCCTGGAGATCCTGTGTATGTACTTTTCAGTTGCTCTGAAGACTGGATGAGCAGCAAATCAAGATAGTTTAAAACAATTGTCTACCATTGCCTGCAAGGCTTTGATAATTTGCAAGTGTGAATGATGTGGCTGGCAGTTTCTTAGTGTGTGGTCCACTTCTCCAGCAATTTGACTTTTCACTGACTGGGTTTGGTGCTGTACATCAATATCCTGGGGTGGATGTTCCTGAGGGTATTTTTTGTTGACGTGTGGCCACTATATAATGCTCATGCCTATGAAAAGATTGTATTGGAGTTATTTGGGAGAATAACTCCCAAATATATGGAGTTATTTGGGATAATTCAACACGGAGACCACACATGATGTTCTTAGTGGCCACACAGAGGAAAGATGGTTTAAGACTTGCTAGTATGGGATGTGGTCTTCCATGAAGGAATGCACAATAAGTTGTCTCTATGTTACCAGAGAGTTTAAATATATTTTATTCCTAGTGAGACATTTTTGACTCAATGTTGAGGCAGCACAGCTATCTTGAATTTCTTTCAAGAGGAATTCCCGGTGATCCTTCTTAAAGGTAATTCTCAGAGAAACACTTTCAAATTACAATTATTAAGTATTCATGTTTGTATGCTCCCCATGTGTCCCAGGCAACATATCTATGCAGGACTTCCCATGGCCTTCAGTTTTTCAGTAGTCTTTTATCATGTGCTGTTTGACTTTGTGAGACTTCTGTGTTAGCAGAAAAAGCTTCAGCCCTGCTCTATTTTACATCCATACAAGAAAAAAACCACAGAAATCAGAATTTCGGGTATAATAAAACTTTCTGTGGGTGAAAAACCAAGATAAAACCCAAGTTTTTGAAGGAGAAAAAAGTCAGTGGGAATTTTATTTTTATACCTCTCCCTTCAGATCCTGCACATCTCTGAACCTGCTGGAAGTGCAAGGCTCTACTGTCAGTGCTATCATGCCATGTACATGGATCCAAATGTAGGAGAAATGCTTTTCCTAGTGCCTCATATTGTAATCCAATGGATTAAAGTCCCTGGTATTGCTGTTTCAAAGTGCTGGTGTTCCACAGCACCTGAAGGTTGGTGCAGCAAAGTGCAAGTGTTGGGCATGATGCTCAGAAAGTGCAGTCTTCTCTCACTTCAAAAGGGTGTAAATCAGAGGTCATTCCATTGTAACCAGCAGATTTTCTGCAGTTGGTGTGAAATTGTCATCCAATTCAACAATGTAATGTCTCCAATTCTGGAGATACTCAGCTTTGCAGCTTCAGATGCCATCCAAGGCACAACCTGTGTGTTTCCTACTTAGCTAACACTTGCACAGTTGATGGCCAAACATTCTTTCTGAAGCATTTACCATTTCCAAACATATTTATCTTTCAAGCGAATCAATTTTGTATTAATTAGTGACAGCTCTCTGCTAAAATACTCACTTCATTCTTCTATCACCCTGTGGCAGAGTTCTGTGTGCCATGCCAGCTGTCCTTCACAGCAGGTTTTAAAGGTTTGAAGCCTTATTTGGTGTCTGCAGTGACCTTTTAAATTCCAGAGTAAAGTTAGGGCTACACAACTCACAAATATAACACTTGTTAATAAAATGTCAGCTTTGTAGCAGTCAGAGTTGCATGGAGCTTTCAAACTGCATTTTCCATCAGGCTAATAGCTCAGGATTGTGTACATGTGCTGGCACAGTTGCAGGAAGGGTAAAACCTTCAAAAAAAGCCCACTTCTGGCCCTATCATGTAACCAGCTCACAGCTCTACCCCCTGCAGAAAAAATCATTTCATCAGTTACAATCCAACAAACAGTTGTTAGTTTCTTCATTGCTTAGGTGACCCCAATGAAACCCAGAAATGTCAGGTTTTAAAGACTAAAAGATTGCCTAAACCTTCAACACCCGAATCAAGAAATTCCTGAATGTAAGAAATAATAGTAGCAGTGGGAAAAAAAAGTGGTTGGGAGGGGAACTAGAAGCAGCAGAATGGCTAGCAGATGTTTCCTAAAGAAGGTATAAACATGGAAAGTGAACAGTCAGATTTTCCTTTAACTTTATAGTGCAGTTTACAAATTCATTAAACAGGACTTCTGAGCAGGGCAGGTCTTACTGAAGGATTGTTTAAGTTGAAACATTCTTGATTTCCTGCTTAACTGACTCACTTGGTAAGACACTCCATAATGATACCACCAGCTATGGAATAGTTAACAAAGTCTTTGGGTTGTATAAACCCATGTAGTTTAGATAGTTCTTGACCTTTTCTGTGTAGGTAATGATTACTTACATATCTGCAGATACAGATCTTAAAGAGCTGAAGGCTCTTTGTAATGTGCTCAAGGAAAATAACATTGACATCATTCAAAACTGTCACTCTTTTTATTCTTTTAATGCCGTTATTATAACAGGTTAGACTTTAATGATCTGTCTGTGTGGTTGCCTAAAGGAATTTCTTTTCCATCTGTTTACTGAAACTTCGTAAGCAATACATGTGACGTTTTAAAGATTTATCCAAGTTTAGGTATTGCCTGTGTTCATCCTAGTAAGCACAGCCTGGTGTTCCTGTGATGGTTAGCTCTTGTCTCAATGCAAAAAAAAGTTTTGGTTATTCCACAATAGGACTTATTTTTCTCTTGTTCTGTAGAAAATTTTTAGCTGCAGACCTCTTATTATCACTGAAAACTTGGCAATGGACATCAATGGATTTCTAATTGGCTCAGTAATGCACTTTCATTACTGGATTAATATTAGACAGCTGGAAGTTGTCTAGTGTGCATGCAATATTCATCTAACATTTAATACAGAATCATCAGAATAATTTGAAATAATCACAAATTACATGTGGTAAATTGTCAATTGGCCTGTTCTGCATACAGAAAAAAATTTTTTTTTCAAAATCTACATCATGAAAAAATACACAGCATTTCCAAAATTTCTTTTCCACTTGCTGACTTGAGGATGTCTGTGCATAGTCCTAATCATCTGAGATCACTGGTGCAGCTGTATTTTCATTGCAAAATAAGAATGTTTGCTCCATTAGCATGGTCAAAATAAAGAAATTCCCATCTTTTCCCAAGCCAAATAGAAGAAATGTTAAAATCAACACAAATTATCACCTCATATTAAATATGAGACTTTTGTTAAATGGTGCATTGCAAACAGTGTCTGTGTTGCAATATAGTTGTAACTGTTTTCGATTGCATGTTCTAAAGTACTATAAGTTAATATTCCATAGCTGATAAGGGATAAGATTTTTGAAGAAATGCTTAAGAAATCCTTAAAGAAGTAAAAGACAGCATATATCTTTCCATCTTTGTATTCTTTGTGGAACTACAGTGTTCATGTAATGGAAATTGGCCTGGAATCTCCACAAATCCAACAGCAACATTTGGTGTACAGTTTGTAAACCTGTCTGTTATATTTGGAAATCCTTTTTAGTGCTCTCATGATCTTAAAAGACATAATTTATCTCTTTCATTATGAATAGTTTCATGGCGTCAGCAGTTCCAGTTTTTTTCAAAAAAAGCATTGAAATCCTATAAGGAATTAAACTACAGCTCTATTAAAAAAACAGGCTTCATGAAGTTTGAAAATTAACAAGCATTGCAAAATATTTGAAGTTTATAGAAACAAAATAAGT
>WEIV01007400.1:118027-181924 GCA_013390005.1 Calyptomena viridis | reverse complement strand
TTTTTCATTTTTGGTCCGTTTTTAAAAAAAAAAAAAAAAAAAGGGAAAAAAATACAAAAAAAAATGTTTTTGGCATGGCCTTAAGCTGAAATTTCAAATTAACGTGAAACATTTAACTCCTTTTACTAGCCAATAAGGGCAGCTATCGGTAGGCACTCCAAATATAATATCGCCTTATGAATCATTGGTATGGAATTGTAATGATAATAAAATCTTTTTACTTTTTAACACAAAAAAAGAAAGAAATTGAGAACTGAGAAAGCACTTTGTACCATTTATTTCGTTGGGGTTATCTATTTGTCAGTGACTTTTTAATCATAGCTAATTGTAAATGATTCATCCGAATGTTTAAAATCCTACAGAAGTACTTAAATAACTGTATATTTAAAGTACTGTAGAGTACTACTTTAGAATATTATGCTTGTCTTAAAACAGAAGAACAAATACACTTAGCACTGCTGTTTGTTTCATAGAATTGTTACCTTTTCTCTTGTTTTCAGTTTATTTACTTCTCACTATCCTTCATTTGTGCAAATCAATTCTATGCAAATGACCGTGCCACTCCCACAGCTTTTTCTTTTCCACTTTCCAGTTGTGAACAAAGCTAGAAAAACTTTCCAAATCATACTAGAGGCCTGAGTTTAGTTCTGCATAGGGCATAGGTGAAAATTAATTTAGTTTTTTTCAGCTACCCTTGTACTTACAAGCATTGGTGTGTTTATTGGTTTCAAAAGAGTTGTAATTAAGAATTACTACAATAACTCTTGAGCCTGGCTATAGGGTTACAGACGATCATGGGAATGAGATGAAAACTAATTTCAGATCTCCTTTCTTGATTAAACTTGCCAACTGCACATTTAGAAGTGTAAGTTATAATACTAGTTGGAAGGCAAATTCCCTAACGGTTTCTGTGTTGTTAATGGAGTCCTGTCCTGAGTCACCCTCTAGGAGAACCTGCCTGTCTCCATTGACTTTGTGGTGTTCTCAGCAGATTTGCTTTTAATTCAAAAATGTAGTTTGGGTGTCTAAATTTGCATAAGGTGAGTAGTGTCTTGCTTCTACTTGTCAATTTCACAGCAATTTCTTTAAATTTTTATGGAATAATTTCATATTTCTGCTGATACAGAAGGAGAGAATGTTTTGGTGCTGTTCTAATTAGCATCTTGATTTGTTTCTTAGATTATGTTGAACCAAAATAAATGTCTTTTCTTTCTTTTAGGGTGAAGGAGAAAAAGCTGATTGTTAGAGAAGTACCCTATCTTGGCAATAAACCACCGTCACTCTAGGTTAGAAGATGTGATCAACCCTTTATTCTTAATTCCTTTCAGTATTTCTCACTGTGTGAGATGCTTCCCAAATGTTTAATAAATGTGTGCTCTGAAGAAATTCTAGTCTTGCAGCAATTGAATGGAAATAAGTCAGAAAACTGGGAATAGTGGTAAACCATGTTTGTACAGGTCCACAAGAGGGAAGGCAGGTTTTCATAAGACTTAAATTTGAACTAAATGGGTCTTTAGATGAGTTTGTGCAAATTCTAAAGTTGATATGAATAGATTTTCAACTGAGAAACAGAACAGAATAGATAATTATGGAATTCAATATTATAGGTTTTTTCCCTTAGAGAGGGTGAGGAAGAGCTTATTTGTGTTTCTTGTCCCAGCCTAAGTACATATTTTCATAATGTTTGTAGAAAAAGAACACTTTTGAGATTTCTATATCCCTGTCAAAATTGGCTGGAATTGGATAATGGATTCAAAAGTTACTAGGAAGAACTGGAAGACGAAGATATGGTGACAATATAAGACAACTTTATACCTTTATAATACCATGCTAAACCGGAGAAATTTTGTTGCCCTCAGGTTTAGAGGGCAGTGGAGCCAAAAAACTTTTCAGAGTGTCACTTAATACTTGCAAACACCATTGTCTTCTCTTCATCTTGCTTCTCACAGTAAATGAAATGTAAACATAAGTTTCCCCTGCTTCAGCACATGGGACCACATGGAACATCTGGTAACAGTATTTTTATTTTCTTAGGAGTGGAGCAGCACAAGCTTTATGAGCAATATTCAGCATCCTTTTATCTTGAGTGGAAATCTATTTTACTTTATAAACAAGCAAGTATATCATTACCTACGAGATCTCTTCAGGAAACAGAAAAAAAAAAGTAGATGTAGATATAGCTGTTGCTGCTGTCACTAAATAGCTACAGATACAAATGTGTGAACTTTGCCTTATTAATCTCAAATGATACTGACTTAAATCTTCACCTTGCTTCCCAGGAGACTGAATTGCAGCATTTCAGTATAATCTGTGTGCAGTATTTCCCAACCTTCAAACATGAAGTCCAAGTCTTAATTTAAATCCGTCAACTGGGACAGGAGATTCATTGACATCAAATGAATAAATCTGCAACAGGATTTAAACACCTCTCTGTGGTCATTTTGCAGTTATTTTGTTCCATATCTCCCTTTCATAGTTAAGTGCTTGATGAACTTGCTGATTGACAGTCTCCCCTTTCTAAGTATTCCTAAAATGTTGGGAAAGCTGTTTCTGTCTGAAAGGAACTAATATTTTGTGGCATCATCTCCTGTCCATGAGGTATGCTCCTGAAGCTACAGAGATCACCAAAGAGGAATAATAGAGTTTTATTTTGTACACATTTTTTAAGCTCTCAGTACTTTTTGAACCTCTATACATTGCAAAACTCTGCCTCATTTGTGGTACCAATTCATAAAAATCTTCATAAAGATGATCAACTTACACAGTAGAGAAAGTGGTCTGAGACCTACTCAGATAGGCAGTAAAATGTTTTGGAACTGCTAAAATCAATGAGAAGAATATTCTTACAGTTCAGTTTCAAGCTCCTGTGCTTGCTTCAGGCACGCTTGCAAGAACTCTTTGGTGTAGTCTTTATGAGTATTTTAATTTACGTTCTCTGTTTAAGAAGCCTTCCTTCAAATAGATCACATAAGTTTGTTTTGCTGCTTTTCAAAAATCTTGTAATTCTTGTTTTCTGTGTTTCCAATTATAATGAATGTTCATTTAATTGCATTTTGGCCTGATTATGCTTACTCTGATAATGAACACTTGTGTCTTCCAGTCCAGAAATGTCTTTGGACTTTGTTAACTGCTCTTCTTGATGAAGTACCTAGAGAATTGCTTGTTGATTAAATTAATTCTTCCTTTATACTGTCTCTTGAATTAGGTGTCCAAAATAGTAATTAAATGAGAAAGACCTGAAGAGATATTTTTTGTAGTTTTTTCTTCTGTAAAACGATTCCTTGTTGTGACAACTCTATCACTGATTTGGAAGTTTTGTGTTTGTTTGTGCTTGTATGTTTGTGTTTTGCTTGTTTGTTATTTTTCTTAAACTATAATTCCAGTAGAAGTATCTTCATATTATTTTGTGATTTAAAGTATTTCCTGTATTTTTAGTATTAGTATTTAGTATTAGTATTTTTAATGTTGACATACTGCACCATCTTCAGTAGTCCTGATTTCCACTGGTTCAAGAACTATGCCTTCTGTGTTTGCATGGGATCTTAATATAATTTAGAAAACACAGTCAAAATTGAAGAAGGCATTCTAAACAAATTACCTCTCAGGGATTATGGTAGGAAGACTTTAGTCATAAATTCTCCCTGAAATTTGAGGTAGTGGAGTAGTGTAGTACAAGTTTAATTTATACCATGTTGTTCATTTTTATTAAGTTAATGGACAAGAAAATTCAAATTAAAGGTAGGTTAAAAAGAATGCCATTCAGTTACCCATCAAAAAGACATCAACAGAACAACAAAGCAACCTTTTCTGAGCAATGTGGCCATTTTTTTTTTCTGAGTTGAGATACAAAGAATGGCAGGGAAGTGCAGACAGATAGCTCAGTCAATGTTAACGTTCAGTCCTCAGACTCTTCATTAAGACTGCATTAGTAACATGTTTAGATGCATATTTCCACAAAGAGGTCACCATAATTAACAGGAAATATACATTATATGTTGAGTAACTTGGACAGTTTGTTCAAAGCTTGAACTGGATTTTCAGTGTCAGCTCCTGCAGCTCAGAACTGTTATAAAGGAATATACCTGTAACCTCTGCTATTCCAAACTTATGTCATGTGACAACTTTGGAAAATAAATCTGAAAAGAAAATACTTCTCTACACCATTCTTTCATATAAAAAACTAGTACTAAAAGGGAATGGAAAACAAGTGCAATGCCTCAATTTTCAGAACAATCGCTCATAACATTTTTTCTATTACATTTCTTCTGAGTAAAAAAGCCAACCTAAAAAATGTTGGAGCATGTGTGTAAAGAAAGAACAACAATGTTTATTAATAATGAGCAAACTAATAGCTCAGGGCTCAGCAAGAACTTCAGATAATTTAGCCTGCCTGGCAAATCTCAGCAACCTTGTTTTCTGGGAATTCAGCACCCATGAAAAATCCTTCCCAAATATTTTAAATTATGAGGATGACATTTTACGTTTCTGAGGTTGCTTACCCTCTATTTGTTTGCCTTCTAGTTTGTACTTTGTAGATTTTAAACATGATCTAAGTATAAGTATATATTTAAACTGAATTTCTCTTTTCCAAGACTGATCCTATTAATTTTGAGTTTAAATATTTAACTTTTAAATAAATATTTTTTTTTTTTACCCATTGAAGATACTGATTTAAAACTTTAATACTTCTAATTAATAACAAAAAGTTCTGAAGTCTTGTCCCATGTTTCAGGACCTTGGAGAGTGACTGTGACTCCACCACGTGCTCACGAGGGTGGGCACCAAAGAAAACCCAACCCCAAGACAAGAAGATGATAGCAAACTGGTTGTTTTCTTAATGAGATTGTTAATAATGTCTGGAGTCTTGAAACATTATGAGATCCATCTCTTGAAAAAAAAACCCTGTTAAATTACTTTGAGAATGTCATACGTGAAATCACATTTTTCATGTTCTGGATAATCTGCTTGCTTCATCCATTTGGTCAGTTGAAAGAAATCCAAAATAATTTTATCCTAATAAGAACTTATTGATATTTCCCAGTTTGGTGTGAAGACCATTGGCTGTGACTTGGTCCAATTGTGGAAGTGATATGGGACAAACCTTATTTTGATAAAACCACAGCATAGAATTTACAAGAATGTTGTGTTTTAACAAAGAAAATAGATTCAGCAGTAATGAATCAATAGCTCTGACTATTGAGGCAAATCTGGACTAATTTGGCCTTCATTTCAGAAATGGCCAAGAAGACATCTGTATTTATATATGCACATTATTTTACATCGATAGCAGTCTGGCTTTTCATTCTTATGCAACAACTACTTTTCTAAATGAACAACAGGAGAATTTTCAGAAAACATTAGATGTAGTCCAGACTTTTTTCTTTGTTTCTACTATTGCAAAGCTTGTTTCAGACTGAAAGATCCATACGATTTCTGAAATAGGTGTAGAACCCGAAGAATATTTTCACTTTTCTAGAGTGCCTGCATACCAGGGACATTTAAAATGGATTAGTATCTGTGATACCTGAATACCATCCTTGAAGGTTCATGGTAAATAGATACTCTTTTTCAGAAATAAGGAGGTGGAGGGGGGATAAGCAGTTGTACACAATCAGGAATCAGTGTTACTTTGAAGATGTGAAATTTAGAACTCTTTTGGGGCTTTAAACATTGTACATTGCAATAAGCCAGTGTTATTTAAATTATCACAGCTATAGCAGATAAATCATGTCTAACCCATATCTCAGAATGTGTGTCTTTTTTTCCCCTCTTGATTTCTGTCACATTAGAAGATTCTAATCCAAAGCACCTGTTTTGTTCTCTGTATTGATGTAAGAAGTAGTTTAACTATAATGCCTTTATTACGAAACTCAGCCCTGTACATGGAACCTTAGATTTTTGGTTCTTCCTGAGACAGTGGGAAATGTTGTCCAGGGCCTGGGTAACAAAATTGTGGTCATGGACAAATGGGAATCAAAAATCAATCAAGATTCAAACAACTCCATCAGAAAAGTTGAGATACAAATTGAAACAAGTACACAAAGCAAGGATCAGTAAGTCACAATGGGGAAACTGTAGTTCATGCTATAGTATAGACAGAGAGAAACCAATATCAATGTCCAAAGCAGGTTGTAATCAATAAAGCTGATGATCTGAAATAAAGCTCTGGATACTCTCTAACGCAAGAAGGGCTTGCATAGACTAGAGCCTGTGGACAATGTCTGCATCTCTTGCATGAAATCAGTGAAAAAATTTTCAGGTAGTTTTCTTTGGTGTTTGGACAGTATTCTCCAAAGATGCAAGAAAGCATCCAGAAGATAGAGAAAGTGGGCTGTAAGACTTTCGGACTGAAACTGATACTTTTTAACATTTTTTTTTTTCTGTTCAATTAATGGTTGCAATAACAAACCAAGCAAAATCCTAATGCAGACAACTGCTATCTATGAGACAGTGTTTGTGTCTGTAAGGGCAGCAGCCAATAGCTGCCTGCTGGAAGGATGACTCAGTCCCAGGTGCTGAGGGGATGATTCATCATCAGTTGGGCAATGACTCACTACAACTTTCTGCACTGGATTGAGCCCAGCCCTTAAACATGTATATGTAGATGTTTGACATCACCTGTTGATGATACATGTGAGAAAATTTTCTGAGGTGGTTAATGGGTATCAAATTTAAAAATTCTTGGGCAATTTCTCTGAACTTGCATCTAGCGAAGGATGCTACATAAAGACACGAAATCACGAAACTGTGGTGAAAGAACTTTTGCAAATGAGGGAAAAAATTCTATATAAAGTTCTGCTTACTTTCAACCAAATTCAGGGGATTTTCACAACAATTTCCACCTGAAATTAAAATTATATAAAGCTAAGCTTAAAATGGTAGGCTGACGAAAGAATGTAATTATAAAAGCACTGCTGCTCTTCTTCACAAAGAACAGAACTCACATCGGTTATATATCACGGAAAAGAAATAAAAGTGTTATTTTTTGGATTCCAAAATTCATCAGATGTAGAAGCTTTGAGGGGCCTTTCAGTTCTATGAAACAACACCTGGAGTTTGTTCTCATGTGATGATTTTTCAATCAAAGATGCACAGGAAAAAGCAAGCAAAGACATCTAAAAAACCTGCTGCATCTATATGTTAATTATTATTCTTCTGCCTCATTATCTAGCAATCCATAGTAATGAGCTGGATCTCTTAGCCAGTAGCCATTGGTTTTAAATGTCACCCTTCCCATTTCCCTGTAACTTAAGGGAACATAGTCAAAAGTAAGTAGACAAGATTTTGTCTCTTGTTTCTGTTAGTGTTTAGATGTCAGTCTTTCTTTCATAAACAGCATAACATATATTGATTTCTCTTGTGGTCTTCCTCCTATGCATTTCTTTTCTTCATCTTTTTATGTTTTTATGTTTATGTACTAGTCATTTGTATACATTTTCGTGTACTGTACATACATCTCTATCTGGAACAACAAAAAATTCCCATCTATTAATATGAACACCTTCACAAATAATATATACTGTATATATTTGTGTATATTTCAAAATACCCCTAAAATCTTACACAAAAGTGAATCAGTGTGTAAAGCAGTGTGTAAAATTATTTACATGGATGTACATTGTATATGCCAATACATTTGGGTTATCAGGGAGTAGAACAGGGCAGCTGAAATCGTCACAAAGTCCCACACCTACAGTTGTTGACAAAAAAAATAAGGTTTTATGAGAGTCTTATCATGGAGGTATAGCAAAAAACTGAGGAAGAACTGACATATTCAAACTCAGTTAATTTTGTTTCTAATTAAGGGAGAAAAACAGTGTCCTTTTACAGTTAATCTGGGAAAGCAAGTATTTAGTTTTATTAACTACACCTTGCCTTTTGGTTGGCATCCTTTATGTAACTGAATTTCGGTATAAACTCCGTAAACAGTTGTAAATTTCAAATGAATCTCGTAACTAATATATCTGTTTAAAGTTTCGTTAAACTTAGCTGAATTAATATAAGATTGGTGAAAACCCCTCATATTCACTGCTTTTTCTATGTCTGAAAAAATCAGAATCATACTTTTAAGTATTATTTAAACAAAGCTCAGCCCTTCCAAATCACTTGCAGATGGAACGTGTTGGTATTAAAAGTACCTTCCTTCATTCACATATGTTATCTGTAAAATGTTTACCAGCAGAGGCTCAGCCTCTACAGGATTACAACTGATGTTTGCCTCGCTTTGCCCCTGAGGCAGAGGCAGTCCTCTGGCCACACACAACTCTGTCCTGGAGAGACCCAGAGCAACAGGCTGACTCCTCTGGCTTCACCCACCCTGCCCCATTCACCACCCAGGGCTTGCCTAGCCATCACCGGCCCCAGCCTGAACTTGGTTACTCTCTCTGGACTTGCTCTGGCCTTGCTGAACAGCAAGAGCAGGTTGGTGTGGGCTGCAGGGTCTTTCCTGATGACCACCTCTGTGGGCTCCCCTCCCAGCCAGCCTGTGCCTCAGCCAGTCATCCTGCTCATCCTCCTCCCTTTGCACTAAATGACCCTCCTTCTGTTAGTTCCCACTCCCCTCATATCATATCATACCATATCATATCAGCCATTTCCTATCCAGACACATGTAAATAATTACCGTTAAGAAAGTAATTCAAATGTCTTTGATTTATCTAATTTCCAGATTACTTGCCTTTCACATATTCCACCCTAAAGGGTTGAAGCAACAGCAGTAACACATCTCCAGAGTTTTCCCCAGCTTATGTCAATAGAGGGATGTGCTTGGTTTACTTAGTGATCCTGATATACCTTTTGGAGTCAGTCATGGCATGTGGTAGGTGGCACAGGACTTAGAAAGCCCTTAGACTAATTTTTCTGCCTTTTTTTTTTTTCCTTGCAGAAGTCACCAGGTCAGAGATCCTGACTTTTTTTTCCCCACTTTAATGACTTATTCAGTATTTTTTTTCCATCGAGACTCCTGAACCAAGCTCACGGGTTGTATAAACAAGCCTGAAGCAGCCCACTTAGCCATACATACTTCATATTACTTAGAAATTCCTTCATGTTACCTATAGAAGTTCTACAGCCTTGGGCTAAGTAGGAACTTTGACATCATCCTTACTGGCATGGGAAATAGACCTGAAATATTCCTTTAAAATAACAATGCCAAGTTGTAAACAATTGTCGTAAAAGGTAAGCAAAAAACATCCTACCCGTGGATTAACCAGGCATGTAATTATTGATATACTGAATTCCTTCTAATCTGTTACTTGTTTATTGTGGTATTGGCCTTCCCTCAGATGGAAAATCTTGAGAAATCTTATCAAATATTGTAAAAGTCATGCAAAGACAACAAAAATGCTTTCCAGCAGGTAAAAATTGGGATGCTAGTTGAGCTTACACACTGTGTGAATTGAATTGGTACCTACACTCTCTCTTTCATAGGTCAGCTATGCTTTCTCATGAGCTACAAAAGAAATCTTTACATCTCAAACATTTGCCATCTGGAAGGAGGTCTGCTGAAGACAAATTCTCAAATCCAATTCTGGGACTACTCCAGTCCTTTCAGACCCACAGCCATTGTCATCCATCATGGTCACAGTGCAAATGCACACACACTACTGTTGGGCATCTCTGGAAATGTGAAGGAGTGCTCTTTTGGACCGAACCTGGTCAGTTCCCGTGGCTTTCAGAGGATAACTTGCGAAAGTGCAAAATGCACTGATGCTCAGATACACATTTAAGCATCTTTAGCAGTTTGGTCCTCACTGTCTCATCTCTTCTATGAGTAGTTCTCCTTGGAAATAAAGTAATTGCACACCTTTTAAATGAGAAAGGATTTTGTTATGCTTTGATGATGTGTATTTTAAACACCAAGATTATTCTAGAGTCTTCTGAGCACCTCATTGACTTCGGAATCTGTGTGGAAATTTGACTATTTCTATGTTTTTCACTATCTAAATAATTACCACTCTTTTACTCTTCCCTTCCACTATAGCTGAAGAAAACAATTATAAAGAGAAAAATCATTAAAGAAATATTACAGTTTGATAGTGGAAAAAATAATAATGAGGAAATAAAAGTCATAAAAGAAAGCTTGTCAGGGGAAATCAATTACAAATATCCAAAGAATGAACTTAAAAAAATTATTTAGGAGTTCTCTGCAATTATTTCCATTTTATATTGATCCCACTTTCTCTAGAAGTTAAAAAAATAGACTGCCTATAAGCTAACTACAGAAAAAATCAACATAGCATATTGGTGGTGGATATGAACTCGTTCTACACTCAACACAGTTTGGAATGTGAAATTCAGGCTCTAAAAAGTATCTATGCAGCTACAATCTTCATGAGTTTGAGCCAAATTGCATGAAGTAGATGAAAAGAAGATATTTCAGCAGGATCCACATCAGGCCACAAAAGGAAGAATTCTGAAGATCTGGTACAAATACATTTCATCAAAACTGAGGAAAGTGATCTACTGATGAGACACTGTGTTGTCTGAACACAAACAAACAGCACTAAAGTCATTGTCTTTAAACCAAAGAGATGTGTCTGACTAAGAACTGCTGAGCAAAAAGCTACCGTTTGCCATCATTGATTTTCATTGTAGGGTCATAGAAACAACTTTTTTCCAGGCTGTCTTCATTGGCCTCAAATTTCTTAAGGACTTCTAATTTTTCACACTGACTTCAAAATGTGCTATTTTTGCTTCTAAAAAACTTATGAGTTCACAAGGCTTTTTTAAAAAAGGGAGAGAGAAAGTTGTCCTAATATAGGTTAACTTGCAAGATTTTCAGCTGGAAGCCAAACTATTTAGTCATTCAGCTGATTGCATCCTTGTCAGCAGAAAGGCCCACCTCACCACTCAGGATGACACTTTTCAAGGTGATGCTAATAGGAGTGACTTCCAGCCCAGTCTCGGAGGGGCCTCCTGCCACAGCCCTATGCACAGTGCTCAGGTGATTCTTAATCTGTTTGCATGGCAGGAGCCTGATGCTGGTGTACCCCTATTAAAAATTCACAAGTGCTATATAAATCTGTGTGTGGGTATCTGCAGTGAATGCATGTATATTCACATGCTTGTACAAACCCCCTCTTTTTATCATCTTGGGGGTTTTCCTTTTCTTTTTTTTTTCCTTTCACTTCTCATTCCTGTTTATTTCCTATCTGTATTTCTCCCCCTCATTTCCTCCTTTTGAATTTTTTTTTTTGTTTCTCCCTTTGTAAGTTCAGCACCTACTACCCTTATAAAATACAGCCCTTGGGATCTCTTGTCCCCATGCTGGTAGGTATGAAAGCCCTGTGAGACAAATTGTTGCAAGGTCACTTCAATTCCTCTGTGCCCTACTTACTCTAGTTACAACAAGAGGAAGAAGTTTTATCCATTCTTATTAAATACTTTGGGATCTATGAATATTAAAAAAAAAGAGTGCTACATATGTCCCAAATAATAATAACTTGCAAATTTTTTTTCTTGCAATTGCACCTATTTAACATTTGAAGTCAGCCTGCTTTCCATCCCTGTCAGTACTGATTTACAACTCATTCCAATTTGTGGTATTTTTTCCTCTCAGGGATAACAGTGTCCGTCCTCTTACCTTTGGAAGTGCAACAACTCTTTTGGCCTTGTTTGCATTACATGCCACCTACTTCTAATAATTTATGGCTTTTATGAAGGAAATGTATCCATGTGGAAAGTTCCGTTTTCTTGGGTAGGGCTTTTTGATTTCTTTTGGATTGTGTGGATGCAAATACCCACAAGTTTTCACCTGCAGAGGTTTACCTCAATCTGGCTGCAATTATTTGCTGATGTTGATTTTGATATTCTGACTTTATGGTCAAGTTCCATAATTCTGCATAGATTATATACACATTTCATTCTGTGCTGGTACTCTGAGGACATGGTGTTTTGCATGCCACTACAATAAAAGACTGATTTTCTAGCTTGTACTGACAGATACCTTTTTAGTCTCGGGGTTGTGGGTTTGTTTCCCATTATATCAGTCAAGAGATGCTTGACACCAGGCATGGACATAGCATTGTGAGCAGACATTCAAGCACTGAGTTAGCTCTGCTACAGCTTTTATTATCAATTTAAAATTCAGAAAAGGCATCTTTTACTAGGGTTTTTTTTTCTTATTTTCCTTTTCACGTTGGAGTAAACCTAATCTAACTATTAATAGAGTAACTCAGATTTCAGTGAGTTCAGGCAAGAGAACTTGAATCAGATTCTCTAAGGTATTTAGAGAAAATTGTTCCACTGACTTTTTTTTTTATTCTATGTTCCTAAGATGTATACTGTTTCAGGTATTTTGTAGCCCAGATTTTCACAGAAAAAGGAGTCTCTACAAGACTAAACCACCTAAATAGACCTTTGAGGGTCTGGGCCTTTGCTCTGTACCTCCTTCAGTAGACCTTATATTGCTCTGCGTAAAAGTTCAAGAGTTTACTGGGACTGAGGTAATCGTTTTTGGCTGAGAGTCTTTTGGGAAGACAGATGGCCATTGCTCATCATGTTAGAAGAAGGCTAATATTTCTGGTCTTCAGCTGTTAACAGCAGTGTATTTGAGTAATTCAAACTTCAGGTATCAACTATGTTTGTCCTGTTTTTTCAATCCAACAATTTATAATAATGGACTGAATTTGGGAATACAAGGCACTACAGATCATCAGATTTTATTGACATGAAAAATCAAGAATATTTTCTTTTAAACAAAATGAAAATAGTTTTTATGAAAGTAAGGAGTTAGAGGTAGTTTTTAATTAATTTTCTCAAGGTTCTAAAAATAATTAATTTCTTGTTCCAGGTTATTTGTTCGCACATTAATAAAGCCATTGTTGTCTTTTACTTCCATCTTTTCATCAAAAGACAAAGAAAATTGCTGCTCCTTTGATTTCTGGTGCAACCTTTCAAATTTGTGCATAATTGTTTGTAATTTTGACAAGCTCCAAAAGCACTTCTGTACAAGTAGCTCAAAACAATAAGCCTCGCTCTCTTCAATCTGTTCTTCAGCACCAACAAGAGTGTAATAGTTTGCTCAGCAAAGTGTAATCATTTACATTTAGCCCAAGAAAAAGCAACATGCTTACTTTTGATGACAGCTCACAAACATAATTTTAATATGCTAAAACAAAGTTTTAGGAAGAAAGAAAAATGTAGGATCTGTTAACAAATGGAAACTTATGCGATGCCATGAGACTGCCATGAGCCCACTGAGCAAAGTTCAGGCTTTACAATGGCGTTTTTTTAGTGCAGTTCTGCTTGTTTCTGCTTGTTATACACATAGGCAAATGGCTTGCCAAGTTTTTTGAGTATTGTCTGTGTTTTTCTGTTGCAGGTTGTGCAGAAGTGAAAGAAAATTACAAATTACTTTGTGTATGCTGGCTGCAGATTACTGGTGCTCACAAAGAGAGGATTATTACTTTAAGTGGAGAATGGGGGTTATTCTGTTGATAATGCACTGCAGTAACCTCTGTTCATTCCTTTCATTCCTGTGAAGAAGCTCAAAATATGATCATGCACCATCACAACCCCTGCCAAGCAACGTTGACTATAGCAGCCACAGGCATCCCACACCTGCTGCCTGCTAAGCCTCTCACTGAACAGCAGCATGGAGTGGCCCTTACAAGCAAAGGCTCAGACAATCCCTCTCCTGGCTCAACCATCTTCTGGAAGTTCACCAAATCTCTCTTCACTTTAGGCCTTTCAGTCCATTCTGTCATGTGAGGCAGTGTCTTCAGCCTACCAGTGTGCTGAGGGCTCTACTCTGGCATTTTTCTGCTTGTAACACTCAGGCCAAAGTGGTGAATATTCACATATTTTCCTTGATTAAGGGAGAGGAGATAGATGTCTGAAGTTAAAAGAGACACAGTTGAATATTCAGAACAAGTACAGCAACAGATATTTCTCTTATGGTGGATGGTGCTGATTTCAATCACTTGCATGTGAAGTCACAGTGTTCACATTTCTTTGATAAATTATTTTTTGACCTTACAGATAATAGATGTCTCAGTACCATAACTTGCTATCACTCTGAGTTCTATTTGCAGCTCCTTTTACTCACACTAAACTCCCAGTTATTCATCCTGGATGTTTATTTTCCCTTTAGGATTTCTACTGAAGTTCCTAGGAAAAGAAAAGGAAAAGAATTTTTTGAGACCTTGATGGTCAAGCTGCTGTGATTTGAAATTATGTCTGCCCAACAAATTATAATGGGATAAACCTTCAGCAGACACAGGTCAGCGCAATCCTGCTGAAATCAATGGCGGCATTTAAAGATATTAGACAGATTATAGCTGCAAAGTCAAATAACAACAGTTAGGAAGGAAAGACTGTACTATTGCCCATGAAAATACTTGAAAAGAGGTTGTAGCAAGGTGAGGTCTAGTCTCTTCCACCATGTCTCAAATGAAAGGATGAGAGGAAATAGCCTAAGTTTTCACCAGGAGAGGTTCAGATGAGATATTAGACTTTTTTTTATTTACAGAAGGGGTGGTTAAGCATTGGAACAAGTTGCTCAGGCAGCTAGTGGAGTCAGGAGCTAGTGGAGCATCTCTGGAAGTGTTCACGAGGCATCTGGATGTGGCACTTGGGTGTATGGTTTAGGGCTGATTATGATGGTGCTAGGTTGATGGCTGGACTAGATGACCTTAAAGGTCTCTTCCAACCTTGATGATTCTGTGAAACTTTGATTTATCCCACTGTAGTGTGAATCAAACTCTGAATATCAAATTTTTAATGTCACCGTTTGCTCTGCAGGGCTCTAGCTGTGAATTCTGATTGTCCTTTACAACACTCATGACCACTTGCTGTTGGATTGTAATGGTGTAGAGAGGGACCTGAGACAAGCTAATTTAAGCCAAAGCAATTTAAGCCAACCATTTGTTTAGAGCTCCCAGTGTAAAACATTTAGCTCTTGTTTTCAAAGTTAGAGAACTTTCTTGGGATTCTCCAAAATTTCACCATCCTTCCTGTGTGTTCAAAACAGGAGTTACATAGAGAGCAAACTGGAACATGGAAAACTACTTGCTCTGAAGCTCTTGAACACCCTGTACCCTGAGGAAAGCCCTGCTGGCCAACACAATGCCATCTAACACCAATAGGCTGCACAAGCTGCTGAAACTCTAATGCAGGTCATGTGTTTGCAGGATTTAGCACTTATTAGTTACACAACATACAAAATACTGGATGTGTCTACAGTGTGCCTGAAGTGCTGGGACTAAGGAACCTCACGAAAGTAAAGGCAGCCCAAAGAACAGCACCCAGTACTGCTGTGAACGGGCCTCCAGCAGATCTCGTTCAACTTCCAGATCAGCTGATGGAGCCTGTTTGCACCCAGGAAACCATGGTAAAGCAAGATGTGAGGTTTTCCTCTACATAAAATGGGCACAGCCTGATAGATGCTGAGGCATTTTAGTTTTACAGGTGTCCTACCTTGACTCACAGAAACTGGACAGAAGATAATCATAGTCTAGTCTGCCTGCTGCAAACTTTCCTCAAAGCCATACACTACAGACAATAAAGGAAATGATCAATACCAATATTAAGAAATTGCTGCACTTTCCAAAAATCTATTGTTTCCAAAAATGAAACTGTCACAGTATTTTTCCTCTAGCAGAGCTATACAAAGGCAGATTATACTTGTTAGGCATCTGGTAAATTTCTAGCAAATTGGTTTTGAACTTGGAGCTACTAAAAGAAAGGTTTACATCATTATCCCTTCCTCTGAACCTGCACTACCATAACATCTCCTGATAAAGCCGACCCATCCCGTGCATCAGGGGGTAATCTCCACTGAAAGAAGAGGTGTGGGAGCAGTATTTCAGGAAAGGAAAGTCAAATGATAAACCAGCAATCTGGTTAATAAATACTAAAATGCTATCCATGTTCGTGTCTTTTAATGTAAGACCCTTGCAATTTCCCTATGGAGACATAAGGATGTCTCATCAGTTCATTGATACAGTCAGTCCTATGAAACCAAATTTCTTATGTTCCCTCCTTGACTCCTTCATATCCTTTACTCTCTCATCAGATGACAAGCTGTGAGCTTTCCTGATCAAAAAAACACTGAGCCTCTAAACGTCCAAGCCTTCTAGCAGTATTTCTTCATACCACACTTTCTTTTTCACTTTATTTTATTTCTTGCCATCCCAGACCACTCAGACTCTCCTTTTCTTAAAGACAATTTGACTAAATATTACTCCTGATTTAAAGTTTTTGAACAGTTCTTCTTCCCTACTGGGGGAAGAAGAAGCATTCGACATGAATTACAGGGTATTTCCTGTGTTAGCAAACAGTATCACTTATGTTAAGCTTCCAAGAGGATCGTGATCATTGATAGATGACAATGTCATTGTCACTTCATAGAAAGCAGCATGGCGTATGTCAAGCAACAGTTCAAGGAAACTTCTATTTGTAAAAACCAGGTGATACAGCCTGGCTTTCAAACCATTGCTGCAATTTTTTTCCCTGTAATTGCTGTTCATGTTACAAGTTTTATTGAAGCTGGTGCTTGCATATTGAAATCCTTTTTAAAAGCAGTGGAAAACAGAAGAACAAAATAAAGTATTTTAAAAACATATGATGAGAACGGAACAAAATTATGCATTTTTTGAAAAATGTCATATTAAATATAGTCATAAATATGCACTTCTGACCCAGTACTTCTGTCATTTAGGATAAAAAATCATCCCCATATAGTACAAACAGCATGAGTCCTATGTATTGTGACAACCTCACTGATAAAGTGATCAAGGACTTTAAACTGCATTTGACTTGTGCTGGTCCTCTGCATGGGGATAGTTTTCTTTGACAGTGCATAATTATACACAGTTTCAGTGTTTCAGCCTTCAGAAATCTCTTTGGTGATGAATAGTTTTGATGTCAGAATCTTTCTTGATCTCTCACCAGATTTGTCATCACAAAGCCAACATTTAAATCAGGAGATAAAGTCTCTTCTCTATATCTGTACGAAAGCACATCTTTGGATGAATTAAGGAATTCAACAAATGTCTCTGGTTGTGCTCTTATTTGGCAATCATGCCTTTAATTTTCTATGTAAATGGAGAATACCCAATACTGGCACTGACTGTGTGTTTCCATGTACCTTTTCTTACATCCAAGTGAAGAACTTCAATGTATTTCAGACTTCCACTGCTAGAGATGGAATATATTAGAAGGAGCAATTTGAATGTGGTACAAATTTCTGCCTTAAATGTTGGCAGGCTTCTGCTCTTACTATCACACTTGTTCTTCTGTTATCACCTTCTCTCACCATTAGACTTCAGTGGATGTCTAAATAATGCCACTGCACCAGTGACAACACGAGTCTAGAGATATTACGTGTCTCAAATAGGACGGCAAATCCAGTGTGCAAATAGTTTCTTTCTTCTTTGTTGACTGTATTCAGCAATGAGCACTAAGTGCTGCATGATCCTTCCATTTAAGTCCTGTCAAGTCAGTAAATCATTGCTTGCCCTGAATACAGGCCTAGACATTTGGCCCTGAGTAACTGGAAACAAAGCAGATAAATGTGCTCTCACTGCAGAGGTATTTTCTTCCAAAAGACACTTTGGCTTTCCACCCTGGCAGCTGACCATGAGCAATGGCAAGAGAGAAGGGTCTTGACCAAACACTGGGTCACGTACCAGAGCTCCACATTGTATCAAACAACAGGTTATGAAGGGCAAAACACAACGATCAACATAATTCAAATTGGACTGGAGTTTCTAATTCCCCCCTTACTGCTGACAGGCACTGTAACGAAACGAATGTTATTAAAAAGCAACAGAAGGAAAACAAATATGGCCATTTTAATGCATACTTCTGGCCTATTACATAACTTCTAAAATAATGGTCTTTGAGAAGAGTATTTTCCAAACCGCTTTTTCTTTCTATTTCATTCTGGAGTGAATCTGATTTTACCTGACTTGCTGAGAGGATAAAATGGAAGAATCACTGGTTCATCATTATGACTCTATTGCAAAGTCAAATAGAAAGAAAAGTCAACCGGCAAGGATGTGAGTCCTTATTTTCACACAAAACAACTATAGTGCTTTGCAAGGAAGAGCAATAACCAGGCAAAACAGATTCATAATCTGGCAAAGGCATTAAAAGCTTTCTCGCCAATTTGCAAGAATCTCAAAGGTACAAACTCAAAGTCATGTCAGAAAATACCTGACTGTGAGTTCAATATGCCTGTGATCATGCTCCACAGAGCTTTAAACTATGAAAACCTGCAGTTATTACATTTCAAAGAGATCGGTTGGTTTTTGACTTATTTATTGTTTGTTAGGGTTTTTTTATTTCAGTTTATAGCAGCTTCAAGAAATGGAAAGTACAGACAAATAAATAAATGTTTATGAATTTGAACAGACATGTCACTCCCATAATTTGAGTTATGCTCATAAATAGAGTTATGCTGATATTTAAAAGAAGTTGGGAGTTTAAAATAAATTGGGTGTCCAAAGGGAGCTGGTGGGTCTTGAGAGAGTCTTATCCAAGGTCTATTTAAGCCAAATTATAACTGTCCACTGTGAAAAGCTTTAAAACAGTTTTAAAGCTTCTCCAAATTGCAGATAACAAAGTCCAAAAAGAGAAAATAGAGCATATGGAAAAGCCTATTTTGAGGTGGTCACTATCTGCAAGTAAATGTATATGCACATGAACAAATAATTAAGACATGCACACACAAATAAAACATGAAAAATAGAAAATAGATTTAAATTTATTTTTCCATGTAGTTTGAACTGGAAGTTGCAATGACCGTAGGCAAAATTGTCAAAAAATCATATTGTTATATATTTTCCAGTTCTTGAAATCCAAGACACCATATTTGAGAATGCTTTAAGTTTCCAGAGACATGTGAAGCGCACGGAGAGACTTTCACTTGGCTTGTTTTTATTGGGGGAATGTAAAGGAAAATAAAAATAAAAACAAATATTATCAGTAAGAGTTTTAATGAAATGCACCTAGTTTAATACAACAACAATATCTCTAAATATTTGTAAATGAGGTGGAATTAAATGGAGTTAGAGGGAGTTTTCTGTTCCCCATGAGGAAGACAAACTTTTCATCAGAAATACCGAGTAGATTCTTGCAAAGTATGAGCCTTCTTGCACCACCTTTTTCATAATTTTGGTTGTTTTGGGTTGGGGTTTTTTGTTTGTTTTATTTTTGGGGGTGTGTGTGTGTGTGTGTGTGTGTGGTTTTGCTTTTTTATTGTTTCATTTGTTTTTACCTACAGAAGGGCTAACAATAAACTAAGAATGAAATAAATTTACTTGATTTTCGTCAAGTGTTATTTTTCCTCATTAACCTCTGCCATGGTATCCAATAAGTGTGGTTTTGAAGGATTTTTACCAGTGTGAAAAACTTTTTAGGGATGAATGTGCATTTTGAACATATAAGTAACTAGCAGAAGCTACAAGTTGGCTGTAGGAGGAATAAGAGACCCAATCAGTATTTGTGAGTTTACCACCTTAATTAAAGAGGGGTTTCAGTTGAGACAAAGGATCTCCAAGTGGCTCTATACAAAATAGAGGCAACCCTGGCTGACCCCTGGTCTGAAAGAGGGAGGACTCATTGCTCAAGGCTCCACTTCTTTCCAGTGACCTTCCAACAACAGTTCTGTCCTGAAATCATTTCTATCTCTTGCAATTTTGCGCTTTAGCTGTATTTGACATAAAATGCCAAGTACCGTGACTGAGATTTACTCATGCTTGCAAACATTGCTTTTATTTGCATCGACTGAATCCCCTCGGGCTTCTCTTATTTTGTCTGTAACAGGACAAAGTATAGTTATAAATATTCATGCTGCTGAAAGGTATACCGAGAGGGAAAGAGTAGTGCGTGAGACTCCAAACAGCCCCATCCACGTTTTTCAATTACTTTTGGTTGTACTATGTCTTGGGTTGAAAAGATAATTCAATCTTTTGCTCCTTGGTTCCTGCCTAATGAGACTGCCAACAGGAGTGTGCCAGTGATGGTGATTTGCTTTAGCGCATGGACACTTGTCCAATGGAAATGCTGTGAAATCACCAGCACATTTTACATAAGCCACTGAACAGCGAGTAGGAAAAGGATGCTGCGACATGATCAGTAAATAAGTAGGTGAAATTCTGTCTTGTCTGTAGAGATGTTGGAAGTGAAATCTGCTGCACAGCTTGCGGGTTTATATGAACAGTTTGCTAATTAGAGTTGTATAAAATGACAATTTTTCAAGAAAATTTCCACCCTTCATAACAGCCCAGTGTGAAATCTGATATTTTTTTAAAACCCAACAAATGAGCTACTCTCATATTTTTAAAGAAGTTTCTACAGGCAATCCAATACCACTGCTCAACGCTGCAAAATTTTCGGCACCACCTAAACAGTTTTTGCTGCATAGATATTCACTGGGTTTTGGCACTCTTCAGCTGCTTCCCTCCTCTCTCCCCTGCCTATTTCTGTTGCCCACCAGGATAATGAAAAAAAGTATCAGGAGAGCTCACACAAGCTTGCTGTCATTTCATAAGCTGCAAGTAATGACATTCGTTAAATGAATGCAATAAAAACTAAAAATACTGAAGTGGGTTCATTCTTTTTGAAAGCCTGGGTGTTTGCTGCTACAAGAGAAAAATGCTTTTCAGTCACACCCATTGGGGTGTTCATGTGCAGAGTTTGCTGTTGAAACTATTTTTTTTAGAAAGTCCTCTGGAAGAGGGTTTGTGTCTTTGTTACCATAGCCCAGATAAAACCAGAAAGGTGAAAAAAAGCTGAGAAAGAACGGGAGCCCTATAAAATTCTACACTGCAATCCCTTTTTCACTGCTCTGTTAACTCAGAATTATTCCCTGTAGGGGCAGCCAATGTAGGAGAGTCTCTTGATAAAGCATCTCTCTCCACAGAATGAGCTCCCAAGTGTGGATCTGGGATGAAGACTGTTTTTGACCTTTGGTAAGTCCCAAGATCTGGCCAGCAAGAGAAGCTAATTCAGATGGAACACATTGCTTTTGCCCAATGTGCAAACCCTCCCTCTAAGTCAATCTGTCCATCTGTTGGAAGAATGGAAAATAAAATATTTTCAATTCTTCATACTTTTAATTCTCTTGTTTATTTTTATAAAGTGCTATAAAAATAAGATATATCATGACTGTGCTTTATGCCCAATGAACTCAAGAGTTGGACTTTAATGGGAACCAGCCTGTGCTACCTACTAACATGGTAGTAAAGAGAGTCATCAAGGGGGATGTGTGTGTGTGCACATTGATGTTAATGTTATTGGCAGTGGTGGCAAGGAGCAAAGTGAGTATCTTTAAAAAGCTATTGCTCCACAATGCCAGGCTTTAACATACAGCCCTCTCAGTCATGTTCTTTTCCTTTTTTAAGCATACAAACTGAACTGGGAGTCACTCTGTATTCCCAGTATTTTATTTTATATAAATAAAAGTGACCTACATTTGCTAGCTAGGTGGCAAACAGAGTGATTAAAGGGTCGGCTGTCCTGCTTGGGACAAGGAGGGGGAGATCCACGTAATTCAAGAAGAGTCTAAAGAGGAGGAAGCAATGTCTTTTAGAGAAAAACGGAATAAATCTCTCAGAACACAACTGAAAGCTGAGAATATCCCCAGAGCTCTGTCACAGTGCCTTCTCTTAAAAGAAAGGCTGGTTCTCCATCTCCATGGCCTCCAAAATTTCTTATTTTTTACAGTGAAATAAGGAAAGAATCCTGTATGTGACACATCAGGATCTTGAAACAATAGGAGTGACAAGTTGCTTATCGTTGCCCTTCTCTTAGCAAGCAGGTCATACGGATCACAGAAGATGTCTGAGACACCTGGTGGGACTACCTGTGCTGCTGAAGACAACCATAGCAACAACTAAGGAATTAATTGGCTCCTGCCACCACACAGCAGTGATCACCAAATGCAGTCCAGTGTCCTGTAACAAACTCAGGATCTGCAGTAACCACCAAAAAGCCAACAGAAAGCCAGCAGAGCAGGAGATAAGCTGTTCCACCTTCTGGGCTACAAGCAAATCTCCTGGATGGCTGCAGGAAGCAGAGAGTTTGACAGAAAGCGGCAAAAAAAGTACCCCAAAGTTCCTTTTTGGAAGGAACCTGCCTTGGAGAAATAAAGTTCCTTTTGATGTCTGGGACTACATTTTTTCAGCTCAGATGTTGAGAAAGACAGCCTCAGAAATGTTTTCCAGGGACACCTCCGTAAGCCCTGCTAAGGAGGCAGGGGTGAGCTGAAGCCCACGCATTGCTTCACAGCAGCACTGTGATGTGATTGCCTGTGCAGGGGACTTTGGAGCAGAGAAAGGATTATGTGGTTATTACTCTCAGGCAGGGCTTTCAGCAGTCAGAGTGAAGACCTGGGACCTACTGTTGTAAACAACACAGAAATAAATCTTTCCTGACTCAAGGCATTTGCTGTATGAGTAAAGGCAATGCCTGGCAGGTGGCCGCTGACCACAATGGCAGAGCTCACAGACCGGGGCATGGGGTGTCCTCCAGCTGCACAATTTGGAAATACAAGGAATTTCTAAAGTAATGAATCACGGATTTCAGCCAGAGTTTTGCCTGAGAAGTTACAGGAGCTATTTCTTAATTAGAAATCTGTCCCTCTCATTGACTGCCAACTCAGTTACACAAAGCAGGCACAAAAAATGTTTCTTCCTTGTTTTCTCTCTCTGTTTTCTCCCTATTACTTTTTCCTCCAGAAGAAAGGGACAGACATATCAGATCGGACTGCACTTTGAAGCCCTTGCATGCAGCAAAGTCCTCGAGCTCAAGGATCTTTTAAGATTAAATATGTTGTGACAGCTGCAGGACAGGATCGAAGTGGTTTGCAGCGTTACTGGGATCCTCTCCCTCATGAGTCCCCACTACCAGTAGGAGAGGTCCCCAGCATGCACAACTCCAGGGTGCTGCTTGACCTCCAGCCTTCTGCACCTACAGCCTTCCCCTCCATCAAACGCCTTTTTTCCCTGTGCCTCAGTCTCTTTTCTAAATTAACTCACTTGCTATTTTTTAATCTGTACCTTCCTTTGACGAGTATCTGTCAGCTCGGCGCATTTCAATAGCTCAGAGTGGCAGACTGAGTTTATGCAAACTGTTTTCTGGCTCCCCACATGGCAGAGCCTCATCTCTGGTGCCACGCTGCTGTCTGTGGAGGGGATGAGTAATTCTGCCGCGGCAGAGGGGGGCCACGGATGGGTCCACAGGCAACACCTCCAGCACTGCAGGTCCAGGACGCTGGGATGCCACGTATGGCTCCCAAGCTGTTGAGCGTGCTTGCGCCCACACAGGGCTGTAGGTGATGACAGCGCCTGGTTCCTCATGTGCAGCAACTGGCAGGTTGGACCACAGTGCCAAGAGCTCATGTTGGAGCCATTGGGTCAGAGTCAGGACCCACAGGGATCGTGTCTGGACTTGTCACTTGTGTTGAACATGCACCCATGTAGACACAGTCAGCTGCAGACCTTGAGCCAGCACAGTACACCAGCTACGTCCTACATACATTTTATTATGAAAGTTATTTTGGGCAGTATTAGACAGGGATGTAAAACCTGGACTTGTTCTCTTATGCAGGAATGAACTTTATTTTGAGACACCTGACAGCAGCAAATTTTTACTTTCTTTACTGACTCAGAGTACTAAATTCCAGAGGATATGATGCACCCAAAAGACCCACCACCTTCAACGGATATACTGTGATCTTTCTGGATGTGGCCAAGGAAGCAAATGGAGACAGTCCTGTGAGTAAATGATGAGTCCAAAAAAACCAGCGACTCGCAGATTTGGCTTTCTGATGTTATGTCATGAGTGAAGCATAGACAAGGCCACATGTCACCCAAATCAATACAGGTAATGCTTTCCAATAGAAAAGTTATTGAAACTGAGTGCAGCCATAGGAGGGTTGTGGGGGGCAAGTGGCATTACAGTGGCTCCCTCTCTCCTCAACAGGACAATCATGAGGAGAACATACCTTTAGCACAGCTCTATTAAACCTGCCCATTGGTCAGTACACACCCAGAGCTTCATTTTCCTCTGTCCTTCACAGCTTAATGTACTTGTCGCAATGAAACAGGCATCACATGGGCTTCTCCTCATATGCTGTGGTGGAATAAGGGATTGGGACAAGGGCTTTCTCAGGCAGTACATCAATGTGTGGGCAATTTTTACTGTAACCAAGGGGATTGTTTACAGCCTGGATACCATGACCCTTATCTTTTTCTGTTCATTTCTCTGCAGCTACATCCTCTACAGGAAAAAAATAATCTTGCCATTAAGGCAGAATTTGAATCATCATGTACGATTTAATAAGATCAAAATAATTTTGACCAAACACGGGATGACAAAGTTTTGTTTATGGCGAGATAGATGTAAAGCAGTTGTAGTGGTGATTTAGAATTTATTCTATCTAAGTGCATCTCAAAAAATTGTGAAATAGAATCTACCAGCTAAAACTAATGAGCACAAAACTACATTGATTTGGCCCAGGGTGGACAAATAGAACATCTGGCATATTTGGCACCGATGACACAGCTGGCATTGTTGGACCCGTTTCTGCAGAAGGTACAGATGCAGAAATGGGAGAATTGGTACAAACAGTGCAGATGGAACAGTTGGAACAGATGACAGTGGGCAGAGCTGGCGATGCTGGCACAGGTGTCATAACCTCAACAGCTGGCACAAGTTGTGACAATCCTGGGATTTCTTAGTGCAAGGCACATGTTCATTTTGGCTTTGGCTGCAGAGAGATAAGAGCATTTTATAATTAGTAAATGTGCCATTTAAAAAAGAACTTTTTTTCCCATCCTTAAGGACATCCACCTCCAACTGTTACAGCCTGGAATGTGGAGCATTTCTGCAGATTACAATTTCCCAGAGAAAGCCACAATTGATAAATACAGATTTAATATAAGGTAATTAGACATTTTTATTCTCATATAGATAATAATCATGAATAGGATTTCTTCATAAGAGGTTTGTTAAAAAACATGGTCGTATGTGTAGCCTGATCATGGAGATTAAAACAAGCTTTGTCTTAAAGCCAAGCCTTGTTTACCATAAAATTGGTGGGCTATGTTTTCCAAAAGTGCAACGCTTCACAATGAAATGGAGTTTGACAGAAGCCACTGGGAAGAGCAGGGCACCGGGTGAGCACCACAGAAATAGTTAATTCTTTGGCTGAAAAATGAACCATACTTAGGGCAAGTGGAGAAGCCACAATATTGCCTTTTCTTTAGCAATGCAGCTTTGTTAAACGTTATTGAAAATACCACCAGTCAGAGTCTGATTTTCATCTGAGAAAGCAAATACCTTGCTCTCCCTCGAGCCTCTGTTCTGCAAGTAGCTGTAACAAGGCAGGATCCTTCGATTCCCATGAAAAGATAAGCAACGA
The DNA here is from genome assembly GCA_013390005.1 of Calyptomena viridis. Taxonomy (NCBI): domain Eukaryota; kingdom Metazoa; phylum Chordata; class Aves; order Passeriformes; family Eurylaimidae; genus Calyptomena; species Calyptomena viridis. Next base: position 156,549 of record WEIV01007400.1, on the reverse strand, counting down.
GATGAAGTTGCTTGCCAAGAATTTAAAACAGAAATTAATTCCTTCTTTTATTTCGGCTGTTAAATGCTATAGAGAGCAGGCAAATTTTGCTGAACTCTGGGGACTGATCCTGCAAAACCTTATTCATGGCTGTCTTCAATAGCAACACAAGCCCACAGTGGACGGGCTTGGAGGATTCAGCTTCCCTTTTCAGAAGACTTACACCCTGCAGAGCATACTTGTTGGATATATTTCTAAATGCACCTTTTATTGTGCTGCTTGCACAAAACCAGTTTTCACCAACCTGATTTCACTGCACAAAGAGACCGTTGGTCGATATTTTTAGTAAAGAGAATTTACAGGAAAGAGGATTTTAAAAAAAAAAGGACAAGACACAGGACAGACCAATAAAAATACTGAATTAAAAAATATTTAACAGCTTGAAAAACCTCAAATGAGTACATACAGTCACGGCTGGAGAGGTTTTTAGTACTCAGCCATTTTAAGCAATTCTTTGTCCTCTGTTTAGTCATGTGCTCCCCTACCTTGTGCAGTACAATATAAAACCACTAGTTAGTCAGCCACACTTTATATCAAGTGATAACTACAGTCTAAACCCTCATAAAAGAAAACGAGGAATAGTTTGGAGCAAAGGAAGTTAAAGCTGTGTTGTTCAGCTTTAATTCAAGTTATGCCACAAGTAACAGTGATATTGAAAGCAAGACCCAAATTTCCAGTCCCTCCATTTCAAGTACAAATAGCTTTTGGTCTTAGTAGATTGCTACAAAATCCCACCTATAAATGTTTATAAAATCAGGAGTAGGTCCTTTATACTTGCACAGCCACATTAAATTTTCTTTTCCAAGTTGCCAAGCTGATGAGATGACCTGGACAATTTAAAACAGATCTGTTTCCTTCAAGACAAGTTCAAGTAATAGCCATAGAAATCCTGTTTTCCTGGACATGGCCATGCAGCCAGCACCACCACCAGCTCCCGATGGGGACAAGGAACAGCCTCCAAAGATGGTCACACAGCTATCCCTTCAAAGCTGTCAGCCATCACTGTCTGGTAACTACCTGTCACCCACAAATGGCAGATCCACAGCAGGAACTGACCTGAACGCTTGACATGACGGGAGGCAGATGAGGACTTTGCCTGGGCTGCCACCTCACTGCTTGCTGCTCTTCTCGAGAAGAAATAAGCCTGTGGTTTCCTGTGTTTTGTGAGTGCTTTGCTCTCTGCCTTTTATTTAATAGCTGTCTGTACACCCAGCTCTTCATAACCTACGGATGCCTCATGAAAACATTCCTTTCTTGCTTCTGGCCACAAACTTTTATGATGTGCTTTAATCCCCCCTTCAAACAGTTGCTGCACATACTGGCTCACTGTTGTCCCTGGAGAGCTACTGCCAGGGTGTGATATTCCAGCTGGGGTGGCAACTGGGGTGGGCAGCAACTATTCCCAGCTTCTACACCAGCAGATACACCCTGAAAAGAATTGCTAGTGACCTCGGGGTTGAGCTTCCTGCTCCTGACAAGTCCTACGGTAAAATATAGCCATTTGTTCATAGAAAAAAGGTAATGATGGGTGTCTTTTTTCCCTTCTGCTTTGTATATGCAGTGGGTGACCCTTCATGACAAAGAGGGAACTTTTGATTTTGTATTAGGTATTGTTGCAATTTTATTTAGTCTTTGCACATTTATGACCTGAGTCGACTGTGTTCTAAAGACGCCAAAGCTTACTCATAAAATTAACTTCTATACACCATTTTTATGACATTTAAATCTTCAAAATAAAGGTCACATGGGATTTAATTACTGTCTATGACAGGTGCTGCCTCTCCGCACAGAGACCATATCTCACCCAACCCCCCAGAAAGAAAGCCTGTAAATCATTCTTAAGATGCTGTTCAGTCATCACAGCTCAATGTTTTGTCTCATCTCAGTGTTCCATGGTTGAGGATCAGTTACTCAACAGATACGAAACATTATATCTTCTCCAAAGTCAACACAACTCTGCTGACTGCCTTATTGAGGATTTAGCCTTGTATATTATGGAGGCAACATCTCCACAAAATTGATTTTGGAAGCAGAAGTGTAATTTTTCTAATATGATTAAAGCACACAATGTTGTGACAGCAGTCACAGGTTAGACATGGAGTTAGTAAATAAAGAGTAATGGCCCTTTATAGGCTTAAGCCCCACCCTCAATGATCCCTTCCTTTACCCAATCTAGATGCTGCCCACTGTGCGTGGCATGGTCTCACAGTGCCATGTAAATCTGGTTGTCTGGGTACTGGTTTAGGATCAAGAAGCTTGCTCTATCACAGACTCCTTGTGTAACCTGGAGCAAGTCTTTTGTCTCCTTGCTGTTATTGGTATGTGAACCTGGGAAAACTTCCAGATTCCTGTGTCTGGCTGGGTATCCTAACTTGCTTGGACCAGACACCAATACCCACTCATCCTCTTGCCTTTGCTGCACTTCTGCAAAGCAGGAGACTGGGCATAGCAGCCACAAGGACCCATGGTGTGCTCTGGCCAAGTGGCTGACCCTGCCTGCCTCAACAGCTGGCTTTCCAGTTTCCAAAAACCCCATGTATAGCTTTTATTAAACCATCAAAATAACCCTGTGCCCCCACTATCATCCTACTATCTCTATCTCTTCCTCACAACTTTACTACACTCAGTCTAATCCACAGAATAAAAAGGAGTACTGTCTCCATTTACCACTCATGAAGTGCCCAAAGCCTGGGAACCACTGCAGTCACACTGAGCAAAACAGTCACTGACTGATCATTTATGAACAGAGTAGCACTAGTTTTTGCTATAGTTCCATAATTTACCTTGAAGATTCCTGTGTTGATGGAGTTAATCCAACTTTCTAAATGAATTTTTAACCTGATTTCTCTTCACTGAAATGATGAGTACTCTTTCATTTAGCAGTACAACTTCTTCGCTATATCAGAAAATTATCTAGGTGGGCTTTTCCCCCCCAGTATTTTATGTAGATCTTAAATTCAGATCTGGACCTTGCTCTTGCAGGCTCTATATAAAATTCAATTAGGTCAATGGAAGTCTCTCTTTGGGCTCTGAATTAAGGTATTTTGAAAACTATCTGCTTCTCACATCATTTCCCGAGGACTCATCTAGGTGTTTCAGCTGCATGCTGGGGATCTTCTTGGGGCCTTGGAAAGAGGAAGGTGACTCACATTTTTTGGCTGAATATTGATGAAGATTATTTGCACTTTCATCCAGAGGTACCTCTGGATTCCTCTTTGAAGAGTTTATGAAGTTAAATAATCAGTAATTAATAGCCTATGCCCCCAAACTCACTCTTCTGGCCCACAGGGCAAGTGTGCTTTTGCAGAAAATTCCCAAATTCTGGAGGTCCCTTGCAGAACGTTTTCTCAGAAGTCTTCAAGCGAGAGTCAGAGAGGCAGGTCTGCCTCCTCTTTTCTTGTCCTGGGTAATTATCTAGATCTATTAGCACATGTGAATAACTTCCATAAGTGAGTCGCATCACTATGAAAATGCTCAGGAAACAAATGCTGGTGTCTTTAAATTGTGCAAATTTAACTCCATAAGTTGCCTCAAAGTCTTCACTGGTGCTGTTTGCTGAGCCCTTTTCTTCTTCAGGCTATCAGAATACAGACCTAAGTGCTTTCCTGGACTAGATCCCAATATCTGTAGGTTTGCCTTGGAAGATATAATAAGTAATGATATATAGGGCTGGGTGAGAGTCATCTCATTACATTGTCTGGTTTTTCTTGGCTACTGCAGGTTTTCTGATGTGACTGTGGCTGAGAGAGGACAAATGTCTCTGCAGGTTCTGTCTTCAGGATTTACTGTGCTTTCCACACCAAGAAGTGTACATTATCTTTTCCAGACTAGACTGACTCTTTGTTTCCCATCCAAATATGAAATTTCAGTATTGGATCTACCCAGAAGAACCACATGTCCAGGCTCTACAGAGGTCTATTTATCTCTCACAGTAGCTGTAATTACTGTGTGAAAGACAGCATCATTTTTGTCTCAGCATTGGATCATCTTGGTCATCTTAAGCCACTTCCATTCTAAGCGTTCCTTTCCATTTGTAGCCCAAAAATACAAACTTGTGAAGTGCAAAGGCGTCTCCAGCACTCTCTTGTTCTTCTCAGACACCAGGCACAGCTCTGTATTTCATCATAGTTGATGAGCCTGGGCAGGATTTGCACAGGGGAACCTTCTCCAATGAGGAAATGCACTTGCTGTTATAAATGACAATGCAGAGCATGATGAAAAATTATGATGCTTGTTTTGTCTCATTACCAAGTTCTTTTCTTCATTTTCTGGTACCCAGCATACCAGGATCTCGGATGAAGCACAGTTTATTGAAACTTCTAGCACTGATATTGCTGAATTATGTTTAATTCAGCTCTTCAGCCACAAAACCTCAGTGCTGAAAGGCCACACATCAGGCTTCACCACCTTCTACTAGGTTTCTATATCCTTCATTTATTCATCTGCAATGCTTCCTTAAAACAGCTGATATTCACTCAATGTGTAAACTTTTAGAATCATCTCCTTGGGGCTACTCATGTTTCACCGTTTCAGTAGCCATCCTGCAGAGGAGTTGCTTCTTACTTGTGTTTTGTCAGGTGTTCATGTACTTTCAAGCAATTTTAGCTTAAAAGTGGGGTCTTGATTCCTTCTGAGCCAAATATTTCTGCAACGTGTGTTGTACCATTTCTATTAACAATACTAATCACCATACTAAAAGCATGCTGCTGAAGGGGAAACAAGTTCCACACTCTGTCAGTATTAGAAAAGGGGACTGCTCATTTCCTGTAGCTGTGATGATTTTGTAACCAGCATAAAAGAGTAGATTTCCTGGAACGGAAAGGTGAAAAAAATCAGCGGGGCACAGAGGGGATCTAGAATCTGACAGGAGAACTGGGGGAGAGCCTTTCCTGGTCTGCAAGAAAACAGCTGGAAATCACACCTATTTTGAGGGAGAGGGAGGAGAAGAAGGGAAGGAGAAAGAGAGGAAAAGAAAAAGGAAATAGAAAGTGAAAGGGGAAAAGTGATAGAGGAAACACAGAAAAATGAGCTTGCTAACAAAAAATGTGTTTTAGACTAGTTTTTGCAGGGTTACTCTTTGAAGTTAATGAGATTGACTGATCAAGGAGACAGCTATCTACTTCACAGGACCATGACCCAGAAGCTGGCAGCTTAAGAAACCAGAGGTTAAAGGGAAGCAATCATTTGGATAAGGAGAAGGAACAGCTGTCTCCTATGTGGGAGGTGATCAGCACATAAAAATGTTTGTTAAGGAGCACAACACCCGCACCTGGCAGGGGCAGATCCTCCTAATCCCTGCCAGCAGCTGGCCGCCCGCATCGCCCTGGCCTTGGGCATGCCTTGCTGCGGTCAGGGCTTCCTGGTGCTGCCAACCGGGAAATTTAAAAGGCACTTGTAACCCTTCCAACGGACCCATGGAGACATTTGCCTCCACAGCTTGAGGCCCTACAAACTTTTCCCTCTCCAGCTGAGTTATTCCTACCAGCTTTGACTATGAGCAGAGATCACAGGGTTTGGTTTTGTCACACCTTTCAGTAATAATGTAAATTGACCATCTAATTTACTTCTGTGATAACCATCCACTAGTCAATATGTGTGCCGGTCTTGGAGAAATAATTCTTGAGACTGGAAGGACAAGGCTGCACTCATCATGCAAGTATCTCATTCTTCCGCTCACGCCTGTTGTGCGTTCTTTGCTTGCGGTGCAGGACATACACTTACATCCACTGCCTTGGCAGCAGTCTTGGTTTGCACCATTGTAAGGCAGAACCCACCGAATTCGCATGTAAAAATACATAATTTTATGATATTATATCTTCAGATACCTTATCAGCCAAGGTTTCTAAGTTCTTATATGCTTAGACATCAAGAGGCAAGGATTGCACTGCAGAGGCACTTGGTGTTAAATAACACTTGCACTTTCCCATCATCCCTGCCTGCTTTCACAGAACTAGAGCTTTCTCTTCAGCTTCCTCTGGTGATCACATCCAGTGGTGTACCCTGGCTGTCTATTTAATGAACCTGACAAAAACTTGTCCGCTGATCCCAGACTTTCATTGCAGTCTGTGCATATTCCATATATGCACACATGGAATCTCCAGAGCCCTCACCAAGTTTATGTAATGCTTTCCTTCACCAGATGCTGAAACCACAAAAGATGTCTCCTGTGACACATCTCCTCTCATGGAGGAAAATGGCAATCAGATTTCATAGAAAAAAAGCAAGGATCTTTTGTGAATCCAACTGAAGTATCCAAAGCAGTTGCAGTCCAGGCACCAGCAACAAACTAGTGTCTGCACAGTTTGTGTTACTTGAAAGAAGAAACATAATCAAACCTTAATCTCTTTCAGACCTGGTTGAGCTTAGAGTGTAATAAGCAGCTAGAAAAAGGCTCAGCAAGTCTGATATGGTTGTTACTGAAGAAAAGACAGTACAGAACCCTGTGAATTGTCGAAGCAATTCTGTATCCATAACCAATGTCATCATGCTGGCAGGCAAGTTTTTGTTAGGCTGTCACATCTACGTCAGTTCTGAAGTGGTGTCAGATATTGCCACAACAAATTCTCTTGTTACAAAAAATTGGGGTGCATATTTTTATAACATTAATATATAATACATAAAATGGTTGGAATTCATACCAGTTGGCAGTCAGTATAGGAGTCTTGTTTTGGCTGATATATACAGCATATTGGGAGAGGAGGAAATTTGCTGTCTCTGCAAACATGATGACTTTCCACAAATCAGAATTCTTCCTCTCCTGTTGAATATTGCGGGGGCTTTTCACAATTGAGCGGAACAAATTTAGGGCTGTAAGTAATTGAGAGTTGGCTGCTTGCACACAGGAAAAAAAGGAAGACAAACAAAATGTCACAGTGATTATTTTTATCTCCGTAAAGTGTCTGAAATTAATTTATGAAAGCAATGTTTTTGCCCTTTTGAAAGTATACGTGCACAAGTTAGAAGGCTGGGTGGTTCTCTCCAGGCTACCAGGAAAGCAAAACATCTACTGTATATCTGCCCTTTAATCTAGCAGACCTTTATTTGCAGATCTGGCTGTGCACTGTGTTTCTGTATCTGTGCTTCTGCCAAGTGCAGAACCAGATTTGGTTCTTAGATATCCTAGTTCAAACCCAGAGGAATCTCACTGGCTTCAGCACACATTGATGAAGGAGAAGAGGAGAAAAGTGGGCATCCTCTCAGTTTCACCTCAACCTTTCCTGTCCATAGGGATGTCCCTGTCTACATGGAGTTTTACTACTTAGGTATTATTTATTTTAGGTATAATTATGTATTCTGTCTGTGGTTGGAAGGATGGGAAGAAATGAGGTAATGCTCACTAGGAGCTGAACTCTGTCACCTTGAACTGGCACTCATCCCTAGTGTAAGGTGGTTCACTTTACCAAGTCACTCCACTTTGATAAAGCTGTGGAAGTAAATCTGTGCTTAATACAATGTCAACTTTGAATGCTACCAGTAATTGTATTAAACCATTCTAGCCAAGGTCATTAGAAAGACCTGAAATTCAGGGATCAAACGCAATAAAACAGACCAAAGTAGGAGATAGGTCAGTCTATATGAGCTTGCTTTAAGCAAAGTTAAATTGACATTGTTTATATAGGGAAAGAAATGTTCTGAAAGCCAGTTTTCACAGTATGAAATCCAGAAAGGGAAAACTGAGGAAGCAAGGAAGCTGCTTGTTGGGAGTTCTGAGCTTCCTTCTGTCTTCCTTGGAGACTGCCCCAAGCTGCTGCTGGTTTTAAATACTCCTTCAGGCATTACCCTTGGAATTACGTAGGTTTTTAAGGTCAGACAGAAGCAAAACTGTTAGGGGAGATATTTTAGTTTGGCTGTTTAAATGGCAGATTCTCTGACACAGGGGTGGAGTGGGAGAAGAGGTTACATTTTTAGGTGAAGCTCCAGGAGATCATCTCACAGAAAGAATACAAGATGTGCTCCTCTTGAGAAAAAAACCTAAATCACAGTCCAGCATAATACTCCCTTTCTTCCTCTTCCCTCCATCCCATCTCATTCTCAGCTTTGCTTAATTATTTTCCTTTGTCTTTAAAACTTCCTGTAGTTCCTCATCTTTGTCTAGACTTATATGGTTCTTCAACCCTCCCCGACCCTTGAAAAGATCTTTCTTTTGATTACTACTACCCTACCCCTAATGCTGTCAGCTACTCCTTCACATCTTTTGTGTGCTCCAAACTCGGTAGAAACCCCATCATAAGTTTTGATGCATTGGTACAGTTGGTGGTAGCTCTAATACATGCAGTATTCATTATCAATGTAACACTGTCAAGGTGAGAACGTTAGTTGTTGTATGATGAACAATAGGAAAAGTATTTTGAAAAGGACCTTGTAGCTTTCTCCTGACTGCCCCTTTTCAGGCTTGCCCTACGGCTGTGAGATCAAGGATAGTCAGGGAAATCCCCACTGAGAGCTGCTATGTAGGTTCCCTTTGTCTCCTCTGTCACAGTGTATGGCCTTTCCTGGTGGGTAACGGTGCTGAGCCAACATTTGCACTTCATGCATAAGAAAATAAATCCCAGAAAGATTTCACCAAAGTCTGTGAAGTTCTGATAGGGATGGATCAACTGTCTCTATGGTAAGAGCACAGACACTTGTCTATTTAAATAGTGGGGTAAGGAGCATAGATTGGACCCAAAGGTCCAACCAGCTTCAGGCAAGGGAAGGAGATGGTCATCACCAAGGTGCTAGGGAGCAGCCTTAATTCCTTGTAAAATCCATAAGCTGCAATTTCCAGCAGTTAGAAACTCAGAGAGATGTGAATGGAGATGGGGTGGGGACCAATTAAGAATTGCTAAACCTGTATAATCTATGTGGGAAAAACACACTGCTTACACAGTGACCCCTTCACCACCCTAGTTAGTGCTCTCTCTGTGAACAATTCCACTGAGACCAATTCATTGACCCAGTGACCAAGTGATTTGGGGTACCAGAATCCAGCCCATCAGGAGATCAGTATTATCGTTTTATTCATGCCTGTGTCAGAACGCTCTCCACTATTCAAGAGAGCATGAGGGCAGTTTTATCAGGGCTGCTGGTTGGAGAATTGTTCCTGTACTATCATTGTCACTGATTTGCACCTCAAATTTGGTTACATTTCCAAAACCTTTTGAATGTTCATTCCACTACTGGCAATCTGAAATCACCAATACTGGCCCATCTGCTCATCAATAGGCACAGGATACAGTAAACACATGAAGACCATAACATAAATCCAACTCCTCATGTGAAAGCTCTGTAAACATTAGTTATTACTGTTCTAAAAGATTAACCAAAGAAATGTAATCCAAATGGTAACAGGGATACAATTGTCTAGGTGTAGAGATTATGCAAAATTTCTTAAGGTTTTCTAAATATGGCTAAAATTTGGAGCTTCAGTTTGCTATCTTAATGAACAAGTCTATCGAGCAATAAAATGCAGGAAGACTTTTCCAGGAGCAACTACCAGTTACAGAAGGACACATTACTTCAGGGAATCAGCTGAGGAAGTTGGGTACCCTGGAAGCACTTCTGTATGTCATGGCATTTTACCAAACAAATTGTTACTGTTCTGCTTCATCAAATGATAGCTTCAACAGAAAGCAATCAACACAGCAGGAGAGATAATCAGTATAGATTTCTCCATTTGTTATTTCTTTTTTTCATCCTTGTTATTCCTCTCATGTTTATTTTTGAGAGTGAGAGGTTGAGAAAGCTTGTAAAATAAAATGGACTTAGTGGTGTGGTTTCTGAACCATAATTTAAATTTTGGCTACTTGTTTTCCAAATATATCAGTGAATTCTTTTTTCACTCCCACTTCTTTCAGCTGGAGGAATCTTCAAAATCTTATCAGGGGAAGAGATGCTCCTTAAATAAGGTAGCCTATTTTTAGTAACATACTTCCAAATATAACATCCCTATTGTCTTAATTGCCTTACTACGCTGGCCAATTTGGAATGGAATGGAAAAGCTTTTGGAGCTTTCCCATGCCAGATTCCTTGCCTTGAGCATGGGGCAAGTTTAATTGGTTAATTACAATTGAGGACTTATCCAGACACCATGCCCCTCCCAGCCAGAAAGGGTACAATGTCAGAGTTTCAATGGCCATGACCTCATCTTGACTGATACCACACGTTTCTTCCAAAGTAAACCTTTATATTCCTAGATGTGAGCAGTGTGTAAACTAGTTTATGCCAATGCTATGGGTGTTCTCACAACAGAGGAAATGTATCAGATGTAATAATTACGAGTCATCTCATTCTTGAAGCTGAAATACTGAACGTACTCGTGAACCTGTGTATGATTTTGAGCTGCAGGGTTTGGTTGGGGGGTTTTCACATGAAAAATGTAATTTAACTTACTCCTCATGGATGTAACTATTACACTCTTCTGCAGCCCAAACCCTGTCATCCCTACTTGCAAGACTGCTCTCTGATTCCAGGTTTCTACTGAACCCAAGCTGGCAGCTGCTCTGCACAGCTAGTTAGTGCTCCACACAAGCCAGGGTTATAACACAGAGTAATACATGGACTGAAGAGTCTTGAAGAGTCAGATTACAAGCAAATGTAAGATTACAGGTCTTAATTTTGCAAAACTTGTTGACCTAAAGCCATTACTACCTCTCAAACACTTGCCACCACCCATGGCTTTAGGAGTACCCCAAATTGCTTTGATGCAGAGTTAGTCACATCAGATGAAGCCACCTTCACCACTGATTTGTGCTCACTTACTTCCAGGGGAGAAGGAGGAGTACCAGCTTTTCCACTCCTCTTAAAAAGAAAAGAAGAAGTTGGAATCAATTTCTGGTGAAGGTCTGGTGATACTTCTGACCTTTTGCAAGGTAAATGCATGGCTGTAGTCTCCCCACGTTGGTAAACTCAGCTTCAGTTTCAGCACACACCCTTCCAGGAGGGGAAGGTTAGTGCCCTGCTGAAAACCATAGGGAAGATTAGGGCTTAGTTCAATAATGCAACTTACCACCATTATTAAGACCTCTCAAAAGAATCTGAAGAGTTTTGCACCAGGGTAATAATCCTACTAAACTGACTTAAAAATATTAATAATCACTGAAAGTACATTTAATTGAAACATGGTGGGGTTTTGTTGCAGAAAATGAAGATGATTTTATCAAAGATACTACACAATATATATATTGTATGAAGGGGTTTTTTTTGTTTCTTTGCTGTTTTTATTTAGTTGGGTGTTTTTAAGTGGTGTTTGTCTACCTATGGTTGCAACTATGTCCTTTGCAATACGTAATATAATGTGCTGCTGCTGGAGCCCTGGTACTTCAGTTATTTTAGGGCAGTTATGTCAGAATGAAAGAAAAAAAGACTTCTCAGTGCCTTACATTTAAAAACTACTGGCATGACATGTGCTAATTCATTAAAAAAAATCTCATTCATCAAAACAATTCATTTTTTGTTTGAACAGGCTGAATAAACAATTTCTTACTGATTTAATCCTGGCAGCCTTTCTAGCGACAAGTGGCTCCAGTTCATGTACAAGCACCACAGTGTCCTTAAGTATCAAGAACAAATTGGGTACATAAAGGACATTTAGTGATCACCTCTGCATGACTGCCCAGCATTCCCACTCGCCTTTTTCTCCCCCTCTTTTAATTATTTTTCTATTGTAGCAAATGCCATTAAAATCTTGAGTTTATCAGAACATTCTGAGAAACATCTGGGTTGGATCCTTTCTTTTCTTTCTCCTGCCAATGATGGGCTGACATGGCATGAAATGTTGTCCTGAATCAGCACTAGATTGTGTACTTTCAAAAAAGGTCATAGAATAGTGCTGGAACTGTGAACGGTCACTTGGAAATGTGCTTACTGTAGAGCTCATTCTTGTGAAAAATAGAGGAAACTTGCAGTATTTTCAATACTTTGAAATATATACTTTTGTTTTGATTACTATCTCCTTTTTCAGTCTGACAGTAAACATAAAGGCAAAATCTTTGTGCACTGTGATGAAGAATACGTGCTAATATCCAACAGCTATCTAAGTGTGCGACAAAAAAAAAAAATTGGTCCACTTGCCCCGAATTGATCAGGCAGTTAGACTAGAAGATTGTCGTATGTCCTTTCCAACTGATCTATTCTATTCTATTCTATTCTATTCTATTCTATTCTATTCTATTCTATTCTATTCTATTCCATTCTATTCTATTCTATCCTGTCCTCTTCTACTCTACTCTACTCTACTCTACTCTACTCTACTGTATTCTGCTCTACCCTACTATAATCTACTCTAATTTGTTACAAGTCACTTGACTCTTCTCTGAGTCAGGTCCAGTCAAACTGAGATAAACCTCCTCTCACACTAAGTGGCTGCCTGTCTCCACACTCTGAACTTCAGAATGGGTCCTTTGGTTCAGCACTATTTGGCTACTCTCTGCACCATCTTTCAGGACAGTTTTGCCTTAAAACTGTAAGGAAAAAAACCTATGCCTATTCTGTGAAATACACACAGCCCATTCCACAGTGATCGGGAGTCAACAAAAGGAGAAGCAAGGAGATTTGGTCTACCCCATTGGTAGTATACACAATGAAATGAAGGAAAGAAGATGCCAAAGTAGAAAGGCATCTTAATTCAGCTAACGAGAGCCAGGGAAAAAGATGATCTCTTCTTTCATATTCTAGAGTATTTTTCAGGCTTGACTACTAACTGTGATTTTTTTTTATCTTATCAGATAAATTTTTCCAGTATGGATAAGTACAAGAGTTTTTTTATGTCCACCTTATTAGTCAATTTTCATCAGAAGATTCCATGTAGCAGCTTATGAGGACACTGATAGGTAGAAACATTAACCTTTCAGTGGCACTCAGCACTTAATTTTCCCCTCACAGATCAGGAATTGAGACTTTCCCAACTGGAAACATATCAGCTTAAACATGAGTTGCTAACAACAGAAAAAATTAAGTTACAATTTCAAGAATTAAAATAATTTTCCTTCATAATTACATGTAAAAGTAATATCTTTTTCTAAACCTTCCCCATGTGTCCTTGCTGCATGTGATCTAAAAACTACATGACCTTGAGCTGAGCAGTTGGTACTTGTATTAGTCAGTACTTCCAACTATAATTCTCATCTTTATAAAGAAATCCCACTCTATTTAAATGGAACAAATTGAAAAACTAAGTAACAAAAAAAAAAAAACCTTGAAAAAGCTCAGCTCTGCCACTCCTGGGCATGTTGTAAGCTTAGAACTGCTCTTCCAAGTACACACAAGGAAAGAAGGGAGCCTGGCAGTTATGGAGTGGTTTACTGAAAATCAAATCAATGCATAAAAGTTTCTAGAGACTTAGTTGCATATGTTCAAATGAAAGCCCATGCAGGTTTTGGGGGGGTTTGGCTGATTGATTTTTCCATGAAAGTCATTTAAAACTGATGGTTTGAGCCACTTTTATTTTTTAATTAAAGCTTAATGATGGTGGGAGGCAGGGAGGACTCTACCAACCTGATAAAAGTAATATGGATAAGTATAATAATATTTAATATGGATAAGTATAATAAGATGCCCATCACAGCATACAAACTGCATGGGTTGGGCAGCCTGTAGCACACACATTAATGTAGCACACACATTAATGTCACATGGGGAAAACTCCCAGGACTGATTTTGACCTTACAGTCTCCAGTGGCCTCCAAGCAGGAATGTAGCAGAGGAGAATGGAACAGCAAAGTGGCCAAGGCAGAGGGGGGAACAGAGCCAAGCAGTCCAAGTTCTTACACTCAGGAAGGGTAAGAACTTTAATAAGCTTTAAATCTCTTGCCTTTCAGATCCATAGCACGAACCTGTATTTTCAGGGAATATTGATGGAGGACTGGCAGCAGCATTTTGAACTCTTGAGAAAAGCAAATGTTAAGAGAGAGATTTGACCAGTCTGCTTCCACACACTGCTCTCTTTAGTGTCTCCAGTAAGAGGATAAACACTTTTTACACCTTCCAGGGCGTCTGCAAGCAGTAGGTAAGCAAGGCTTTGGAGTATTGTTTTCACTATTAGGAGGATGTTTATAATACAGCCAGAGAGCTTCCACCATTTCAGAATTAAAAAGTGGCGCATCTGGGATAAGGTTCATGTTCCTGTTTCCCCATCTCTTTCCTCTCTGGCATTCCTCCTCTGAACAGGCTCAATTCCTTCTTATCTCAAGCACAGCAAGGTTTGCAGGAAACATCTATTCTTCAAGTTTGTATCTTTTTGTCCTCCTGTTTTTTTACTCTCAAGCTTTCCCTTCACCTCCAGCTTGCTTCCTGTGCCATACCACTTTTCCTCACCTCCCACATCCTCCATGCAGTCCCTAGCTCCTTCTGCTGCTGTGGGACCAAGCAGTGCTGGAGAATGCCCTCCTCTGCCTGGGAGAATATGGCAGGTTTAGGAGTGCTGGAGGGCCCTGGAGAAATCTGCAGCAGCAACTCCTGCATTCCTTCCTCTGAGTGCAGAGAGACCCAGCACCATGAATATGTACTGATTCTGGATTTGGAAGATTTTTTTGGGAGAAATTAATTGCTTCAAAACATCTGTTGCCATACAATATCAGAATTGAGCAGGAAAAAAAGGAAGCTCCTCACCTCAAATTGTGTCACTTTAAAAGCTGCCACTCCCAGTTTTTGCAGTAAAACAAAGAAAGTCTTGTTGGGGCAGTGGGCACCACTTCCCCTGCAGCTGGTGCTGGAGGTGGAATAGCTTTCCTTGCCAGTTGTGGGCTACTTCACAGATGTCCTTTTGTTCCCCTTTCACACTAGCCACAATTTCCTCTTGAACTTTAATCCTCTCTCCATTTCTAATGTATGCAAATATATGCCAAAAATCAAGTCAGAGTTACAAGACAGAGCAAGTTTACTGGGTGGGGGTGGGAGGGAGACAAGGAGGCAGTGGAATTTCTTTGTTAGTATAAATGTTTCAAGGATCAAAATAGTTTAGAAAAATATCTGAAAGAGTGAAGTGCCTTTATTATCCATGGTAACCTGTGGGAAAAGAGAACAGCTGAACTTTCTATTCTGCACAGTTTACATGAAAAGGGCTCTCAGAGCAAGGAAGAAAATGTCTGCTCGTCCTGTCTGTATGCCAGGTTTCAGCCAATATGCCAATGGAGGAGAGACTTTCCCTCTCCTGGGATTCCATTTTGGCTTCTCTTAGGTCCAGGCCTGCAGCGAGCTGCAATTCCCATGACTGCTCAGGTTCCATGAACAAATGCTTGGAGGACTAGTTCCCAAAAGAAGCAGATCATCAGATGAAGCCTACAGGCTCTATCTTTCCTGCTTCTGCATGGAAACTCTTTCCTATTGCCCCAAGTATACCAGCCAAAACCCACTGTCGCCATAAGTGGGTGCAAAGCAGTTGCATTCGGAGAATTTCTATCCCCTCATCTTTATGTAGTGCTTAGTTTTGTTCACAAAACAGAAAACTAAGATAACTGCTGAGATTTGATGCTCTTGAAAAGCTTACTGTGCAGTTCACATGTGTCTACTCTGTTCTTTGTCTCCTCATTTCCTTTTAATAACACATATTTCTCCCTGTCCTCCACATTTCCCTCTCACCTCCATTTCTTTGGTTGACATCCTCATCTCCACTTCTATCATGTTCTTCTGTCCTACTGTCTGCAAGTCTTTCTCTTTCCCTCAGTCCCTTAAGTCCTCCTTATCTGTGAATATCACGTCAAAGAAAAAAAAACAGTGCAACCTAACTTGCGATTTTGAAAACCTCAGTATTAATTACTCAGCTTTTTGATAGAAAGGGATCTTTTGGTCCCAGAAACATTAGGTCCTACTAGGGAATAGGGAAGAAGCAGGAAAGATGAAAAGCATGGTTTAAACTGGTCGTTTTTTGGTTCAAACTGAAAAACACGCACCATGAGATCTTCTCTCTGGGTTCTTTGTGTAGAGATCAGCACAGCAGGGGATTTTCTTTATGAAATGGTACATACCTTTTTGAAGAAATACAACCAAGCCACCGTGCTGTTGTGGTCTCACTGTCTGCTAGATGCCCCCCCCTAGTTCCATCATACGTAGGTCTACTACGGTTCCCTCTTGTTCTTTTTCTGCTACAGCCCCTGGGCTGTCAAGACTGGAGCATGAAAACCCACTGCTAACAGGCTGAGAGCAAAATTACATAAAGATTTTTATGTAGGTGCATCAGATTTTAACTGAATGTCTCAGCATCTTTTAACATAGTCATTCATCATGAATGCTTCACTGAAGTAAACCAATGCTATAATTTCTCCTATTCAAAAATGGAGAATAAAAGTGTGGAAGGTTAAACTGACTTAATCACCCAGAGGAAGTCTCTGACAAGGCCTGAAGTAAGAGACAGCTCTCTGAATTGCTCTGGCACCTCTTTCATAAATCCATTCTGATTTCTTGGACAAAAAGCACAGACAGACCTTGTGGCTGCAAAACTAAAATTATGCTTTCTTAGAAGTACAGATATGAAAAAAGTTTTAGATAACGATAACAAAGGGGAAAGGGTCCAAGCCTAACTGCAAATGCCCAGTTTGGGGAAAAAGCTGCTATAAATTAAACAAAAAAAAAAAAACAAACACAAAACCTCCAAGACTGATAAACTATTTCAAGTATGTGCCTATTGTGTCTATCAATGTGCTGGTATGTAAGATCTCTCCAGTATCAATGATGCTAATTCTGATTTTGGGTCACTCACTTGTTTTGCATGACCTGAGCTTGTGAGAAGATATTTTTGAGGTAGACTAGGGCAGGAAGACACTCAGGATGGCTGTTTTGGGTGTTCCTAACCCCTGCTTTGATGTTCCCCTAACCCTGTTATGGGCTAATGCCTTTCAGAACAACTATGGTCTTGTAAAAACCATCTTTATTTTGGAGTTAAAACTATATATCCAAGATCCCCATAAAGAAGCATATAAACACCTTTACTGAAAGGCATAGTAACTGCAAGGCCCACCTTGAGTTATATTTGCATATAAAGGCCATATATAAAGCCAAGACCCAGCAAATAGGGTTTCTTATATTGAAACTGACTCATGACAAACTTCAAACTCTTGAGTGAGATTTCTGATGCTGGTACAAAAAACTGCTGAACCCAGTTCTTTGTTGGAAGACCAACTCCAGAGCCCTGCCTAAACCCCAGTAAGCATCTCTGAAGAAACAAAGGTACAGGCTTTGTTTCTGGTACATCCCCCTGTGAGGGATAGATCTTGATGCTATTCTTGAAGGGTAAATGAGCAGTTTCTAAGGTAGCTGTTGCATGAAGTTCAATATCAGTTATGTGCATCCACTAGTGGCACTCCTTGGTAGCTGTGGATATGTTCTGCAGTTCAGAGAGAAGTTACTATAGATGGACATGTAGCAAGGTATAGAATTCAAACCATAAGTGCCGTATACGTGCATGCCTGCTATTCCGAAACTTCTGTCACTTGACCCACACAGAATATTTTTAAACTTTAGTTTTTGGCTGATAAGTATTTCAATTTTGGGTTTTTGCTGAGAGAACCTCTTTTTTTATTTTATTTTTCAGCAGGAAGGCAAATCATCTTTGAATACTGCCAAATATAACAAACATCTACAGATGGGTTGGTCTGCAGCTGGAGGCTTTAACTTCATAGTATTTATTTGAAATATCAAAGCCAGCAGAGCAAGGCTAAAACATAGTGGGCACAATTCACAGTGTTTTGGCTCTTGAGCAAATAGCAGTTGAACTTAGAGGTTGGTTTTTTTTCTTGCTGAAATGGAATTTATGCAGATGTGCTTTGCACTAAATTCATTAACAATTACATCCTGGTGCGGTTTTCACATTTTTGTAAGGGATCTGCATAAGCACTAATTAGATCTAAAACAATGTTACTGTGCAAATTACAGTGCTGATTGTTCAAGTCGCCTTACATTCTGCATCTGCTTTGCGATGATGATAACATAGGTGCATGCAGTACAAATGCCAGCTTTTTACATTTAGTAGGACTATTTATTTAAAAGATAGCATTGAACAGATAATCTTGCAGTTCAAATATCTTAGTGATGCTTTTAGGTATTATTGTAAAGTAAAATAAATACTAATGCTAATAAGTTGCATAAACCAACGGCCATTTCATTATTCAAGAGTGATCCTCCCTGAGGAACATCCACATTACATTTGTCAACAAGTACCAACTGGGTATAGCTAAATGAAAGCAGCGCTTTTCGAAGACTGCATTCTTACTTGAATGAGGGAAGGACAAGAGCAAACATTTTAGTTCTATTGCTTCAAACCCTGGAAATTAAATCATTGACTTGCTTATTCAACTTCAGTTCCAGATAACACATGGTGGTGAAAGGTCACTAGGAATGCAATCTATTTTTAAGGAAACTTTAGTAAGTACTTCAATATCTTGGTCTCCATTCTATCTGTAATGCCCCCAGGTGTGATAAGGCAGCATTAAGCTTTAAAGTCACTTTAAAGACAACATTTTAAACTCAGCTGTTGTGCCGCTCTCTTTATTAAATTGAGAGTTGAAAAAGCAGTACAATAGGATGGGGTCCAAGATGTCATGATGATATTCATGTATGCAATGAATGTGATACTGTCAGGCCAAATTCACTTTCAGGAAAAGTCATCCAGTGTTTTCAAGTATGAGACAGAGCTTCCCAGTGAAGTGGTTGAATCACCATCCCTGAGTAAATACCTTGAAATACCTTTAAATACCTTGAAGGTATTTAAAAGATGTGTAAATGTGGTACTTAGGGACATGGTTTAGCAGTGGAGCTGGCAGTGTTGGGTTAATGTTTGGACTCAGTGATCTCAAGGGTCTTTTCCCAACCTCAGTGATTCCATGATTCTGTCATAATGATCTTGCCTTCCAACCACCTATACCTTCACTCAAAATACTAACCAAGCACACAGACATGCCATCAGTGTCCTGGTATGCCTGTCTGCCCCAGCCTTCCTCGCAGCTGGAAGCAGTACCACAAGACCAGCGCATGTGTGTGAACTCAAAGGCACTATACTCACACTCGCTGTCTCAATCATAATTTTCTGTGACATCAATGGTTCTTCACTGATTGGTTGAAGCCTTTTGGAGGCAGGGTAATCTGCAATAACTTTTCCAGCTTATGTCCCTTATAGAAGAAGACAGGAAGGAGCTATGCTTTAGGGGAAGAGTTTCCCATCACAGCTACTAGAGCATGAAGGATGTCTCTTCTCACCGGGCTCTCTATAGCACTGATGGGAAAATAGTGTAAGTGGAAAACATGAGGGTTTGCTTTATATGGTAAATACTGGAGATATGTTGGCAGCCCAAGAGAATTACCTGAGAGACTGAGGAGAGAGTTATGCCTTACTGTGGGAGATCCACAGGCTAGAAGTACCACGTCTACCAAAGCCTCATAATTTTCCTGGTTCCTTGTTTACTTGCCCTTAAGCATTTCTGTTCATCTCTCTGCCCTAGCTCTTCTTGAACAAAACAATTTAACCTTCATCTAAGGGTAGATTCATGCACGTCGCATCAGAAATGACAAAGTAGAACAGGACTCTTCTGCCTGGAAAAGAAGGGGAGATGATAAGAGTCAAAAAGAATAATGTTGTAAAAAGGGTGAATAGGGAGGGATTCTTTATTGTCTTTTCTAAAATAAGACTACACTGTTAGATGACTGGTCCAAACTGTTAGATGACTGGTCCAAAATACATGGAAGAAGATTCATTGCCTTGACATGTGACATGTCAAGAGACATGACTAGAGAAGCTATTCTCTTAGCTAGAGATGGTCTGCCACAGGAGGCTGGGAGTTTATGCAGGTTTAAGAAGCAACTGGACAAAATCATAGAAAAAACCAAAATGCACTGAGGACTCCAAGATACCCCTTCTGGCTCAGAAGGTCACTGAGTTGCAAATTGCTGGAGGCTAGGGGACTGTTATGTGGGGATGTTTCACTATATGTTTCTCCTTCTCTTAATTGTCTTCCCACAGCATATTTTGGTCACTGCTCAGTGCAGAATATTTGTCAAGATGGGCACATGATCTGTCACAGCATGGCTCTTCTCATGTCCATCATACCTTCTGTCAACCACTGAACTTGTACTACTGAACTTCAAACATTTACTGCACACAGTGACTCCTGTCTCACCTCCTTGGACACTGGCATGAAAAGCAAGCATTGTTTTGAACACACTATGAAGAGGATTCATGCTAGCCTATTCCATATACTTCTGTCAGACATGTTGTTCAGCAGCTATGCTATGCTTCATTTCCCTTACGACAATGGTGAGAGAGGAGGTCCTGTCCTAGATTCTGAGTTCGGGGGATTACCTTCCTCTTTACTGACTAGAAAGAGAGTTTAGAGAGCCTATTTTTATCAAATTAAAATTAGTATAGATTGATAGCCCTTGATAGTCTTATATTTAGAACTGTCTTAAATGCTTGAATCCTGCAGACTNTAGTATGCTTAAATATTATGCACTTTTCTGCTTATTTTATAAAAGTGCTGTATTCTCCTAAATTTAATTAAACCAGTCTGAGGACATGATGAAAGGGTTCTTTAACATAAAAGACTTTGAAATTTCTAGAAAAGAGTGAGGTATATAACTCTGAATAAGGGAATCCCATAAGATTTCTCTGTGCTGAAATTAAAGTGCAAGCTCTTACCTCAAGGATGCTATTTCCATCATCTCCAGGGTATTATTAGCTTTTGCAGTACATGCTGCTGTGAGTTACACTGCATTGCCTACACAGGCCAAAAGGACAGAGAAAGAGAGAGGATCCAAATAATCTGTTGATGGAATATGTTTATGTAAAAGCTAGGGGTATGTGCATCACGGTCTCTCTCTACCCATGTGCTGGAGGACATTTTTGCTGTGTGGTCTCACCTCCTACCTTAAACACAAGCCAGCTATTCTTTCCTTCATTTCACAATTTACACCAGGTCAGCTCTAGCAGAGGTGGGAGACGAATTCTGGTTTCTAACATGTCACATTTAGCCACTTTTTCAAGATCTGAGATTCCAGCAGCTGCTTTCCTTTAATCAAGAAAAGGCTCAGGAGTCTGGTTCTCCGGTACTTTATTGATTCATTGCCAAATACTTGCAGAATCTATCACTTAATCTTCTGTCAGATCCTCTTCAGTAGCTGGCCTACGTTGCTTCCCTAAGTAGTATTTATCTAATAAGGTAACTGAAAGTTTGTGGTTTAAATCTGCATGATGACCTGTGCTCTTGCCTTCTCAGTTTTCCTTTTTTTAAACCCTCCTGCTTACATAATGAAACAGCACCCTTCACACAATTTTTGCTACTAACCCTATGCAAATCTATGAGTTTGGCTCACTGGGGAGGAGAACTGAAGCTGGTGGTGGCGTGGTCCTTTGTCGCATGTTCCAACTGCTGGTGTCACACCTTGATAAATCTGAAAGGTGAGAAGCAGATTCTTTCCTGCTACATGGGGCACACTCATACTCCAAGTCTCCTGCAGTTGCTCCTAACTTGATTTATCTAAAACTTAGCGATTTCTGGAGGATTATCCCAGCTCAAGAAATCTTCTTGAAACCTAATTATTGTAATGACATCGGGGTGCTTTCACTGGCTCCCTGCAAAAATCCAGTTATTACCATCAAGCAGCAACACTGCACACATATTGCAAGGTGGCAGAACTCTTGTGTCATGAATGTAATACAGAAACATTTGCCTCCAGCTCAGACACATTCTGTCAGAGCATCCTCAACGCATCTCTCCCGAGGAGTCAGATCTGACACTTGGGATGGCTGGCTGTCTACTCATCCACCCACTTCTTCTCAGGGTTTCTCTTTGCCTAGCAGGAGTGGGTACAGGGTTCACCGAGAACCCTGAAAGTAGGCTATTAAGTGACCTAGATTATTGCAGGGGGGATGTTATTTCTGTGCTTCTCGGCCTATGTGCTTATGTTAGTCCCTTTGTCTCTGGAGCAGTCTCTACCAGCAGGAAATCTGGTAGGGGGAGTGGAAGATGTATGAGGGAGAACAGGCTGTCTAGAAGGAGGAGAGAAGATGATGGTGAATAAAAATAATGGACCCGGGGAATAACAGAAATACAAAAAATGCAGTTGAAATCCAATCCTTTCTTATGTTTGTGGCTTAACATGTGTCAGTTGGCACATTAACAGTAGCATATGGGTTCCTCTGATGTGAGTTACTGCATACAGTATGTTATGTTCAGGCCTAAAATGTGTAATTCTTTTGGATTAGTGTTGGCAGATTTCAGTGTGCAGCGTACAGTAAATGTTCATAAATTTAATATATTTATAAGCTTTTCTGTGGAGCTCATTGCTGTCTGATCTGAGACCTTCCCAAGCAGCTCTGCAGAGCACAGCCCTTTTAGCTCGAACCTCCTTTACCAAGGTAGGGAATGCCACAAAGTGCCTGCTGCAGGGCTGAGGACAGAGCCCAGACTACCTCCTGAGTCCAAGCCCAATGACCTAAATTACTAGATCTCTCTCCCTGAGGTTCCTACAGGGAAACCCTATGTCACTAAAGAAAACACACATTTGCCGGTGAGCTGGTGGCAGGTAATGTAGAGGTAGTGCTTTCCACCATTCCCTTCCTCTTGGCAGTACAGTTCCAGGTCTCTTCCTTGCAGCTCATCTCACTATTTCTACAAAACCCAGTCCGAACAAAGAGGATACTGTCTGAGAGTGTTGATTTTTGTGGCACATATCAACAAAAAAGCACACTCCATTTGAGCTCTGTCCAGCAGATAGGAATCAGTGCTTCTCCAGAAATGAGGTGGCCAGGTTAGATCTTGTGCCTTGGCTCCCACCCCAATGAGGGGTGGCAGGTGGTAGAGCAAGGATGCAATTGCCCACCCTGACCAAGGCTGAGTAAAGTCTCAAAGAAAGAAACAGAAATGTGCCAGCATTTAAGTACAACCCTGCAGTGGTTGTGGTAAACATGTAAGACAAAAAGGAGGAAAAAAACCCCAAACAACAGCAACGAAACAAACAAATTAGTTTCTGAAAATGTGGTGTGTAACAAATATTTTCAGCACTGATTTGAATCTTGTATATCAGGTATGAATATGGCAGTGGACAAGATTATGTGGTTTGATAGTCTGCTTGCTTTCCCCTGTACTTCTCTTTTTGTCAGAGTTTGTTTATATTTTTGCAGTGATGAAATGCATGTTTTTTCCTTCTGAAGCCCACTAGTAGCTGTTCATCCTCAAAGCCTTACTGTGACTGTCCTAAGAGCCCTGAAAACAGATTTCTCACTTTTGGTTCTTCCCTTAAAAAAAAAAAAATGGGCAATGAGTTTTTAACAACGAAAACTTGTGTTTTCTTGGGAATTTTTAAGAAGGAAAAAGAAGGTCCTTTTTGTTGGTATAGTAATCTGTAACTAAAACCTACTTATTCCTATCAAGTCAGACAAACATGCAGTCAATGACTGACAAAACCAGTGTTGACAGGGCTAGTTTTTAAACCAGCTGGCTTTCAATAACCTTTAAACAGGAACCAGGCTATATTATTTTCTATATCAAAAATCACTATCAAAAAAGTGAGTGTGATTGAAGAGGAGAATTATTACCCCCAAACAGCCAACTGCTGCTGAAAGAATAAGGTGCATCTGCAGAGCAGGTACTACATTGCAAGGCGTAAGATGGCTTTGTTAAACAGGGAGTGAACTCCAGCTTTCCTTCTTCCTCAAAGGAATGGAGAGGCAGGGCAAAGTGAAAGTGACTGGAAAGCCAGGGGAAGCACGTTTGTGGGGCAGCTCGGCTCCTTGCCTGGATGTGGGAATGACATTGATCCCCCTGGGCTGAGGAAGCTTTTGTTTGTTATGCTTTTTGCTTGCTTTACCTAGTTTTAATTGCAAAAGGTCTCCCCAGGCAAACATACCTTCCTGCCTGCTGGTGTGGTTTGTTCCTGCTTGGTTATCTCCTCACTCAACATCTGCCATATCCTCAGGAGTGGGTGGAAGCCAGTGGGCATAGAGGAAGCAGCTCTGGCACCTCCTTCAGAGCCAGGATGAATACGGCTATATGGAAACAAGAAGCCCTTGCTTTCTGTTTGTTAGTCTTGCTACTGCTCATTGCTGTGCGGACTGAAGTAACGCTGGCCAGCTCCTGACAGACACCTAGAGCAGCTCGGAGTCATTGTAGTGGAAGTGCAAACACGATGAGTTGGCATCTGTTCTCATTTTCTAGTTTTCTCCCTAACTGAGGCTTCACTTGCCCCTCTCTGATGACATTTGCTAAACTCACATCATGAGTGGAAGTCTTCAGGACCAGGTCAGTTGGGGCTCTGAGCAACCTGGTCTGGTGGGAAGATGTCCATGCCCATGGCAGGGTGATTTGAACTAGGTGATCTTTTAGGTCCCTTCCAACTGAAGCCATTCTATGATTCTATGATGATTCTACGATGATTTCTCCCTGGATTAGAAAATGAAACCTGCCTGGGAATGGACTGGGCTCACTAGGCACAGGGCTGGCATGAGCAGCCATATAAATCACATTAGGATGAATCTTGCATGCCTGGTTTGGGTCCGGTGACTACAGCACTAGACAATCTTGCACTTCATCTCCTTAGCTCTGAGGAGGAGCTGTGAAGAGAGCATCCAAAAGTCTCTGCCTGTCTACAAATCCACTTTTGTAGTGCTGTTGTGCAAAAGGGTGATGTGCAATGCTAACAACCACAGTCTGCTCTCACATTTGCCCGAGTGCACTGGAAGCGTTTGCCTTGTTTCTTACAGTTGCATCACTTCCTCAGAGTTAGGTACCAGTTCACAATTTCACATAGTAGCAAAACATCCCCACGACACCAAGACCAGAACAGACCAGATAAACTAATGGTGGCTCTGGAGTGAGCTCCTGTAACTCTAGGTACATAACTGAGGCTGAACATCAAAGACCTGATAAACCAGAGAAGAATCTACAACTGCTCACAGGCTTGGAAGACCTAATTCTGGGGGAAATACTAAAGAGAAAAGTGGAAAACTGCTATGTGCCAATTAAACTTAGGGCATAAACCTTCTAATGTTTTAAAAATATATGGGTAAGAGAAAAAAGAAAGGGATTCTTGACTCAGCAAGCCCCAGACTAATGAACTGACAGTAACAGAAAGAAGTATTTTCATCTAAAAAGTGACAAACCCCTTATTTATTTTTACTTACAAAATCACCAAAGACCCAGCAACTTAGATTGGGCAAAACATTCAAAATTAACTATACCTCCATCTGCAGCAGGAGGGTTGGGAGGATTTAATACATAATTCTAGCTATATTTTATTACTCAAACAGTAGAAAATCAAATTATTTCCAAAGTAGTTATTTGAAAAATAATGTTCCATTTCCACTACTTCTGACTCTTCAGAAATTTCTGCTCTGGATTGAAACTTGTTGTGATGATTATTAAGCCAATACAACTTGCTTGAAAACCTGAGGAAGCCCTACTTTTTTCCACTCAAGAGAACTGGAGGAAAATAGGCACTTTTGCTGGTACACGTATACCTGTACCCATACCAAAAGTGGTTGTAATGGCAAGTAAAAAGGTGTTTTGATGTGCAAACTTAGGAGCATTTTTGGGAAGGGGGGATGGGAGTGATATGGGGGTGTCTGTAGACAGAAGAAATCACTGTGTGCCTGTTTAAAGATCTCACATGTTGCATCAGTTATACTTGCAGGGCATTAAAGCATAGCCAAGAGATTTGTGTGGATGCATTGTGGAAAAAAAGGGGTAACTATTTGTATGAGATGATTTCCCATATACATGGGAGTGGGTAGCACTAACACAGAAGACTGGACTATCAGACAAAGCTCATGAAGCATGTGTGTGCTCACAGGCACATTCATAAGGCAGAATAAGCATTTGTGGATGAGGATGCAAAATGTACAGCTATTGCTTATAGAACTGTGGTTTCAGAATTTTAGCCTCTAAGTCAGAACTTAGGTGGGATTGCATTTTTTCCTCCTTCCCTTAAAAGAAGGGAAGAAACTTCGGTCAATTTGTGATGAGGTAAGGGAACAGATTAAGTCTGCAGTGGGTTTTCTCTCTCCTTTTCTTCTGAGTGGCATAAAAAGGAGCCTCCATATTCCTCTCCCACATGCTGTCCTGAATTTCTCTCCTTTCCTCAACACTTAACTTTTTCTTGGAATGCCTTTATGTGCCAGATGACAGCAAGTTACTGTGCTAATTGCTTTATTCTTCAATAAGGACATTTACTATACCAAACTCCTACAATACTTATGTGTAAATTAGAATTTAGCCTTGGAACAGCCCTCTTTCAACAATTAAAAAGCTTTGTTGAATGGATAGCTTCATAGACTAAAAAGGCTTTGTCTTGGATAGATTTTTTTTCCTTTTTCTTTCTTTTTTTCAGCATTAGTGCCTGTTTTCACCCTTAAGTACTCTTAGTAAGACTAATAAGTCTTACAAATTTTCTCTTGTTTATGAATAAATGTGCATTCAGATCTATTCCATGACATGGAGTTATGGAGCCTGCATACAAATTCCCTTCTTTAAATCACAGTGGTCTTCAAATACATTAGCTGAAGTTTTAGACAAATATTTATCAACCTGTCAGGGTTGCAGCTGCACAGAGAGCCATGGGGAATAAAAGAGGAACTTACCACTTAGTTCTTTTTGCCCAGAGAAGAAATGATAATTTTAGTTATACTTTGCTCGCTTGCAACAATAAAAACAAAACGAAGCCACAGAAGAAAACTGTCATGTTACACCCCTTCCATCTGGCCTGTGCTACACACCCACATATCCCGTCATTCTACAAATTAATCTTTCACACATTTTTAACAAAAAAAGTGTTAATGTTATAGAAGAGAAAATAAGGTAAACAGAGAGCTGTGTAAAAATACATTAACATTAAAATATGGTGGCAGTTATGGATTTTCTTAATTGAATAGGAGAGTAAATATTCACATCAAATCAATGCCAATGGCATGCAAATTAAAGCTACATTAGGGCAGCCTTGATATAGGCATTACCATTTTTGACACTTCTGTGATTTAAAATAATGTGCAGACTTTATTCGTGAATTTTTTTCTCCCTTTTTATGTTATTTTTGAGTGAGTAATTTGCCATTACAGAGTGAAATCCTTCTCCTGTGCCCTCTTATGTTACACTACCTTATTTTCTTCTTCTGCCTGGATGGACCTGTGAACACTGGCTAGGTTTAATTTAGGGTTAATATTGAAACCTCCCCATAGCAGGACAGAACTCTATGAGCACCTGCCTCCAAGCCATGTCTGGCCACCCAACACAGCCAAATAACCTGTTGAAGGAGCTGGAGGAAAGGTGCCTTTGATTCAGCATGCCAGGTCTTACAGGCATCCCCTCTCCTAGCTCTGTGTCTATATCTTTCTCAAGATCTTTCTTCCATGTTCCATTCAAAAATTGTTTAAAAAAAAAGAACAAAAGCGAGGCCCCTAGCACCTCAAGGAAGAGAAACCTCACCGGGCTATGCGGCTCAAGAAGTGAAAGTAGGTGGTATG
Source organism: Calyptomena viridis (assembly GCA_013390005.1). Lineage (NCBI taxonomy): Eukaryota > Metazoa > Chordata > Aves > Passeriformes > Eurylaimidae > Calyptomena > Calyptomena viridis. Next base: position 129,095 of record WEIV01007400.1, on the reverse strand, counting down.
AAAATTGCTGCCTAGCACAAAAATCGACTCCACTGCGCAGGGAAGTGGGACTGATAGACCTATATGGGACAGAGATGAAGGAGTACACAGTCAATAGGATGGCAGCAGCTGGTGAGTAGAAGCTGTACCATGGTGTGAACTATGCAGATATTTCCTCCTGAGTGACCGGAGGCAGCAGCGGTGTCAGACATGTGCAGCCTGCACTCCTACAGCACTTTGCTTTATTTGGAAGCTTCCCTCTTCCCTGGCACTTTTCCAGTCCTCGTCAATCACTAATGCTTCTGCATACTGTCTCCAGATTTTATGAATATGGGTCCACAATCACAGCACTGTGCCCCCAGAAGAAGTTACATGCAGAGGCCACCTCACACAGCAAGAGCCAGCACGTGGCCCAAAGTGCTCTTCTTTCTCTCACAGGGCAGGAGGAGGTCTGATGCATCACAGAAAGCAAGTGCAGGGGGAAAACAAAGAGCAATGCTACATCTCCCATTTAATTGTCCACCCTCAATTCATACAGACTCAGGAGGGGACTAGCTTTTTCTATAGTGTACATGTCCAGCTAAAAGCTCTAAAGCTTAACAAAGACTTCATGGAAAGAAAAATTTGAGTCCTTCGAAATACAAAGTCTCAATAAAAAGAGTCTGTAGAGGAACTCATGGGACTGAATCCTACACAAAGAGTAAGAGCCAACATTCAAGTTTTCTTTCCTCTCTTCAAAACATCCCAGGAAAACCAGGTACAAGTCATTTGCAGGGTCACACGATCAATGTTACCTGTATGTCTGAGACTTTGCTCATCAGAGTCCACACAAAAGTGGCTGCAGTAAGGACAGCAAAACTGCCACAGCTTAGGAGGTTTCAGCACAAAAGAGAGTCTGAAAATTTGCTTCACAGGGCATCATGCTAAATTGTGTGACCAGCAAGATTAGCACAGAGGAGTCTGTGAGGAGCCTTTTCTGCTTTGTTCTGGTGAGTCCCATCCTATTCACCAATGCTGATGTGACTGGAAAAAAGGGAGAAAGGGGATGGGAGGGCATATGTCTTCAGTTTCAGTGACTGTTTTGTACCAAGGCAGAGAGCTCTGAAGGTTATCTCAAAGTTTTTCACAGGCACTGAAGACTATATTTATATACATAAACCAATTTCCTTCCTTTTACTGTCTAATTTTTTTCTAGCTTTAGCTCTGACTTCCATTTTCCTTTTCTTTTCCCTCAACTCTCTTTCCAGCTCCCTCCCCTATCTTTTTCTATCTCTTTTACATTTTTTTTCTCCCCCATGCACTCCCAGGTGTCTGGGGGGGGGCATGTTGTTTTGGGGGTTTTATTCCTTTATTACAGGGGAATAGGAGATTTCAGAGTTAGCACACCAGGATGCTGAGTTCTTATAGCAGCCTGACTTCTATTTAGTGCCTGAAAAAAATGCACCTCATAGTCCCATCTCTGCTTTTTAATCTGATGAGCTGAAAGGATAAATGCCAATTTCAAAGACAGTTGGCTGTAATAGTTAATGTTTGTGCAACACTTCACATGTCTAACCATTGTATCCAATCTTCACCACCAGAAAGATGCGAAGCTGCTGCCACTGCCTCCCAGACTGTCTGTGAGCGTGATGATTAATGAGCTCACAGCCCTATTTTGCTGTTGAAGTTAATGTTGCTTCCTGAGGGCAACATGCCTGATGAGAGAATTTGCAGCAGTCCATACGCTATATTGATTCAAAATGCCACTGTATGTTTTAATTAGCTTTTAACCATTAAAAAGTGGGGTTGGAAATTGAAATGGCACATAAGCTTATGCAGCACATGTCTGGATCCAAAAGGTGAGCATTAGGTCGAGTTATCGACCAGTGTGCTGAACCACCACTGGAAGTTAAACCCCATTTTTGTAGCAGTTAATACATTTCCATGGCTTTTCTTTTTGTTAGCTTTATGCCAAATATCCACTTACATCTATTTTCAAGCCTTGAGGAATGCATTTTTCACCCACCCACGCTATCTTTTGAGAGTTATAACACGCTAGGAAAGTTTAATTTTGCAGAGCTGAGGTTTAAGAGCTAACGTGAGGGAGTGGGCTCTGCTCAGGCTGGTGAGAAAGAGGTGTGTTGGGATGAAAGGCTGCACTGCAACCCCTCCTTTGCACCACAAAGAGTTTCGATTAAGTCATTGATGAGGTGTTCATATTTCCTAGCTTGTATTGTACTTATCCTTCAGCCTCTTGACAGCAAAGGGCTGGTTGAAGTAATACTCTGATCAGTAGGAGTAATTTTTGAGAACTCAGGGAGGACAAGTAAGGTATTTTTCCTTCAAAGAGGATAAAAATAGAATTACGAGCCAATTGCAAAACTTAATGATTAAACATATTAAAACTACTTAGACGATAACAAGGAGATGTGCATCGGTCCACACTGATTTATCACAAATGAAACATGATAAACAAATCCAGTTCTTCTCTGAAATAAGTTAAAAGGTCTTGAAAGAAGTGCAGGTAATCCACACTATGTCTTGCCTTCAGCCAGGCTGTTTGCCTTGCCCTACTTGATGCACTTGCAACTAAACCAGGGAACACGCTCCAGCCAAAACTATTCAGTGGTGGCAAGAAGGACTGAAAAGCCACTTGATAGTTACCAAAAAGTCACCGCCAAACTAAAGGGCTGTATTGAGTCCAGTTGTCTAGATAGCTGACCTAGATTTGATACAACTCAATATTTTCATTAATGATACAAATAAACAGATTAAAAGTACAACTCTTAAATTTACAGATGAACAAGCTGGAAATGAGCTGCAAGTACACCAGAGGAAAAAACCATTCAAAATGGTTCTGGCATATTGGAAAATGGACCAAAGAAGCTGATGCATGGCAGATAGCACAAAAGCAAAATTTTGCGCTTCAGCAGGTATAACAAACTGTGTAAATGCAGGATCCATAGCCAGGGCATGGCCACGAAGATGTGGACCAAGCAGAAGCTGAAAATATGAAACATGACCTACAAGGAACATGTAGGACTGTTTAATCTCAAGAAGACAAGGCTGAACAAGCGATAATGGCTGACCTCCAGTACACAAGCTATTAACATACAAAAGAAATAAACTCTTCCGCATGATCACTCTGGGTAGGACAGAAGTAAGAAGATTCTTACAACAATACTTGCAAGAAGACACCAGGAATAATATTATCTCTGGAAAGGCTAGTGAAGCAGTGGGAATGACTGCCTGGGTGGATGGTGGAGTCTCCTTCACCAGAGATTTCCAAGAACAGGCTGGACCAGCATTTGTCAGAAACTGCCCAGATACAGATCCAGGCAGGAAGATAAACTAAGTGACCTCTTGAAATTAATTCAATCCTATTTTTTTTTAATTTTTTAAAATTTTATTTCTATATTACCCATGGGAGGTACTGATCTACTTTGTGCTTCAACTCCACACCAGAAAACAGAAGCATCAGAGGCCAAATTAAACAAATCAACAAAAATTACTTGCATTGAACTTGGCTGTCACAAACTGGTTAATCACTCGGGGTTTGCAGCTCATACAATGTATCATCTGTGCCTCCTTTATCATCAAAAGCAGATATCTGCCAATCATAGTGTGGAGAAAATCTGACATTGTTGTCATGACTGAATGATCTTAAATGCATTTAAAACTTCACAGACTAGTTAGATGTAATGTATATTTAAAATTCTTGAAACCAGCAAAAGATCAGATTGAAGAACTTGAGAAAGACGGTGGAACAGTGACACTGTGCAAGTTAGTTTAAATAAAGAATCTTATCAAATCTACTGACTACTTGTTCACATCTGTCCAAATATAACTTCTGCCATATGTCCTACTATATAAGTCAGCTTGGAGGCAGGACACTTCCCTAAGCAGCAATTCACTTCCTGAGTCTGCTCAATCTTCTGGAGAATAGAGAGGAGGGGGAAATGATACATCACAGAAAAATCCCAGAAACAATCAAAATAACCTTCTAAAAGCCTCTGGGAAATAAAAGTCCTTTCTCTGTCCTGACAGTATGGTTAGCTGAGTCTTAAGCTATAAGCTGCCTTTGAGGAAATCAGATGCCTCAGTTTTGCTTCACCTTTTCAGCTTGCCAAGGTGGTAAATATTGTCTTGCCAGACTCCTCAGTGACCATCCTCCCACCATGAAAACACAGCTTACGGTTGCCACCTCTCAGGTCAGACTCCCAAGTATGGCCAGTCAATCCCTCTACCATTTACGGGTCTCCAAGGGCTTTGGTGCTACCCCAAGCAGCAGGCAGGGGAGGGCAGCCATGGGGCTTCCCAGCCCTGCCCAGCCACAGGGCTTCCGGGGGAAATGCTTCCTAATGGGAGCTTTCAGCTGGTAGTGTCAGATAAAAATATCATCATTGAAATCCTGTTTCAGATACCAGAAGCCTCCTTATGGCTCTAAGAGTTTAATTTTCATTTAAACATCAATAAATAGAAGCATAAGGGTTTAAGATGAATTATGTAAGCCCTTTAGCCATAGCCATTATATTCTGCCACAAAAATGAGCTGCTGTTCTCACTTTGTTTTATGGGCTTACTGTAGCCTGTTGTTATTGTAGCTGCCAAATAAAAACCAGCAAACCATGCAAATGAAAATATAATCATTTATGGTTTCATAGTCTTAGGATAAACCCGTATGTGCAGTTTTAGAGGAGGATGTTTTTTTTACCGTGTTATGTATAGTTATGCCCTTGTCCAGGGAGCCTCTAGGAGTGGAGAGCAACAGTGGCTTCTTGACCAGCTGCTCTACCATCTCCAACTGCAGCACTGTCACAAGCTCAAAGGCAAGGAAAAACACAATAGCTTCCTCAGGGTATGAAGAAAGGGTGAATTATGGGTCCTTTCATAAAAATGGAAAGTCCCCTTGCATTAAAAATAAAAGATTTTTCCACCTCTAACTTCTCTCAAGCCTCCTAGTTCACTGACAGGAGCACATACTCCAGGACTTGCTCCGAGTCATGTGTTTCCTGAGGGTCTGTCACCCAGCAAATGTGCCAAGAGAGAAAGCCACACAAAGTGATCATGACAGGGAACAGCAGCTGAAGTCGATTGGTAAAAGCACATGACTCCACACGGAAATACCTGGGACAAAACGTGTGCCAGCACAGAGAGAGAGAGAAGAGCCAAGAGGGAACCAGGTCAGGGACAGGGTCTTATTCATGCAATGTAAAAACCAGGACTTTAAGCAAGAGTCCATGTGCTTTCAAGTTAATTACAGCGGAGCATTATATTAATGGCAGAATATGGAGAATAAGACTAACATGCAACATTTAGTCCATAACTTTTTCACCCAGAACTGATATTCAAAGATTATCTCCTTCACCTTTGCAATGTCTTGTCTCTTTCTTTTGTCTGTCTTGGTTTATTTTCATAGTCATATTCACTGGGGATAACATTTTATATCTTGTGCTTCCTAGTGGGAGCTATGCTGGATGCTGACACCCACTCTTATGCAGAGATTTTTGCATATCTTTTTTTCTCTTCCACCCGTTTTACACAAGATGGTAACATATGGCCTTGGGTGATTAAATGATTTAGTGAATGAACTGAGCAGAAAGAGCAGGCTGATTGGAAGAAGACAGCTTCTGTTTAGGCATAAATGTCTTTGTAATCTGTAATGATAGGAAAGAAATTGCAGAAAAAGGATAAGACAATTTAACAGGGTTTTGGCTAAATATTATATTTTGCAGATCTGCTTTAAATATAGTGAAATAATAGTATAGTGGCTATTACTTATTTTCTTTCTACAACATATCCTTGTAGAAGGGGCACCTCATAAACATACACAGAACCATACACCTACACACAACATATAAAGAGAGAAAAATTAGGCCAATGGTTTTGTAAAACTAAGTTGGCATTCTATTTATTAACTTCTCAGCAAGGCAATCCTACAGAACTTGGTGTGGGACATCACACTAGCTGAAAATGCTTCAAATACCTTTAAACTTTCTCAGAATTACTCCAACTACAATAACCAGTTGCACCCATGCAACTTCATCAGGAACAGTAGAAGATTTTGTGAAAGGAAGACAGCTAGTTGCCTTCTGAGCAGTCCCACCCAGTACACCTCTGCCATTGCAGAGGCTCAGAGTACAAATTAATGACCACTCCCACCCTCTTCCTTTCAGGACATCATGATTTGTGTATCTTTTCTTTTTTAACTCTAGGTTTTGCATTTGTTAAGTATCTTTGGGATAATACCTGCATGTTCTCTTGAGCATACAGCAGCTCATGATGCAGGTCTGTTCTGAACTAAGCATCTGTCCACGGTTCATGGTTCATGGGGTTCTGGGAGACTGGACTCCAGGAGCCAGGTGTGCCTAGGATAGAAATTTGAAGCCAATTTCTTTGTATCCAAAACTAGGGTACTTTAGAGACAAAACTTTCAATTCTGGTTCCAGTGATGGTGTGCATATCATTAACCACCAACAAACAAATTCAACTGATTTCCAGTTCACTTCTCCACCCACGAGGTCAATTCCTTATGATCAAATTTTTATGCAGAGCCTTGAAATTGTTTTGGGACATCACAAAGAAATCCCTGCCCTTCATAATCCCCATGTAAAGCTGAAGATGTATCTTAAAACTAGACGAACCTATGCTCCAGAAAAGGACAGCTGGGCACAAAGGAAGTTAATAAGTGGTGTCTGTCCTGAGCTTGCAGTGTGAATGCTAGCAGCCACCCCAGTCATAAACCTCAGTGCACAGCACTCCTTCTCCTTCATGTGATAGTATTTGAGAGGAAAGAGATTTTTGGCCCAAGTGCTAAGAAAAGCTCTTAGATGAGCAAATCTGGATGCCTCACCCAGCATAACTAGGGCCGATGAGAATTACTGATCCAGTCAGTCTCTGGCACAGTAAGATGCATATTTAGCCAATCCATGCAAAGGCTTTATTATATTACCTTGGCACTCCCTCAGCACTGGTTCCCCAGAGAGAAAGCTCTGTTCCATGGTGACATCAGCCAAACCTCAAGTGTGATGGCAGCTTCAGAAACTACTTACTTTTTAATTTTTCTGAAAACCAGGCTGCCGTCAATTAAGTTACGCTACAAATAAAAAAAAAAAAATCATAACAAGAAAATTTTAAAAATCAAGGGTGCATTATCACAAATCCTAATTTTCACTTCTCTGGGACACATAATACCAGAGGTATTTACAGCTTTACCTCCAGTCTTACTAGTCAAAACTTTCTGGAAGAATTTTAACTTACAAAGAGGGTACCCACTTTTTATTGTCCTATCAATGCAAACGGTAACAATGCACATGGTTGACAGTATGTGGTTCAAAATAACCCATAGAGCATAAACCTGGGATATCTGATGACAAGCAGTTTTCATTGTCGATTTCTTTTTTGCCATGGAAAACGAAATGGATGGTACATACAGTAATTAGCACAACACTACAATTTGAAGAAAATAGAGAAAATTGTGTTACAGTAGGTATAAAAAAGCATGAAGGGCCAAATTTTCAGCTGGTTCCACAGTATAGCTGTGTTGTGTTAGCATCTAAATCTGTGGCTCTGGACCCAAATGTCACACAGGCATCTTTGACCCTTGTAAGCTCAGAATCTCCTGCTGGACGGCCCTCAAGAAGGGTTTCCAAGAGCATATAGCTCTGCTCAAGCTCCTGAAACAAATGCAGCAAACACATTTAATGCTTGTAGGCAAAGCTGGCATCTGCAAAGCATCTCCCTACATATTAATCAATCTTGAGAAGCAACAAACAATATTGGGAGATTCACCACACAAACTGTTTTAGAAAAGACGCCAGGAAACCTCGATGTTCTCAGATCAGAGGCAAGCAGGGAGGCTCTACCCGAGCTCCTGTAGCACCATACTGCAGCGTCAGCATTGGTTGTGAGCCAAAGGCCTTCAGGCCTGCTTGTTGCCTGGAGGATATAAATGAAAGTCAGCAAGTGCAAAGGTGCAAGAAATGCAAAATTGCATCATGTCTTTCCAAAGTCAGTTTATGCAGTAAATGAGACTCATTTCTTTCCATGCTATATTGAGATAATTTTTATTTTCCTTGGCTCATGAATACTCTTAGTTCAATTTTCATGTGTGTGTTCTTTACAGTGCCTTGGGATGCCAGAGGTGATTTATAAATATGTGTAGAGACCAGGTGTACTGCCAGATGTTTGTCTCTTTACAACAGGGCTTCACCATCCCTTCCAATGGAATACCCATCTTATATTATTTTTTCTAAAAGAGGATCAACTGGACTATTGGGTATTTGTGAGTTTTCCCTCTGTTGCGTTTTTTCTTAATTCACTTTTCTATCATCCTGTTTCTATATTCAAAATAATGTGAAGTCTTTAAACCTCTCTAAGTACTCTCTTAAAAATTAGAGTTCCTTCCACATTAAAAAAATTGCAGACGAATGTCAACAGTTCCAGGTTTAAATCAATGAAGTCTGACTCACTGCCAAAAAAGATTTTTAATCTTAAAGTGTTACCTACACTCATTTTTCTCTTTTTTTTCAATCTCCTATTTACAAAGAGAAAAAAAAGTGTTTTATTATAATAGCTGTATAAATGGTAATTGCAGATCATTCTCTTAAATATAACTGTAGTAAGAAATAACATGTAGCCCCAGGGTGAACCAGTGTGAACACACAAAAAAGACAAAGTGGTTTGCTGAAGGTCATATGAATAGAAGGAAAAGAAAATACAACCTGACTTAATTAGGAGTCAGCATTGTAAATACTAAGTGAGGGGCAGTAAAATTTTTCTCAGTACATCTTGAAACATAAGGAAGCGGGTTCATGTATACAGGGAGGAAATAATAAATGAACAGAATGTACAAATAGTTATGCCCCATTAAATTTTATTTAAAGTTTACTTTTAAATTCCAGGTCCTGTAAAAAAAAAAAATTGTCTTTAGCAAATAAATTCTTTGAATTTCTTCACATTAAGCAGCCTCCTTTTTCACAGAGTTTTGTATTATGATAATGACTAAACTGCCTCCCTCAGTAAAGCTGTACTTGTATAAGTAAGTATTCACAAACGGAGGTCTTGCTAACCAACCCCGAGCAGCTGGTGAGATGGCTTAGACAAGGAAGCATGAGGCAGGATGAAGTTTAGAGATCTAGCACTACGCAGTTAATGTAATCATTTCAGCCACATTCACTGACAGTTCAAATATATATAACTGCATAAGTTATTTGTACATTTTAGATTAAAAAAACCCAAACATATCAAACTTTAAACTATTTTCAACAGCATTTCCTATTAAAATACTTCCAACATTTATTTCTGCAATTGAAAGAAAAAGTAGTTTAGTACTTATAGGGAAGATGTTCAAGAAATGACAGGCATCAGGGAATAGAATACTGACTTTTCTCAGATGAAGTGATTATCAGCACTGAAGAAACAATCAGGAAATATGAAGAGTCAGCATCTTCGCTGCTGTATCCTGAAGACAAGGACAAAAGTCCATTGAGTTCCAGGTGTAATGGAATATGGAACATGATGCCAGCAGAAAAAGAAGCAGCAAACTCTTCAAGATGGAATTATATCAGTATCTAAAAGGGACTGAAAGTTAATAATTAAAAAATCCCACACCAGATCTGCATGAGCAATCAGTTCACCGAAGGACAGGGAGAAAAGTGGGGGGTTTTTTTGTACATATCTGTATTTTATGTTCTTGTATATGTACGTATGTAATGCTTCAAGCATACAGACACCTAGATTCTAGCTGCTGTGTGATATACATAGCAGTGCTGTCAAATAAATTAGGCACAGCTAGAATTCAGTATGTTTCTTTATAAGAGTTTCACATTAATGAAGAGACGAAGTACGTGCCTTCAGCTTTCATATCCACTCAATCAGTTCTGGTTATCAATACACAACTGCATTCTTTCTCTTTAAACTCTGAGTTGCTGTTGGTCAGCCTTGTTTTCTTCAAAGTACTTCCCCGTATTAACTCTTTACCTGAATCCGAAGAGGAGATAGCGAAAAACCCATCTCCTTGGATTAGTCTTTCCCTAAGGAAGACCTTAGCTCTTCGAACCTGGCCTCCACTGCCCTATCCTATAGCACCATTAAGCCATAGCATTCTCCAAAGCCGTTGACCTCAATCTGCCTGTGAACCACGATGAGGTCTGGAGAGCTCAGCCTGCCCTCAGGCACCACTGTCCTTCCCAGGGGCACACAGACCTGGGCACGCACGCATCCCAAACGCCGCACATCTGCTGTCACAGCTCCTGGTAACCTGGCCTGCGGCGGCGGGGAGCACAGAGGTTACTCAGAGTAACCCAGAGCTTGGGGTGGCAGCTGTAGTCCAGGGCACAGCAAGGCACCGAGAGAGAGGGAAGCCAAAGCATGTTCCCATCACACTCTTGTGAATTCACTGGCTTGTGCCAACCAAGAAGAGAGGCTCGGACACAAAGTACAGAATTACAAAAGTAAATGTTTATTCATGTGCGTAAGGTGCCCCAGCCAAACTGGGCACACCCCAAGGATTTTTCCTTAGGGGTTTTATACAAGGGAATGACATGAACCACCTACTTACCCACTAGTGCACATTTCTAATTATCCAACCATGAACGTGGTAGGGCAAAGCAACTCTTATTTTTGTATATCTTGCAGCAGCATCCATGAGCATCCTTGTGACTTATGTTAATCCAGGCGTTTCTGCAGTCAACTTCTGCAAAGTTACCAGAGAGCGGCAACTTGTGTTTCTCTTAGACACGGAACCCTCTGAATCCCCCCCAAAAGTTTCCCTATCTTAGCCCGCCTGCCTGTTCTTAGCAGGGCCAGGCATTACTGCAATACAGACTATACATATACGTAATATACATATATACAGATACTCTACACTAACGATGCTCTTGGCTCCTAATGACTGCGTGGTCTCAGTGGTTTTGTACCACACTCGCCATCCCGACCGGCCCCGAGGCAGCACAGTGGCGGGCAGACAAGGACGGAGAAGCACCCTGGAAGCAGAGCGGAGCGTCCCGTCCCGTCCCGTCCCGTCCCCCGGGTGCCGCCCGCACTGTGAAGCCGCCCCGCCGCCGCTCCCCGTCCCGCCATGCACCGCGCCACCCCGCCGCAAAGCCCCG
>WEIV01007400.1:21995-117460 GCA_013390005.1 Calyptomena viridis | reverse complement strand
GCAGCGGGCAGGTGACCCGCCCCGCTTGGTGCACGCGTGAGTGTCACCGAGGGGCCCGGCGGAACTCGGGGCTCCCGCTCGGGCCGGGGGGCCGCGTCCCGGAGCCGCTGCGGTCAAATAGATGGACAGCCCCAGCCCCCGCGGGGGGAGAGCGGCGCAGGAGCCGAGCCGAGCGCTCGCAGTAGTGCCCCGGCCAGGGGAGCTGCTCCGCGGCTCGAAAGGAGCCGGAGCTGGCTCTCGGTGTCACTTGCGGTGTCTGAAACGCTGGAACTGAAAGGACCGGCGGTGGAGCGAGGAGCTGTTGTGAGGTGGTAAATGGGTCCGGTTAATTTCTGGTCTTAACCCCAGGGCTCAGTAAAACTCAGCCGGTGTGGATTCTGGGGTAACCCCGTGGCTGGGGTACGCTGTCAGCACATAAAACGGTCCTCCAACTTAAGGTAGAAGTGTTGCTATGCTGCACATACAGTAGAGCCCCATATGTTTAGGATTTTCTTTTTTTTTTTTTTTTCTCCTCCCTGTTAGAAAGTTTGAAAAAAAGAGACTTTGAAGTATTTTGTTTATACTAACAGAAGAGAAAAGTTCTCCTAAGAAAAAGCTGGTGGCAGGAGTGTAGAGGAGTAGCATATGGCATTAAAAGGAGCACAGCTGGAGGTAGCATTTCCATCTGAACATGATGTCAGAGCAGCTGACAGCCTGCCATCCCTCAGCCTTTTATTCTAACACACAGACAGGGAGTTAGTGTGTGCAGATCTGTGTGTGGAGAAGGTATCTCATTCCTCTCTAACATCATCTCCACTTTGCATCTGTCTCTCCTAGTCTGCTTTTTTTCCACCGATCTAACAGACCTGGAGCCAGCAAGACTCAGAGGAAAGGACTTAATCAGGTTTATGTGTACTAAAGGTAGGAGTAGCAATAGATTAGATACAGCATATTTCTGTTTTGGTGTGTTGTTTATTGAATTTCAGAAAAAAAATCACATTACTTTTCTAACCAAGTTTAGTGGTAATATATGAAATTGAGTATTAAATAGATAAGTGGACTTAGTCAAAAGGCTTGGGCTACAGTTGGAGAGTATCAGTTCTTGGGCACATTGTTAGCATTAACTTTAATACATATTGTGAGAATGTCTTGGTTTGGAAGAAGGAGAGAGCAAGTTCATTTTTAATTTCTGAAACCAAAACTGCAATGGATTTAGTGGCATGGCTAAAGAGAGTTCTGCTTTATGTTCTTGTCTTGCATCTTTTAAATGACTTTACAGGGGTTTTAGTGAAATATACAAAAGTGTGCTTTTTTACAAAAGGACCGTTCTGGCTCAAATCTGTTTGTGGGCAAGTCTTTCATTAAACTTCATGGTTAAATATCCAGCAGCTCAGAAACGTAGTAGCATACAGCTGTAGTGCTTCTGAAAGATAGAAATCAGTTATGTGTTTAAAAACTTTTGTACCCGGGAGAATGGCTTGACTGGTTTCCTCTTTTTTTTCTTGCATGTAGCATTTGAAATCTTTTATTTAGCGTAACAATAATTATTTGAAGGAGTTTTTGTATTTGCGACTAATTTAGAACTTGTAGATTTGAGCTGCCTGAATTGGCCAGACAGCTGTAATCGCACTCCTCTATTCTTAATCTCTTTATCTGGGCAGCAGCTGCCATATGGCCACAGTCAGCTGGATCAGATGTTTATAAGCTTCCTTCTTCGTCCCTCTCTGTCCTTTCAGCCTCCTAATTTGATCACAGCTACCTTGTGAGCTGCCCTCCAATCTTTATTTTTAGCCCTCTTAAGGATTAGGATTGATGTTGGCTGTGGGGCACTTAAAGTGATTGTATTGTAAATCTTCATGCTTTACTCTAGCAATGGTATTTTACAGAATATAGTAGGGGTTGTGTTGTAAGTTTTAGTACGTCTTGGTTTGCAAGGGATGAGGGTTTTTCAATAATATCTGCCAGCCTGGAGAGTCACGATCTGTTTAGATGATTTGGGAGACCTTTGCTATCAATCACAGAAGAATAGATTAAGACAGGTTTTTAAGAGATGTTACTTTTCATTTGAGTTTTGACTTCTCTACTTCTTTTTCAAGTTTATTTTTTTCTTTATCATCAAGGAAGGCAAATAGAAAAACACTTGGGTAAGAGCAATACTTGGGATACTGAATTTAAACCTGCACACATGCACACACGCTCATGTTGAATGACTTTTTTTTTTTTTTTTTTAAGTTTGGTACTGCAAACTCTGCCTGGTGTGGGAGGGGAGGGAAATTTCTGTCCTTCTGCACAGGGGAAGCGGTGCTTGTTGGCGTTTTGGTTGTTAGCTTTCTTTTGTGTATTCTGCATGTTGGCAAAAAATGTTCATGTTATATTGTACAGTATGGAAAAGGTTTAAAACCTTAAAAAAGCCTGTACTTACTACAAGAAGAAAACCATGTGAACTAAATTTCTAAAGACTTTGATTTTTGTTGTTAATATAAATTGACACATGTAAAGAATTTTTGTAGTTTATGAATGTTAGACCATCAGATTTGGGTATGTTAGCATTTCCTCACGTGTGAACCTGTCCTCTTACTACAGTTGGACTTTAAAAAGAAGGTAGATTATCTGATGGGTTTTTTTCTTCTGCTTCTGTGATCTCTCAAACTTAAGTGTTAAAAAAAAATTTCTTTTTTGTGTCTGCCCTCCTAGGGACGCAATCTGGAGGAAGTTCCCTAAAAAAAAAACCAGAACTGTTGAACAGATTTTATGAACAGCAGTGACACTTCAGAAAAATTACAGATGTACCTATGCACTTAATTAGACCGGCTTATTTACCACAGAAAGGAAACCATAACTATAGTGGTCAATCGGGGAAAGAGTTGCCATCATAACATTAACAAAAGATTGTTAAACAATCTTTGCGTGGTGTTAGTACCAGAATTGTGGCGATAAAAATACAGTGTTTTTAGAGTGGAATTACTTGGATTCATAAGTTCTGTGATTCCGACCTACATTTAATTTTTAAAAATCTTGTTGCTTATAGGTTATGAAGACAGTATGGAGTTTCCTGACCACAGTAGACATTTGCTACAGTGTCTGAGTGAGCAGAGACACCAGGGTTTTCTTTGTGATTGCACTGTTCTGGTAGGAGATGCCCAGTTCCGAGCGCACAGAGCTGTACTGGCTTCATGCAGCATGTATTTCCACCTCTTTTACAAGGACCAGCTGGACAAAAGGGACATTGTTCATCTGAACAGCGACATTGTTACAGCCCCAGCTTTCGCTCTCCTGCTTGAATTCATGTACGAAGGAAAGCTCCAGTTCAAAGACTTGCCCATTGAAGACGTGCTAGCAGCTGCCAGTTATCTCCACATGTATGACATTGTCAAAGTCTGCAAAAAGAAGCTGAAAGAGAAAGCAACCACGGAGGCAGACAGTACAAAAAAGGAGGAAGATGCCTCAAGTTGTTCAGACAAAGTGGAGAGCCTCTCCGATGGCAGCAGCCACATGCCAGGAGACTTGCCCAGCGATGAAGATGACGGAGAAGATGAAAAATTGAACATCCTGCCTAGCAAAAGGGACTTGGCGGCTGAGCCTGGGAACATGTGGATGAGATTGCCCTCAGACTCAGCAGGCATTCCCCAGACTGGCGGAGAGGCAGAGACGCACACAGCAGCAGCTGGAAAAACAGTAGCCAGCCCCTGCAGCTCAACAGAGTCTTTGTCCCAGAGGTCTGTCACCTCCGTGAGGGATTCAGCAGATGTTGACTGCGTGCTGGACCTGTCTGTCAAGTCCAGCCTTTCAGGAGTTGAAAATTTGAACAGTTCTTATTTCTCTTCGCAGGACATGCTTAGAAGCAGCCTGGTTCAGGTGAAGGTGGAGAAAGAGGCTTCCTGTGATGAGAGTGATGTTGGCACTAATGACTATGATATGGAACATAGCACTGTGAAAGAAAGTGTGAGCACTAATAACAGGGTACAGTACGAGCCGGCCCACCTGGCTCCAATGAGGGAAGATTCGGTCTTGAGGGAGCTAGATAGAGAGGACAAGGCAAGCGATGATGAAATGATAACTCCAGAGAATGAGAGAGTCCAGGTGGAAGGAAACATGGACAGCAGCTTGCTCCCTTACGTGTCAAACATACTTAGCCCCGCTGGCCAAATTTTCATGTGTCCTCTCTGCAACAAGGTTTTTCCTAGCCCCCACATCCTGCAAATACATTTAAGCACGCACTTTCGAGAGCAGGACGGGATCCGCAGCAAGCCTGCTACCGATGTCAATGTCCCGACCTGCTCGTTGTGTGGTAAGACTTTTTCTTGCATGTACACCTTGAAACGTCATGAGAGGACTCATTCAGGTGAAAAGCCCTACACTTGCACCCAGTGTGGGAAGAGCTTCCAGTACTCCCACAACCTGAGCCGCCACGCAGTGGTTCACACGCGGGAGAAGCCTCATGCTTGTAAGTGGTGTGAACGCAGGTTCACACAGTCCGGAGACCTTTACAGACACATTCGGAAGTTTCACTGTGAGTTGGTGAACTCATTGTCTGTCAAAAGTGAAGCACTGAGCTTACCTACTGTCAGAGACTGGACCTTAGAAGATAGCTCACAAGAACTTTGGAAATAAAATTTTTATATATATAAATAATATATATATAAATCTATATAGTTGTGGTACAGTCTAAAAGCAATCTTGTTTCCTTGAACTGAAAGTTTGGCTATTAGCTTGTTTTTGCACTTTAAGGCAGCATGAATATTTCACTAATTTAGCACTCTGATAAAAATGAACTGTAGAGGTAATCCGACAAAGTAACTAACTGCGGAGCGTATTTTTCCTCCTTTTTGGAATAGAAGCCAGCGGATACTTTACTTCTAAGGAATCTCCAATTCAAAAAATTTGGATGTGGCTTTATTCTCCCTAAAACACTGCATTCTTTTAAGCTCTTGATCTTTTTCCCTCTTAAAATCTGAATGTAGAAATCCTCTCCCAATTTTGTCAGTTCCTTTACATTTCTATAATTGCATGAGTCCTTTCTAGCTGTTGGAAACCTGAATGCTTTTAGACCCAAATGGAAAATTTCTGAAATGCTGGATTATCTATTTTTAAACAAGCGGTTGACTTAAAACTTATTATGGCAACTTCTGGATTTCTGACTGTTCCCACTGGAAAAAAAAAAAAACAAAAACCACAAAAAAAAAAACCAACACAAAAACATAAAACAAAAACCCTGAGAGTACACTGGGATCACTGGGACTCTGTCTTACGTGAAGGTTTGCTTGGGATGAAAAAGGATATTGCAGCTTCAGCAGTGATGAACTGTGTGTTTAAAAAATGTGAATTACTGTTATTGTATACTGTAATTGATTACATGGGCCGGGGGGAGGTATCAAAGAACTTGGCAGGTTGTGTTGATGCTCTTAGTTGAGTCTTGAAAAGTAAATATTAACGCTACAGAAATGCATGATTTTCAGTATATTTTTGTCTTTGTTTGCATTGTATAACTTTAACGAGTGAGTTGAAAATTATTTAATTTCCTTAGGAAAAAAACCCGACACCGTTGAAAATGCCAGTGTTACGAAGAAGATAAATGCACTGTTTTTATTTTATCTAATTTAAATTTACTTCCCCACTGTCTTTAAGTTGAGAAGAACTTAAGCTACGAGTCGCCGATTTAGCTATGTTAACAAGGAAAAACAATTGAATGTTTACAACCAGGCTTCGAGATTTGCATGTGCGGTGTGCATTTACTAACCCCAGACCCCTTCTAATTGCACAGACCCCGCGCCAGCTCCAACTGAGGTGCGTCCATTTCCCCAGATGAGCATTTGTAGGATTCCTGCTGCACCACTCCACCACAATAGGTCGTTCTTTTTTTTTTTTTTCCCCCGTTGAAAAAAGGCGGGGGAAGGAAAAAAAAAAAAAAAAAGGCAAAAGAAGCCCCGGGCTGAAAGGCCTGGGCAGGCCTGAGTGACAGGGGGGGCCGGGGGGGCCGGGGAAGGACTATGCGTATCCAAGCAGCAGAGACTGCAGCCTGACGTGTGGTTTTAATGACCAACACGCAGGTCAAAAGCATTTTGCACAGTGTTTGTTTTCCTGTCTTGCACTTACAAATAAGGTCTATGGGAGTAGCATGGAAAACGTTTGCTGTTTTTTCCTTTTTTTTTTTTTCTTTTTTTTTTCTCTGCTTTTGTTTAAAATTTGATCGCCTTAACTACTGTAAACATAGCCTATTTTTGTGCTTAAGATACTGAATGGAAAACTCCATTGTGTATTGCTGGACTGTTTTGGAAATATTTGGTCAAATGTGTGTTAATTTGGCTGTAATGGCATTTAAAACAAAAAAAAGCTGTGAAAATGGCCTTGGAGCGTTATCATTAGTTACTTGAATAGTTTCTAGGTTTTAAAACTACATTCTTTTCTTAAGTTAGAGAAGACAATCAGTGTCTGAGGAAAATGGACTTTCTCTTGGATTTTTTTGTGGTCCTCGTGAGTGATTGCTTTTTTCCTTTCCTTAGTTTCACATTCTTCTTTTGTTCTAAAACTTAGACTGACATCTAGCTTTGACAATCATAGTATGTTTTATTTTCCTGAGGAGGGAATAACTTATAATGCTGTTTAGTTTTGTACTATTGGTGTGTTGGTGAATTTTTAAACTGTGTGCTAACTGCAATAAATTATATGAACTGAGAAATCAATTCCCTTGTCTTTTTTCCCTCTTTTAAATTATAGTTATGGAGTATTTTTTATAATGTGTAACTTTATTACTTTTGTACAGACTTCTATTGCTAACTGTGTATGGAATATGTTTTCAGTATGCTTTTGAGCACTTTGTTGCTAACGTACATATTTACATCTCACTTAACATTTAAAAAAATTAAAATGCTTGTGTTTTGAAAGCATTTCTCTGTGTGTAGCTCTTGATCATTCTGTAGGGGTATTTTTATAATATTTTTTTCTTCTCC
The DNA here is from genome assembly GCA_013390005.1 of Calyptomena viridis. NCBI lineage: Eukaryota > Metazoa > Chordata > Aves > Passeriformes > Eurylaimidae > Calyptomena > Calyptomena viridis. The sequence continues at coordinate 110,534 of WEIV01007400.1, read as the reverse complement.
AAAGACTTTTGCAAAAGCAATTATTAAATATGCAAATATCTATCTATGCAGGCACACAATTCGTTTTCTGGGCTTAGTTTCACTTCAAGGAGCTCTCTTGTGCTCACTCTTTTATATATTGGTCGCTATCAGAAGAGTAGAGCAGAAGGGAACAACTTAATCTGAAGCACTGGCCGGATACTGACTGGCCGTCAGTGTTACAAGTGGGTAGTCAAAATGACCAAACCACCGGTTACACATCAAAGCTGTCTGGACTATAGATTAAAATTTTTACAATCCTAAATCTGTTCGGGGATTTCTCGTACAGACTAAATGTTTCTTTTAAAAAATTAAAATGAAGCTCGGCGAAACCTTTGAAAAAGACCTGGTTTAGGTGCTTGTTGCAGGATATACCCAGAATTCTTGTTTGAAGCTGCTCCATCCTAGGAATGAGACCAGCACTGCAGAGCCCAATGGGAATACAAAAGTAGAGCCAAATTAGAAGGCTGGAATAGAGACAGCAGCACCAATCTGAAGGGGGAAAAATACCTTAATTTAAGCATTTCATTACATTTGTCATCTGTGTAGGTACAACTGAAGTTGTGCTGTGATCAAGTGAATCTCGGTGCCTAAGCTATTCTGCTTATCTTCCTACATCGACGGTAATTTGTATGTAGCCAAAATGATCTTTTTCACTGTTTTATTCTTTATAATGATTTTCAATCCTCATTTGCTATGTTTGGGATGTGGGGTTTTCAAGTTACAACAGATATTTTGAAAACATTTCCTTTTGTTAGCATCTTCGGCTGCGTAGAATTCTTTTAGCAGCGGACCTTTTCAGTAGGTTTTCACATGGTAGAATATTATGTGTAGTTAAGGCAGTTTAAAGTATTGTCCAGACTGAGAGATGGCTAATATTGCAGTGCTGAAATCCATGCAGTTGATGAGCTTTGGCTGTGGCTCCATGCAGATTCACCATTTGTTCTCCAACATTAAGATTTTCAAGGATTGTAGATTCTCAAAACTAAACTTAGAAGAAGTCCTTCTTCAGAAGGGAACAGAAAACATAACTTAGCCATTAATGACAAAATAGTTCAAAAGCTTGTTTATACTTTGGGGTTTATCTAGATATGATTTATATATGTGCCACACACGCTTGTGGCTGTCGAAGTGTTTCTTCAATGACAAGGTGAAACACTCCTGTGTGTTGCTTCTCTCCATAAGGTTTAATGTACTAGCATACCTAAATAACTGTAACTTTTTTTTTCTTTTTTTTTTTTTCTTAAAAAAAAAGGTAATGAAGCATGAGTGAGCATTTTATTTGGCTTGAGGGTATTGTGGTAACAAAGTCCTCACCATCCGCGTTGCCATGATGGCTGAGGGCAAGGTGCAGGAATGGAAACTGCATGCTCTAAACTTTAAAGGTTCAGATGACTTTCTCTGACTAGTGATAGTTGTCGCTTTCTGTGAGTACTTCTAGCCCAAGACTCACAGGTAACGTGCTAATTATATAATTTGGCTATGTTTTTAACCACCGCCTGTAGCAGCTTAATATTCTTTAAAGAATTACGAGTGTTTTCTCTAAACTCAAGCTTAGGGGTTTAGTGTACCAGATACTTTTGAATCACAAACAGCATCTTACAGACCATCTACTTACTGAGACCTTTGTGTGTTTTAGGTGCAATTTGAAGAACTTGGTAGGAGTTTAAAACAAAACTTTATGGCGAAGGAAAGGGATCCTCATTGTTTTTCCTGCTGTCCTACCTTAGAGTAAAAATGAATGCCAAACAATCCTCAAATCCTCAAAACTTGTATCGCCTTGTCAGAAGCCTCCATAAAATTTTAAAATTAATTTGCAAAGGCACAGACTCCCTTTTACCCCTGTGCTACCCCACCCCCAGCAGCCGTGCTGGCTCACCTGCTCGGGCAGGGGACCACTGTTTTCTCACCCTGTGAAAGTGTAACTCTGCTTTCCTTCTACAGATCAAGTGATCTGGTGGTGGTGGACTGACTGCCCCCTCCCCAGTTAAATCTACAGTAATCAAATGTTCTGACTTTTTAACGAATTCCTGATAATACAACTTTGAAAATACATCTTTCTAGCCTACTCAGAAATGAAACCCTGAGGCCCCCTGCATTATGACCAACTGCTGCAGCAATTTGTAGCTAAGGCAAACTTGGAAGGGGAGAAAATGTCTACCTGCTCCCTCCTTTCACTTCGAAGCAATGCAAATTCGTTCAGGATGAAGGTGTAATGTTTCAACCCTGCAAAAATACCCTAAAATTAGAAAACTGATTCTAAAATGTTGTCATGTAGTTCTTGGTGGTAAGGTTCTCAAACTTGTACATTATTAACACTATTTGCCCATGTGATTTCCAAACTGAAAGATATCCACAAGGGTATGGTCTTTTATTGAGGAAATCTAATCAAAGCAGTAAGATTTTTTTTACTGCCATGGCACATGTGAATTTTAACAGAACTATCTTATATTTAAAAAAAAAATGCACAAATCTTCTGGGCTCTTTCAAAATATCTAGTTCAGGAGTCCTTGTGAAATTTTTGTTGACTTCACTCGTATTTTAATTGTGTCATTAAATGTAGTGAGCTTGGTAGTAAAAATATTTTCTAGATGCTAGAGGAGGAGTTGGTCCTTTATTTGTACGAATGCTTTTGGACAGAAGATGGAAATGTTCCCTTTTTGCCGGCAAATGTGGACAGACAGTGGGAGAAGAGTTGTTAAACCCTACAGTCAGCAGCTCCTGCTAGTATGATAAAATTCAGCTAAACCTGTTAATGGGTCTTACCGATGAGAGATTATGTCCTTTTTGGAAAGATTATCCATTTTATTCTCATAGGCTAAAAAAGAACCATTACTTTTAACCGATTGTCAAATTGAAATGCTCTTGATGCAAATAACCTGCAGCTTACCCAGCTCTGCTGGAGCAAGAGAGGAGTGAGCCTTCTGTATGGCCAGGCAGCAGGAAAGCCAAAGGTGGTACAGCCTGAACTCAGACAGTGATGGCAAATTCTGCAGAGGTTTCCGGTGATAGAGATGTTTGCAAAAAAAAAATTAAAAAAATAACCAAACATACTTTTTGTTTTCTGAAATAATCCATGTTTGAGCTGGAGTATTTCTCTTATACTGGAGCTTCTTCAGTTAGTTAATTTTTCAGACCAACAGAACTATTTAAAGTTGTCTGTTTATAATCCTTAGGTTAATTTTGCTTAAATTTAGTTTCTTGATGTCAGGCTTTTTTTCTGTAGAAGACAGTTGCTCCACTAATACACCTTCATCTTCAATACGAATGTACACAGTTCGTTCTTGGTATCTTCTTAAGATCAGCCATTTGTAGCAGGGGGGCACAGATTCAACCCTGTGTGAAACACTCCCCTTGCTGGGACAGACTTCATGCCTCTCCTGTACTGTGGCTGTTACCATGCAGCCAAATTTTCTTTTATTTTTGATGCTTTACAGCCCGGCTGTAGCAAGCTTTTGCTTGGGCCTGCAGGGGAGAAGGTATGCAGTCTAGCCTTGGAACTGAAATTAATATGCGATTGGGTATTTTTGGGATTGCAAGAAACAAGGAAATGATTGAATGCAAAATACAGCTGGTGAATATTTTTTAGGACATTTTAATGTGCTCCGTTTTGGTATTGCTTAAACTCAGTGTTGTGCTTTAAAATGCATATTGTCTATGAACATATGTGTGTGCATGTGAGGAACTAGTTAAAAATAACTTGCTAATTTTTATTCAGGTGTGCATCGAAATCATAGCCTCAGGAATTCCTTAAAGATCTGTAGAAGACGTGTTTAGAGTTTATACATGTTAGCCAACATGACGTGGTCTTGTGCAACCTATTGCTTGTGATTCCTGCAGTTATCAGCACTAATCTGAGCACCAAGAAGGAATTTTTTCTGCCACGTCCAGAACATGCCAGATAGGGATTTACACAGCACATCCCCAGCCATAACAAACCAGTGCAGGAAACCCAGCTTTAAATTAGTAAAATATTTAGAGAGCAAGTTACATGTACATCATGACTTCCGAAAGGATTTAACTAGTAAAGCAATATGTTACTGCCTCAGTACTACAGGAGGTATATTAAAAGGCTTAACTGTCTCAAAACAGCTCTATGGCACGTTATACGCTGTATCTGGATGTAAATCTAGATAGGGATTTAAATATTTCTTTCACAACCTTCCCAAAATACAGTTTGGTTAAGTCTTATTTACATCTATTAAGAAAATAAAAACTACTCTCAGTGCTGTATTTTATGCTTTTGTCAAATTGTCTTCAATTTTAGCATTAAAGCTACTTTTTATAAACTTTTGGATGTGTTCCCAATATACATCTTACAATTTTTTTACAATTTTAAAAATGTACTTTATCTATAAATAACCCCCCTTGAAACTGATAGAGGTTTATCATACAAGATATAATTTATTTTCAACTACATTTGCCACGTATTCACACTTAGTGAGGATTCATGTTGAGATAATTTTAGAAAATTCATACCAGGATAAAAAATACAGTTAAATCTTAATGAAACATATCCTGTTTTCATAGGCTATAGCTACCAGGTCTTAATTTTCTGTAGCTTACTCTCTCTTTTTAAAGTAGTTTGACTGGCACCATCTATCCGGAATATGATTTCTGTTCATAGATGATTTTCAGGCTTAAATATGTGACAGCTTGAAAACACTATAAATGCGGTATTTCATTATTTTCAAATGACTGAGTGATTTTTAAGAAAGATCTGTGTCTTAACAAACTGAGACTAACTAGGCAATTCTTAATTTTTTGAGCAACAAAGAGTTGTACATCTCTGTTTTAATTATGAGGGTATAATTTAATATAATTTAATGGGCTCCCTGTTGACAGAGACCAATGTACCTCTTCAAGTATTGGATAACTCATAGCCATGTACTTCTGAGGTTTTCTCAAGACTGCGGCTTAATGTTTAAAAGGAAAAGCTCCTGAAGCACAAAAGGAACGCAAAATTGTGTTTTGTCCAGTTCAGTGTGATAAACATAAATTATTTCTTTTTCATTAATGATTGGAAAAGTCTCACAAAAAGTAAGGGAAAAAATTGTACATAGCAGCGCTTTAGTTAGGAAATTTGTTGGTTTTAGGCTAAATCTGGATCAGGAAGCGCATGCATTTTAAAATCTCAGTGAGAAGACCTTTTATGAGCATAGCCAGTAGTTAAAAATGAGAGATCAAGCTTTCTTTATTTTTTTTTTAATTAGTGCTAATTTTAACATGCTTTTTTATTCTCTCTAATATATAACATGAAGTTTGCAGCACGAAGGAAAAGGTGGGATTCCTACTGAGCAGAGAAAATACAGCAGAGCCATATTCACCTCCCAGCCTGAGGGTGTTGTGTCAGGGTGAGGGCACAAGGCAAACACTGGGGCTGTCAGACAGTTCCCAACCCTCACCAGTGAGCCTGCTGGAGGTCATCTTGCATCTTGCAGCAAATGGTACCTTCATTCCCCAAACACCAGCAGGTTTGCAGGCATGCTTCTGCTGGAAGGATTAAAAATGCCTGAAGCGTTGCTTCTGGAAAGACATTGGATAACGTGAATTCAAACAAGGCATTAAAACAGCTGTGCTCACTGCTCACCCTTTCTCAGCAGAGAATGGAGATGGGAGCGCTCACTGTCTGCCCTGTGCCAACAGATGTGCAATTCATAGAAGTACTTGGTGGTATAAGCTGATTGTAAAATGCTCTGAACTGGATGGTCTGGAGCTGGATGCTTGAGTGCTGTATTGCAATGTTATTTGAAAAAAAAGTATGACAAATGTAAGGGTCTGATTTCTCAATCCTTCTTCGTGGAATGTGAGCCTCAGGGTGAGCGGAGATGTTAAGTTTTGGTACCTACCTGACATGAGTTACATATGAGTCACCCTCAAGATAGTGAGTAGATGACTAGCACTCGTCCTAATGTTAGCCTACTATTTTAGGTTGATGCTCTTCAGATTCAGGGTTCCCCCACATGAAAGCACTACCATCTAGTGTGTTGGGATTTTTTTTAACAAGAGCCTTTGATAGGTCTACAGTCGCTCATGGCCAAGCCAGATGCTTTCAGTCCAAAACTGCCTGTATCAACGGCAGGCAAAGTTTTACTTCTGGGGAATACCCACCTCCTCTGAGTAGCTATTGTTACTTTCAGAACAGAGTAGGAATATGTGCGGAGCAGAAAAAATTACTTACCAAGACATCAGTTTAGCATGTATTGCTAAAAATTGATATTTAAGCTTACCTTCTGAAAAAAATCTTCTCTCTTATTTAAAGAAGGAGAAGGAGCCTGTACTTTGGACTGTGGTGAGAAGAGAAGGAACATCTGTAAAGAATGGCGTTTTTTTTTTTAAGAAGAGGGATAAGCACATTGTTAAAAGAATGAAGGAAATTACAGAAAAATGAGGTTTAAGGGAAAGCACATGTTGAAAGACAGAGCACATTAATCAGGGTACGGGAATGGGAGGTATAAAGTCTTTTCTACACCACTTTGATTCTTATTAAGGACAAAAGCATTATGAAGTTTTTTCCTTTTTTCATGCTGGCTCTTAGGAAGGAAGCAATATACCATAGCAAGGTTGGGAGCCTCGCTCCTGGTGCAGTCCTGGAGGATGAAACATCTTTAATTCATCTCAAAGGCTTCTTCTTTTTTCTTTTATTTTGAACAAAGAAAGAAAAGTCTCCTCCTCATAACTTTACAGATGTCAGAATCATATTTTTGAAGCCCACACTTGAAGTCTCATTGTTGGGTCTGTGCAAGACCCCATAAGTGGAGCAGAGGTCCCTGGCTTTCTTCTGCCCTCCTGCTGAATGATGCATTGGGGATGAGGAGTCTGTGGCCAACGCTGCTTGGTAAAATGATGTGGCTCATCCAAAGTCACTGAACTTATTGAAGGAGGATGAAAAACAAACAAACAGAAAAAAGGAAAAAAGGTAAAAGTCATGTCTATCCTGAGGCTGGATGCAAGGTTTGATATTTCAAAGTGTTTTCATCACATCTTCTGTGTTACCTCTCCAGCCCCTTTGTGCACCATGTTTGCTGCCTGATGTTAGACTTGGCTCCACGCCTTTCTGCTGTCGGCAGATCCAATCTGAACGCATTCTCCCAGAGTTATTTGTTGCTAAGAGAAAACAATTTTCGAGTCCTCTGGAGAACACCGGAGGAGTATGGTTAAATAAAAGTTCATCCCTGGGTTCTGGGCAGAAATTAAGCTAATTATGGAAGTGTTTGTTCCATCACAAATTCTTCTGAGATACTTGCTGGCCTTTAGTGGGCACTTGCTGAAACCCCTGGTTTGTGTCTATGCTATTTAATCAGAAAAATAAGAAAGAGCTAATGACTTCAGCTGTAGCATTTTTCCAGGTTATGTGGCTACTCCCACAACTGCCCCGTTTCCTTTCTGGATCCCCAGCCTTGTTTTCCCTGGGAGACCATTTGCCGCCCTGGGCACATGCCGCAAAGGAGGCTTTTGCCCGTTGTGCCATGTGGAAGCGGGCTGTGAATTTCGGCAGTCGGCAGCGTGGCTGTGAGCACGCAGCCTGGTGCCTGTCAGGCATCTTGTTAGCACAGCATCCACAAGACAACCACTCTGAGAAGTACATCTGGGGGGTTGGAAATCACTGCAAAATCCGCCCCCCATTTTTAAACATGGCTCTTCTGTATGACTGGCAGGGGGGTGGTGAGGAGAAGGAGGGAACAGGGAGGGGAGTTGGCTCCTAAAATTGGGGTTTGCTTTCCATCACAGCCCTATGGAAAACCTTGCTGCTACCTGAGCCTGCAGCAGACACACAGGGCAAGGGTCAGCCTAGCCAGGCATGTCAGGACAGAGACTAGTGACAACTTCATGATTCTGCAGCTCTCCTCATAGCTCTCAGCCCCACAGGGTGGCAGCAATGCAGGGAGGTCCCTTCATGACCCCCTTTCCCAGCCCTCTGGTGAAGGATGGGGATGCTGCAACACCAGTGCTGGGTGGTTTGACCCCTCGGTGCAGCTAGGCTTTCCCATATCACAGCCACACAGTGCATCTCTCCAGGCCACGTGTGCTGCTCCTCGGTGAAGGCTCCCCCTTCACAGCCAGCTCCAAACACCAGGTTCTACACTACGCCTTGGTCAGAGAGAGACACACATGCAGCAGCCCTCATCTTTTGGGGTTTTGGGGCATACTCTAATGTTTTGAAAGTTCTTGCCTGATGATGGTCTGGGAGCAATTTTAGTCTTCAGCCATCCATCCTCCTGGGGCCTCGGCTTGGACACAATTGTGAGGCAACCAACGCAACAAAAACATCCGAGTGCGATCTATTTTTTCCTTCTCCTTTGTTGCTTAATGGATGACTCAACTTTCTTTTGTGACTGGATAGCTTTAATTTATAGTTTTTAGACGAGTGATCATTCGTCTCATTATTTTGGGTTAAATATTCTTATTTGTTGATTATTTAATAGTTTGTTTGGATAAAGATGGAAAAAAAAAAAACCAGCTTGGTGCCATAGACTGAGTCCAAAAGAAATTAACTGCTCTACTGCACATATTGGAGCAGGGAGTTTGCGGAGAATGCAGCCCCACTAATGGACTGGCAAACTGATAAAGGCTTTAAAGATTCCATATAACCCCACGCTGCCTCGTTTTATTAATTAACTCTCCTTGCTTTGTAGCAAGGTTGTTCTGGCTATGGAATAAATGAGTGAAAGGACTGGCCAGTATACATTAAACATGATTTTATGCTTAGCCTTGTGGAGGATTAGGGCTTGCAAGTGTTTTGAGGTGGTTTGGTTTGGGGTTTTTTTTCCAAATATCCTTCCTCTGCTAAGGTTTTTCTCTAGGTTTGAGGGGAAAATAAGGTGAGGGATTGCACCTATGGCCTCTCAATGCTGTCCCACAGATAGTGGCAAAGATGTAGCCTGGGGGAAACCGGGAAGTTAGAGCTCCCACACCCAGGGTCTGCACATAACCCCCCGGCAGAGGGAAAAAAGGGGCTGGGGTACGCGGAGGTGATAGTAGTTATTCTAGTAAGGAGAGAGGAAGGGGACACAAAAAACAAGGCACCGCTTGCAGCAGCGGTGAACGATCATTCGCAAACAACGATTGACTTCTCAGTTTGACATCCTGGAGAACAGGCGCTGTTTTGATGGACTGCTTTATTTAATCACTATTTAGCTGAAGAACGGCTCCTCCAAGGCATTAAATATTTCCATCAAATAAAGGTCATTGTGATTTAAGTTTTTAAATGATTCACTAAATATTAAAGCTGTTTTTTCTTTTACTGCATTAATTTTCTAATAGTCCCTCTGTATGTTTTCTTTTATAGGACATTCAAATTATTGTAAAGCCTGTCAACCAAAAAGAGGCAATAGTTAAGACAAAAAAAATTATTTATTCATTTAAACCACTGATTTGTGGGACAAAGTTCATTGATGTATCACACCATCCACTCTCTGTCTGGACCAATGCAGGGTTTTTTTGGTGCGGGTTTTTTATGGTGTGGTTTTGTTGTTTTTTTTTCCTAAAACATTACTTCTTGGCAAACTAGATATGCAAATGCCAGAATACACTAAAACCACATTTAATTGGGCCCACTTGCCAACTTCTTGAACACAGCTTGGATTATTTCACTGGAGGCTGCTTCTGTTAAAAGATGGGGGAGGAGGAAGTGGCATATTGACAGGGCTTCAGATAATTTTTTTCCACTAGAAGTACAACGATGCCATGAGCCAAGTTTGGAAGTATTTTACTATGTTTAATAATAATTATTATTAAAGGATATTGTAAACATATGCATTTAAGTGGAATGTAATAGGAATACAATCATGTCACTGATTTAGCTTTGGATTAATTTTCAACTTTTTTTATTGAGGGGTATCTGACTCCTGCAGTAACTGGAACCTGCACAGCACTGTGAAATGCTGGTTTAGAGAGCAAACGCGTATCCTTTTTCCCCTAGCTAAATGAGCTGATTAACAGTATTCATTCCTTTGGAAGATCTGTGAAATTTTCATCTCCTACTAGCAACCAATTAAATATAAACCATATAATAGGATTAAAATGACAAAGTTTATGGAGTTCCCAGAAATTTCAAGTGTATATATCGATGCATATGTTATAATTTGGTGTTTCAAAGAGAAACAGAAACCTTAATAAATTATTACCCCATTAACATTGATGCTGTGAAAAGCTAGTGGAAGGGGGTTACAGTCTCTTTCCAGAGCCCCTTTTGTACACTGATGGCCACTTGCAAATGCGAGTGAGTTGTGGGGCAACAGACTGACTGTGCTGGTGCTGGTGGCAGCCAGGAGCCTGGATAAGGGCAGGCACAAATGGTTTCAAGGGGCTCGGTGCAAACTTTGCCTTTGCCATTTATAGTCCCGAGGTGATGGGAGTGGCCCTGGGGTGCTGCAGCCACCCCGCTCACAGCAATTTCATGGGTGCCCTTTTGGTCCAGAGACTAATTCCGGCTGATGCACCCGGGCATGAAAGACGCTTTGTTTCCACCTTTATCCCTACAGGAAGGAAAGCCTCTGTGCAGGCAGGCTTCTCCCTTGCTGCCTGCCGCCGTGGCTGGGCAGGGATGCTGTCAGCCTCCCTTGCGCCTAAATCCTCCCGGTGACGGCAAACCTCCCAGTTTTTCCCAGCCCATGAACTATCGCATGAGCGAGCGGGAGTCACGGCTGCTCCCCTCCGGCGGGGTGCCCCATCCCACCGGGACACCAGGGCACGACACCAGCGGCTGAATGATCAGGAGGAGCGGGAGTCGAAGCAAACAAACATTTCTTGCTCTGTGCAAGTTCTCAGAGATGTTGGTTTTCAGTGTCAGCCTCAGTTTTTTCCCGCAACCGCCTCCCAGTCGAGGGTTTTGCACTTCTTTTTATTCCCATTTGCGATTTGGGGCAGCAGATTGGATGTGGCAGGGTGAGGCGAGGACAGGAGCAGAGCGGTCCTCGCAGCACGGCACAGGCAGCCGTCGGGGGGGACCCACACCTGCCCCCATCTCCGTTAGAAAGCACTACCTCTCCAAGCAAGGCTCGCTGCTGAGGCTAAAATCGTGGGTTTACTGTCTACAAGGACTTAGAAAAAAAAATTAATCTCGCATAATAGTGGCACTGCAATTAGGGAAGAGGCGTCACTTTAGATAATGAACATCTTTTCAAGGTACTTATGCAATCTGAAAAATCATAGCTGTGCTGGTTGTTCTTTAATCTTGCCATCTACCCAAAGCAAATTTGCAAAAGAGAGAGTTTATTGTCATTAAAAGAATTCTTATAGCTATCAGAGGAGGGAACAATTTCTTTGTCATTAGCAAAATCCCTGGCTTTCCTTCAGCACATAAACAGTTTACACGATGCAGTTTTAAAATGTGCTTGTCTGTAAGCCTTCACAGGAGCCTGAATTCTGAACATTTCAGCGTTTGGATGTAAAATCTGGGATCTCAATTTAGCCTTCTGTAAATGCAAGGATGAAGGGCAAAGCACAGATCTGGGCATGAATTTTTAAATTAAGGGTATTCAGTTTCACAGTTTTAGGATGGCACCTATATGCAGTCGACAACCAAGATGTCTGAGCAGCTCACAGTCTGGAGTTTATTCTTAAATAGTCTGTGAGGCCTGGATTGCCTATTGTCCCTTGTACATAAGGTTCGGAGATGCATTGGCCCAGGCTACGCCAGCAAAACTTCTCCATGCAAACCTGGCAAGCAACAGCAGTAGAAAAGGTTTGAAATAATTTGTGTGCCTCATCACACTACCTGTGCTGATCTTAGCGTAATGGGGGCTGCATTTACTGGAGTAAAACATTCCTCCTATGGGTTAGGGCATTACACTTGGGGAACAGGGATTTTTTAAGGAAGTCTGAGGAAAAGCTGTCACCTGCTGCAATAGGCTGTAATTGTGTTTGGGTGGTGGAACTGTGCTGGCAAGTCCTTTTGGGGGCACTCAGACCCAAACAGATCAAGTGACCATTCCAAGCCTTGCAGGAAGCCAGTGCCAGAAAAAAGATTGCAGCACAGTCCCTTGTGTTGCCTCTTGGTGTCCTGAGCACTGAACCATCCCCTCTGTAGTCTTAGCGCTGTTTAAAAACAGCAAAGGGATGGTGTTGAACCAGAGCTTTGTGTTAGAGTTCAATGATCAGCCCCCCAGAAAAGAGATCAAAACCTTTCAATACCATACAAATCAGTTGCCTGAACATAAAGATCAACGTAAGCCATCTGTGGCAATCTGTGGCCAGGAAAAGTGAATGCAATTTATTTTAATTAATAGAGAATTCTTTTTTTTCTGAAAACAAATTAGTTTCTACAACGGGAATGGAGAACTAGTATGTGAGGAAGATGAAGGTAATCAATATGAGTAGGGTGTGGAGCCAAGACTAGTGGGAAATAAATTCATTGGTGTGTGAAATGTAAAAAAAACCCAAAAGGCAGAGGCTCTCAAGGTGATGAAATGATATGGGGGACTATTTATATCAAAGCTGTATGAAAGTCAGGAGGGGTTATACTGCAGAGTACCTGGAGGACTAGCACATAGGAAATCCCCTAGGTTTGGATAGTTTTTATCTTATGCTGGTCTGAACATTGGGGTCACAGGGAACAAATAGAGAGTGATGAATGTGCAACCTCGGTGCTGGGAGGGCACAACCTCTCATGGTTAATGTTAGAAGTAAAGGAAGCGAGATGGGAAATTTTTCAATGAATTGCACAACGGAAACGATATGAGCAGCCTGTGGGCCAGTGTCCTCCACAACTCCAATATCCTGATTGAGATGGGCAGACTCAGTACTGTGAACAGTCTGACACATACTGAGTCCACAGTATGTGTGGACTCAGGCAAGGCTACACTCACAGCAGTTCAACTTTTTCACCTGTGTGTAACTCTGAAATGCGTCAGGCTCAGCAATAGCAGTTTTTCAGCTGAGGATGTGACAGATGTGTTTTTCTTTCTGGCCCCAATGTGCAGACCTGCAGTAAATCCTGCGGGGCAAGAGGTGCCCTCCCTGGTCCAGGGGGGGACCAGCTGTCCCAGCAGCCCTGCAGGAGTGTGACTCTGGCAGAGCCTGAGCCACAACAGGATCCAGGCCACAGCTCTTCCCCCTGCAGGGAACCTATGCTGCAGACCCACATTGGCTCTGCAGCATGCATGGCTCTGCAGTGCTGGTCAATGATTAAGTTGCTATGACCAGCCAAGTGGGGGATGCTGATGTGTTACCACAGAGTCAGAGATCACAGAAGGGTTGAAGCTGGAAGGGGCAGGGCAACCTAGAGCAGTCTGCTGTGAACTAGGTCCAGACAGATTTTGAGAACCTCCACCTACAAACCCCAAGCGAGACAGATGCCATTTTGCCTGGTCAGTTTTCTACACAGATTTGTGGGTGTGCATGGGACCAGAAATGCCTTACCTCCACCTGCACTGAACACAGAGTTAGTGGAAGCCCAGTACCAGCAGGGGCACCCCGGCTGCCCACCTCAGCATTTCCCATGCTACCTAATGAGGGGCTGCTTCTAACACCACAAGGCAACCACTTTGCACTGCAGAAGTGTGACATCTGAAGTGGCTTTGGAAACATCTGAAGGCAGAGCTGCTCTCAGATATAAAGGTAATATTTTGGAAGGGGCAGTGGCCAGTTTGCCTGCTTTTAAATGAGCTGTGATCCAGGGAAATGGCAAGACATTTCTAAGTTGCAAAGACATCAGTGTTTATCTGACTTTTAAAAAGCTGAATAAAGTTGCTGTTTATAATAAACTTGAATTTGAACTAAACATGAAAGCTTGAGGTGAAATCTGACTTGAAAACAATACTAGCAATTTAAGATTAAGATTAAGATTAAGATTTGATAAATCAAAATCTGATCCAGTTTTTTTTAAATGCAGACAGATTTCAAAGGCTAGGTCATTATAGAATATGAGATTTCTGTGAATCAGCATGTTACATGGTCTGATGTATTGAGACTCAAACAAATGTTAGACATATGGAAAGACCTCTATATATAATGAGAGATGTGAAAAACAGAATGACTCTTTAATTTAGAAATAGGATAAGGAAGAGGGGCACAGTAGAGGTATATAAGGCAGTGAATAGCACAGCAGAGATAAGCCTGTGCTTCTGTTCATCCTCTGAGACTGTAATTTCTATTTACTGACACATGATCAACACTAGAAAATTTTCTCCAAGAATGGGTAATATACAACCAGATTTCTGTGCCTTAAGTTACCTGTCCTTGGAAGAGCATATGAAGGTTACAGAATCTGGAGAAAAATATGTATTTATATGGATAAAAAGCTTATAAATCATGCTTTACAAAGCAAGCTAACTAAAGGTTGGGAAAAAATGTCCCCAGTGGGCCACGTTTCCCAAATTGTTCAAATGGGATTCTCATCCCTTGCTCTCAAGGACCTGTGGCTGTCAGCAAGAGCAGCAGGTGAGATAGGTCATTGATCTGCCCCGTGGTCTGAAAAACTATTATGTTTATTTCAATAGTAATTGCATCCAAGATGTCCTTCTGCACTTGGAAAGAGCCACTCCAAGCACGGCCCAAGGGGATTGGAGATGCAATTCCCAGGGCCTCAGCAAACACAAAGCAAGCAGTGGCTGGAACAACCCTCTTGCCCTAGAGGTTACATTTGGTGTGGCTTGAAAAGGGACTAGGGACAGCCCATGCCAAGTGTATGCTGGTACTTAAATTGGTGGCCACTCAACCACACTTCCCATGTCTGCTTTGGCTGGTAATCCGTGTCTGACTGCAGCATGGTGGCACTGGCTGAGGGGCTGGGCAGGTGGGGTGGGGCTCACCCACAAACTATGCATCTCTGTGGGGTTTGCTGAACGCTACTGTAATTCTTAGCATCCTTCGCAAGGCTGGTAAGGACTAGCACTCTCACTCACAAGTGGGAATGCCATCAGCCTCCTCCTTGCTGGATGGGAACTGTGTTAAGAGCTGGGCTGGCTCCATGAGACTGCTTTTCTGGGAGAAAAAGCAATGTGGCAAGAAATGTGCGTGCCCAGACCAAATGGCAGCAAACTTATGATAAAGCCCCTGCATATAATCTATATTCTAATTAATACTCTGCATCATCTAATCAACAGAAATCTTCTGGCACGCACGGTCCGGTTTGCAAACTATTCAGCAGAGAGGCTTTCCTACCCTCTCCACAGAACAGAGTAATTAAGCAAAGCTGCTGGAGGGGCTTCCCTCCGTAGCTTCTTGAATACTGGGAAAGGAGAAGAGTATTAGAAAAAAAAACCCCCAAAACAAAAAAGGCAACCTCTGGCAACCTCCCTTAGCCCTGGAAGGCTCTCTGGAACAGAAAGGGATAGAAAATCGCCTTCCTTTGCTGCTGCTGTTGAGCTGGTCTCGCTCCCGTTGTCGCGGTGCCAGTGCCGAAAGCCCATCCTGCTTCCCTCGCACTGAGCGTACTGTCCGTCCTAGAGCAGATGCAAAGGCGGCCGTGGGACCGCTCAACTTCAGAGCCTCTCCAGCAGCCTCCGAAGTAGAAGAGCACAGCTCTCTTCACAATATGCTGTGGGGGAGGAGGAAGGAAGGACTTTGGCCCTGTTTGCTTGTGCTAATTGATGGCTTCTGTTGCAGCTATTCACACTTTTTTAAAAGATGGTAACAAGTCTACTGATTTAGAGGCAAAGAATAAAAACCCAACAGCCTCAGGATTGCGTTGGGTGCAGACAAAACTATGTTGAAGAGCATTCAGCAGAGGCACAGCAGAGAGCTGGGCAGAAGAAATGACCCACCTGCAAACACTGAGCTCTGCACAGATGCACAAAAATGCTAAAATATGCTGTTTTATTGGGATACACAGGGACAGCCTCCTCTGCAGCATGGGCTCGCAAGTTGAGGCTCAGCCCTGGCACTGGCCTGCTCTGTCCTCCACCTCGCTGCCTCACCTTGCTCAGCTGTGGTGGGTTCTGCCTCCTTTGTAAAGCACATTCTATGCCTCTGACTTTAGCACTCTCCAGGTGAGAAACATCTTTCTTCATGTAGCCTTTTCTCTGTATGTCGGGTCTCCTCTGTTGTGTGGACAGGTGCCCTGGAGCTGTTTGGAGAAGGGCTCTGCATCCCACTCTCCCACCCTTTTACTTTCAGGCAGATATTGTCTTCTCCTGCTGGGAGAGCACTGTACCTTGCCTAGCAGTTTACATGGTAAGTCTATATTGCAAGTTGGAGGTGTGATCACAACACGCCTGGGTGAAACCCCACTTATTTTAATTTAGCGAGCTGAGATATTAATTTCAGAGGAAGAGGCAGCAATATGCACTTTGGAGCCTATGGTCTGGGTGGGCTTGCAGAGCCTGCAGTGTTTCAGCTTCCTTGGCATCAGTACCCAGGCACTAGACGGAGGGAGCTGGGATGTGTGAATAAGCAGCACAGCGAGCGATAACTGCGCTGAGCGGAGGGAGCTGGGCTCCAGCCGCGTGCCAGGGACGCCACAGGCTGAACAGGGAGAAACCTGGGCGTCTAGCAAAGCCCTGCCACTCTCATCTCCCCTCCTTCCTGGGCATCCGCTAAATGCAGCTCCCTAACCAGCAACTCCATAATTCTGCTTTAAGGAAGGCAGACCCAGTTCTCACAGGGAATTTATTTTTGCCAGAGAGAGCCCTGGCAGCTACCGAGGTGAGTCAGCTGCTGCTGGCTGCTCGGCGGGTGCCTCTGCAGTGGCCGGCGAGGGGGACGGGCTGTGTCCTCCCGCCCTGCTTCTCTCCCCGCAGCATCTGCACAGTGGCCTTCACTTACGCTTGCAGCCCTCTGCATACTCCTTGTGATTCACATCTGGGTGCATTCAGCCTGGTAAATTCTTATTCTGAGAAGGTCACCTGAAATATGTGTTTAACAGAAGCGTTCTCTATTTTTAACATAGAGAAACCTCACAAAAATTCAGAAGACTAACATAACACAAAATAATAAATGAGATATTTAGCCATAGGTCTCCATCACATACACATTATAAACAATTCACAAATTATTTCCACTTGTGAGATAAGATTTAATTGTAAAACATTGGAAATGGTGAGATTTATATCATCTGGAGCAGGGTAGTAAACATATTTCTAGATCTGAAGGGAGAACATAAAGCTAAATGTGTGTCGTAGCCAGGGTGGACCCTGAGCACATTTAAGCCAAACTGCATGTCAGCCCAGGTAGTGGCTACTGCTCTCTAGAGCAGGACCACCAGCTTTCTGCTGAAGGCTCTTCCTTCTTACCTACTCTGAGGGGCATTTTTCTGCTGCAATTTTGTGGTACCTAAGGCTTCATTACTGCTTTCTTCCCATGAAGCTGATTTTATTCCAACTTAAGCTGTTCTTTCAGCAGCAAGAAACCAGCTTACAACTTAAATGGCAAATGCACGGCACTAACTTCCCTAGCTGCAGAAGGTGATATAGACAAATCTGTTGCTGATACCAGCAAGTACTGAGCTGAGCCCCTGCTTCTCATTTGGAGTACATTGCTGTGTCTCCTCTGACATGTTTCTTCGTAGCACTGAAAAAGAGGCACTTGGAGAAACAGCTTTTCTACTCAGGGAAAGCTTTGACTCCAGGGTTGTAACTCGAGTGTTGTAGTAGGTAATCAGCAGAAATCGTGTTTTTCAGATGCAGAAAGAGGCAAGATCAATTTATTTTAAGTAGTAGAAGCTGATTTTTCAGTTGGCTAACCTGTTAGCTCTCTCCTGTAGGATGAAGCCTATGTAGGGTGAACACTTGGATTTCTTGTGCCTTTATTTGGAGGTTTCAGTTGAGTCAGTACTGCTGGTGAAGTGGCCGGTGGTCCTCCTCTGTGTGCTTTTCTTGTCAACTGCCCATCCTGAGACTTAGCCATCATCCTTCAGCAAACATTGTTGGTGTTGTGTCTTCTCTTCTGACTGTGTGATTGCCAGAGAAAGGGAGCAGTCTGCTTCAGTTGGTGCCCTGCTTACCCAGTGAGTAAAACAGGGAGGAAACAGCAACAACTCTGAAAGGGGGACAGCCCCAGTCTGCTCCCAACCAGGGAGAAAGCTGCTCTCCTGGTGCTGAAAACAAATAAGATGAGTAGAGGAGAAAGAAGCTGTTGAGTTGTGTCTGGTCAGATAGGCTTGAGGGTCTGCCTGTTTGAAAGTTTTAAAGGTAATAAGAAAAAGACACTTCTCAGACATTTTACCCTGCTTTTCCAGGGTAGTTTGTTGGTCTCCACATGCTGTTTCATGCTGCAGTTTTCTTGAGAGTTCACATATATAATATTTCACAACTGAAATACTATATTGTAGCTTTGGGCAATTACAAACTTAGTGTTTACAATACAATACAGCTGTTTTCCAGAATTTGGGAAATTTTAAGACTGTAGTGCAGTGTCTCTAACCTCACTATGTCCACCTAAACACCCAAGCATTGCTCCAGAACTGCATTCCCCTCGCCGCCCTCCTACCTTCCCTCTCCCGGGCTTATCTGGCTCCAGAAAACATTGCCTTGTGATGCACATAATTTTTTCACTAACTGGAAATAGGAATCTTGCTCTATCCATTAGTTACTGTATATGCAGTTTGTATATATAATATTTATATTTTTCCCCAAAGTTGTGAAATATATAAAATATAATTCCTGTAGCTGAGAGCTCATCATTCCCATGACAAGGTGCAATCAATAAATTATGCACCACTTGTGGTTATTCTGCATGTCAAGTCATATTTCCATGTCGCTGTCCTGACTGTTACTGAGTGTTTGTGTTGTTGTACCTTTCCACCTCCTCAGTGTTGATTTAGGAGTTATTATTCTGGGCTCATAGTAACTGCAAGAAAATCAAGTTCCAAGTGTTTCTGCCAAAAGAAGGAAATGAAATGAGCAAGTCAACAGAATATTCCACTTGTCAAACACCATTTGCTTATGACTATGGCATTGTTACGGAAACTTGCATTCGGACAAGTTACCCAAAGGAAACAATTCGCCTTTGCAGTGGGATAACCCCCGTGCCCGGCAAGGACTCTTGGTCGCGACAGCTGTGGTCCTCAAATGAGCGAACAGGAAAAAAACCAAAGCCACTTCTGACACTTACAAATTATATCTCCTGAATAATGCATGACTCATCCAGATTGGTTAGAGGAGGGGGGTAACGGGGGAGATGCTTTTTCAATGGACAACCAGACGGATAAGGATTGTATTATAAGAAGAGTTTGACATACCAAGAAGAGAAAAAAAAAAAAAAAAAGAAAAAAAAAGCCCAAGTACTCACACACACTTTGAGATTGACTGTCAAATCATTTCACATCTGTACCTAAAGCAAACAGACATAATGCTAACAGCTTGCTGGAGCTCAGAAATGCCACCCACTAATCAGTCCACCTGTGGAATTCTCAGTCCATCTTGCAAGTCGTGTACCCAATTGCCAAGACGCCTGACAAGAAAATGTATATTAAAACGTTGAGTAAGACTAGAAATACAATGTGGTGTAGTATAAACAGAATGCACTTGCTGGGCAGGAAAACAGAGATGCCTTTTAATTCCTCTCGCTGTGACCTGGTGCCGCTCACTCCTGCCTTCACCGGCGCCGGATGGTGGGGACTGCTTACCGCCTGAAAGGCATGTTCACCTCCCGTGCATGATTGTGTCTCCCTCTGCTTTTGTGCAAAAATAATAAATAACCAGCTAAATAACTACCCCCCTCCCCAAAGCCTTTATCCATCTTAATTACTTTGCGCTTTTTTTTTTTTTTGCACATGGATATAATTAACAATTGATTGCTTAAATATAGGCGTTGGCAAGATAAGTCTCAGCAAAAAAATTAGTGAGAAATAATCTCTTCTATGTAATGAATGCACCCTTCGGGGTAAAACAAAGAGGTAATTCAAAGGAATGGTTTGTTGAGATGGTGCGTTGCGGGAGCACAAATTCTTCCAGGTTAAATTACATCGACAATTACAGCACCGAACTGCCAGTCACTGTTTAACGTGTTGGCAAAATGATAATTTTGCTCTTTTCATCTCCAAAAGGAATATAAAGGAATAAAAGGAGAAAGTTTACTGGGATTGTAAGAGGAGGCAAGAAGGGACAAGGAATGCCCCGGGGAGGATAATTATTCTGCACAAGGCACCATCAGAAGGTTACAGGGTTTGTGGTGTAGCAGGAGGCAGCGCGGTACAATTAGATGCTTTAGCTTCTCTTTTCTACACATCCCGAGCTTTTCCATTTGCACGGTAGCCGTTTTCTCTCTCTGAGTACAAAATGCTATTTTAACATCTGTTCTTTTAAGGCTATTTGCTCTGGGAAGGCAGTGTGTTTTGCCATAAATTTAGGTCATTAATTTGTATCTGTTCTTTGTTTATTTAAGAAACAGGACAAAAGGGCAGCTGCTGAAACATTTGGCTGTGCCGAGGGGTAGTGGGCTCGGCATGCTGGAGTTGTGTGTGCGACCAGCTTGAGTTTGCATCCGCAGCTAGAGGACAGATCTTTATAGGAAACCTTTGCCAAGGCATGTTGTGCTCCCCTCTCCAGTGCAGCCCTGCCCTCCTCATTACCTGTGTGTGGAGAGGCGGCTGTGCACAGGGACGGAGCAAGGGGGACACAGATGGGGGCCACTTGCTGATGACAAAGTGAAAACCTAGAGAGTTGTATAGGAACTCCAGTGTTGCTGTTTTTATTGGGAAAGGTTTATAAGGGAATTGTTTTTTACTGTGTTGAGTCAGAGGTCTGTGGTTGGCTACCAAAGGTAACAGGCTACAAGCAATTCTGACCTATATAATTAGACATTTATAAACAGAAGCATAATAATACCCAGCAAATTGATTGTTCACAGCATTTAATGCTCTTAAATTGCTCATTAAGTGCAGAATGATTTCAGGGGTATTATTGATATTATAAAGCATTAAGGGAGGTTTTATTTATTCTCGTAAGCCTAATGGACTCAAACAAATTGAATGTGTTTGAAAAGGTCATTTTTTGCTTATTGTTTCTGTAACATCTAATCTGTTTAATCAGATCAAACAGAAACAATCACTCAAGTATCTTGGAGCATCTTTCACTTCCACCTTCCCATTAGATTCAAATGGGTTTATCTCAGAGACCCCAGCATTACCATCTAGGCATGAGAAGCCCAAGCTCACAGTTAGAGCCAAAGGCTGAAGAAGTGCTGGTGCGCTCAGTGACTGGCACACAGTGCCTGCAGTCCAGCTGGAATCCAGCTCTCTGCTGCTCTGTGGGCATGATGTCTTACTTCTCCCCTGAGCCCACGGAAACCAGAGAAGACACATGTCAGATAAGTCACTGCAATGTGTCATTTAGACCTGATCTGGCTTCTGCTAGATACAATAGTTGGTTTCATAGCAGCAGCAGCATCAGACACAATTTGCAGAACTGGTCCCCAACCCAGACACAGTATATTCTTCATTGACACTGATCCTTAGAGAAGAAAATGAAAGGCAGTACTTGTGATGGTTCAAAGTGTGTCTCATTGCTATTTGTGTTTGGCTAAGAATTTCTCCGATCTTCACTGGGTCTTTATATGCCATAAATCTTAAAGTGCTTTGGGTGCCCAGACACACATGGCAGCTCCCAAGAGTAGATTTTTAAACCAATTTAGGCTTTTACTTCCTTAGTCGGTGGGAAGGAGCACCTAAATCTCTTTATAAATCTCTGAATGGCTCTGAATCAGGCACCACTGAGGAGCATATTATTCAACAAAATCCCAGTGTAACTATTATCAAGGGGATGAAACCAAAAGTGTTTTACAGGCTCATTTGGAGTTAAACCAGCAGTTTGTGGCAGATCCACCATTTTAAATGCTGAGACTGAGCACACTTTTTATTTTGCTTATATTAAAACTTTAATCTTGCCACAGTTTGACTCATGACCTCTAGTACCAAGGCCCTTCTGATTGCCACCAGACTTGAGGTGAAGTTCATATCTCTTTTCTGTTCTCCCTGACCCCACTACCGCCCAGCCTTTGGAAGATCTTTCTTTCTGCACACTCATGGGCAGGTCCTGCTGGCCCTTATAGCCATTCTGTCTTTCCAAGGCCCCAGCCATGTTCATGCCAGATGTGGACATGACTCAAGAGAGGTGGTCTGGAGACAGAATGAAACAGAGTTGACTGGAAGAAGGAGTCTGGAAAGAAGAAGTGAAGAAAAAGCGGTGAAGAAAGAGTGGTGGAGGGTTGGGATTAACAGGAGACTACAGGGATAAGCAGCCCAGGTTGAAGCCCACAGAAGCAAACAGCAGTGGGAGTAACAGGGGTGAGGACCGAAGGGGTCAGGCTCAGAGGAACCGAGACTTCACCTTGGTCCTCTGCAAACCTTGAGTTCTACCACAAAGTTCAGTGTGCACCCCTACCCTGCCCCAGCCACCTCAGCTGGGAGGGAAGTGAAGCTCAACGTGGGCCTGGAGTCCAAGGCAGCAGCTATTCGGCTTCAGTAGCTGGGCTGCTGCGAGCAGTAGATCACCCAGCACAGAAATCTGTAGCAGTGTTTGCTTTACAATGTGATGAAGAAACAGTTAAAATTAAATTTCTCCAAGAGAATTTTTGGTGTGAAAGAGGAATAAGGAAGAGGGAGACGGGGAGGTCTGCCAGGGTTTCACGCGCTACAGCAAAGGCAGCCCATATGGATAGTGGAGAGATTTTCCTTTATTGCTGTTCCCCAGCCATTGCTGGCAGAGAATGTGCAAACTTGTGTCTTAAAACTGGACTCCTCAGTGGACCACTAAGCAGATAAGTCATATGAAAATGTACAGATTTTGATGTATAAAAGCTTGGGTGGGAGGGGATGCCAGCTCTGCAGCCCTGGGATTTTGGAGGGCTTCTTGATACATACATGCTCCAGAACAGGCCATCTATGTAGGATGGCTCATTTTTATCTGTCTGAATGATTCGATAAAAGAGAGCAAGAGGTAAAACAAAACAGAGAAAGAAGAGTAAATGTTCAGGGAATCAAACTAAAATTGTCCAACCTTTGTGAAATCAGGACACTCAGGAACACACAAGTGTTTTGTGAAAGATGTGGATGATGGTTGACATATGTTTTAAATTTAATTTTCACTGAAAAATATTATTTCCCTCTGTCAAATAATACAACATATTGTGAGTGCAAACTATTTCATCTCTGTAACTCAAAGGCTAAAGCCTACAGCTCTTGCTCATTCCTTACTCAAATAACACTCCTACTTGCTTCTGGATAAAGAGATTGAGAAAGTAAATTAAATACTGCATGGGTGAGAAGCAGGACTTTAGGCCCAGATCTGGGAAATGAATGGTGGGCACCATGTGAAGTTGGGCTTCTTTTTAAAGAACAGGCTGCTCTGTCTGCAAAATGTCAAAACTTCTTTGTGTCTTTTGCTATCTTCAGGTACAGTGAAAACTAGCAGTTCGAATGGAAAGATGAAATGTTTGAACCAAAATGGCTAATTCTTCATTCAAAGGCAACAGGTGGCTTGATGAAGGTGACGGAGGCACTTCCTCTGCTAGCTGGGAACTCATTTACTGGTTATTGCATTCAAGAAAGCAATGTGCTTTGCACATGTAACCTCTCTGCACTTTAACATCCCCATCTGTAAAATAAGAGCAGGAAAACACAATACTCAGCTTTCTGAAGTGTTTTGGAGTCTTCAAATGAAAACGTTGCATAGCTACATCAGTGTGTGTGTATGCTTCAAAACATACACATGTATATATGCAAATACACACATGATTTTTTTTTCTGAAGACATGTATTTCATACTTATACATATTATATACTTACATTTCTATTTAAGTATGTATATATATATATATATATATACACACTTATATATATATTTATACTTATATTTAATACAACTGTATTTATATTCAATTCCAGGTTTATTCATGTCATCTCCACATAAATGCTCCTTTCTATGTGTCTCTCACCATCTTTTCTAGATCATTTGAAAATAGTGAAATGTCTGATAGATTATTCATTTCATGCAAAAGTCATTCCCTTGATTACAAAACTTAAAGGACGAAGGATAATAATAACAATAAAGACCGATTTCACTAAATTCTGCCTCATTCTGGTAATAGAAGAGATACACTTGCAGAAAGTATCCTGCTCTTTTTGTTCTACGCTAACAGTCTGAACTTCCTTGCAGTAGCATCAGGAGATTATTCTGTAGGAAATACTTCATGTTTTCTTACTATTTGCAACCAATTTAATTGTAATGAAGAATATCTACATATGCAGCTCTCTCTGAAACATGAGTGAATTTGGCTAGCTGCTTTGCGAATAGGTCATGCTCCTATGTAGTTTTTTTTTTTCTTCAAAGTAGTATATTTTTCATCAACGACACTTCACAACAGGGAAGAACGGGTGTCAGGTTTCAGTCTCATATGTTCTGTAGTTTTACATTCTGTGGCAATGCCCACGGTGCTGGAATAATTTGAAACAGAACTACAATCTTTCCAAGTTTTGTAGAATAAATGTTTAGAATTGGTAAGAGTTTTGAAATGCAAATGTCTTTTTTTTTTTAACAGTATGTGATTAATTCTTACAGTACTAACAATGCTTGTCTGTGCATGGAATTAGCAAGGGGGATGAAGATAAGATAACTGCAGGTAAAAGAAATGTGGATGCAATTTTGGGCAGTGAACCTGCAGTGCTCATTATTTAAAAGCTGAGATCCAGCCTTTGAGAAAGTGATGCCGAGTCTTGCCAGTTAAGGAACATATTCACATCACTGAGCTCCCCAGTAAAATGCTCCCCAGGACTATCACCAAAACCCCAGCTCTGCCTGACTTCCATGGGGTGACTCCTGCAGACAAGGAGCCCCCAGAAACCAGCCTGGCAAGGGTCTTCCCAGGAGGACACCCAGGGACCACCTTACTGCTAAACTGCAAGTCAAATGCGGTCATTGCCACCAGAACCACCATGGTTCCAGCTTCAGTCAGGGCTGTGGAAGCATAGGGAGACATAGGCAATGTGAGGTCTCATCTTGTCGAGAGCTTTGACTCACCCCATTGCAGGTGATCCCACTAATGTGTGAATTGCCACTTAGGGCCTTGATCCACATGGAGAGTAGAGAGGCCACCAATCTCCTCCTCTTCCTCAATTAAAGGCACTACTTGTACCTGCAAGCTGCCTCAGATCATTTGGCAGTAATGGATGAGCCAAGAGCATCCAACATTGAACCAGTGACTTTCCTACCTGGTAGACTTGAGGAGAATCACCACAAAGGTGAAGAGGTTGATAGCCCTTGCCCTGCCTGTAACAGCTGGGTTTCACTCCCCAGTACCACCTGGCTTTGCTTACCCAGACTCCAGGAAAAGGAGGAGTCCCCTGGCCCCAGCTGCCGTGTGGGTGGCCAGGGAATCGAGCTATGTGTAAAGGACTGGTGATACACAGGCTGCACACAATAAAAAGACAGGAGATGAAACATGCAGAGCAGTAAGACTTCCTGGACATGAAGCATTGGAACTGGAGTCACTGCTGTCCATGCGTTGTGACAAGTCCAACCCTTTTAACACAGACAATGCCCAGAATATTTAGAGCTGAAAGCCTGAGGAGCAATCAAAGATGGCAGCCTTGATCACAAGAGGCTTCAAACTCATTTTTAGCTGGACTGCTGTCATCAGTCTTCATAGGGAACAAGGAGTCATGGACATGGCTTTCATGTCAGGACTCCTTTTAACCTTTCCTCCTTCTCCTTCCTTCTGCTGCAACAGAAGAAAGTCTCTCCCACTGTTCTTCAAATACTCCTATTACAGTTTAGGTAGCAGCTGCCACTGCAAAGAGTACCCTGTTGTATCTTCTTGACAAGAATACTCAGCCTCCGAAAGCCATTGGCTCACAACATCTAAGGGGGCTAAGTGCTTGTGCTCTCTGGAGACACTGCTGTGGCAACTTGCTCTCCCGAGTGACCACATGCAGGAGGCTGTTAGACAGAAAGAGTGAGGAACCCTGCAATTCCTCCACTGTGCCAAATCTTCACGTGCCAAGCCCCTCTTCCATCCCTCCCATTTGGGAGACATGCTTCAAACAGGGACAGACCTGAGTTTGAAAACTTGCCCCTGGCCCTCTCATTTGGGTTTGTCAGTTCAAAGAAAGAGGGGGTGGGCAGCAAAAATCGTATACAGATTTCTACCAAGTGTGGTATGTGGATTTTAGAATTTAATACTAGTTCTACTTTAACCTGACAGCTTCTCCATTTTATACATACTATGGTTTTAGAAACAAAAGAGGCTGTGTGACAGGCAGATATGTGACATTTTGGGTCACATTTCTCCCATAATATTTAAATTTCTCTCACAATATTTAAATAAAAATATTCAATCATGTCTATGTAGATTGCAAGCTAATGATTGGTCTCGCTGTGGCTAATCCACACAATTGCCGTAGCTGCCCTAAGTATTGATTCCCAGAGGTCAGGGCTGGAGTCCCTTCTTTGTAAGCGACCTGTTATATAGCTGTAAGCTTGGCTCTACCTGAGTATTTCCCCTTGGAGATTATGCCAGTTAATGCAGTTTTCAAATACAGAGATCACCATCTGTAAATATAACATTTGTCATCTAAAGACTTCAAAAAATCTTTTTTTTTTTTCCTGTAAAGAATGTTCAGTGTAAGAATAAAGAGAGATACATTAAAGCTAAGTTGGTACTATTATCTACAAACATTAGCTTAAAAAAAAAATCTTGTAGAGCTGCTAGCAGTTTACTTTATTGAAATCCACCGAAATGTGCACCAAACCATGCTTTTTAAATTATAAAAAGATTATAAATTGTTTTTTTCATGTTTAAGATAGAAATGGTAAATTTTATATTTTAAAGTTCTTCAATGTGTTAGGTGGGGATTTTTCTTGATGACTTTTTTGATACTTGCAAGGAGTAAAGAATCTGTCTCTCTGCTTATAAAGAGAAAACAGTTCACGTGAAATGAAGCTTTGTCAAACACATAAAAAGGCTGCCTGGATTAATTACTCTACTTTTGGTAACACTGAATGCAAAATTAGTGATTTAAACTGTTTCTTTAAAGTATAAAGAGGGTGAAAAAAAAGGTTCAAGTATAATACTGCTGTAATTCTATATCTGTATGACTACAGTGTCATAGAACAGGATTTAACTGAGAAAAGGAGGAGTTCTAACTATAACTACAGACACTGAAATGTTTTCAATGAAGACATTTTCAGCAGTATAGGTTATTTCCAACCATAATACAAGTGCAGGATAATTTAAATTAATATAAAAGATCCTTTGGGGGGTTATATTTTTTAATTGCAATTACACAATGAATACTTGATACCTATATTTTAGATATAATGAGGATTAAAATTATATTCCCCAAACAGAGGTTTAATAACAATGTAAACTACTGAGAACTTCATTAGAGTGGCTAAGGTATTAGAAATTAGATTTAAAGGTGGCCAAGGGGAAAATCAGAAACTTCAAACACCTCTCCTAATATAAATGGCAATATCTAATATAAAACATGAAGAAATTATGTGAGCCTCGATCAAAGTGCTAAAAAGCTGCCTTTGAAACGAAGCCATCCTCAAATGAAAATGCTGTAGCTAGAGACCCTGCCCTCACCCCAAGGATTAGTGTGTGAAAGCCCAGCTCCAGTGGGAGTCCTGCACAGGGATCTGTCGCCAGCCCCCTGGCCGAGCTCCTGCCTGCAGCTGGGGAGCATGCAGAGCGGCTCAGGGTGGTGTCAGTGCTGCCAGGCATCCTCGCCAGGGCCGGGGATTGCACCACAGACCTTCTCAGCATAAGCCTCCACAGCTTTCGTTAAAGAGCATGTCTCTTGGGTTGAGAACAAGAGCAGACTCCTACTTTGTGGCGCAGTCGTAGAGCAGGATGTGTGATGCTCACTGACCTGTGGGTATATAATCTATTATGCAGAGCGTTCGCATTTGCTCCTTCTCCCTGAGTCAGCTGTGAGCCAAAAACCTGCTCTGATCCAACAGCAATGCTACTCGCCCCGGGGCAGAAAGCTCAGCCACTACTGCTCCATCTCTGGGAGGGTCCTGTGTACATTGCGCTGTGCAAATGTGCCAAATACTCTCTGTGGTGGGAAAGCACAATGTATCCTCTGCCTCACCTCATTTTACAGAGGCAGTTGCAATGCCTATGGCACTGGTACTGAGTTGAGGAAGGGAGCTGGGATGTCCTAAACTTTTATTCTAGGACTTCAATCATTCAAAATGAAAAGTCATTATTTTCAAAAAAGAATTCTCACACAAGGCTCCTAAGTCAGTCTTTGGGCTCTAGACATGGCAACTCCCTTAATGTTCAGTGGCATTTCCAAACTCAGGCTACATATTTACATAAATATGTCTGCATGTCCAGTGTCAGATGCCGCCTTCTGCCCATTTCAGGTAAAACAGACAGAGCAGATTACCTCGTTCCAACCACAAAAGTCTTCCCCATTACACACTGGGGACTCCTGTGTGTCACGGCTGAGGCCCTGGGGGCACACATTCCCACCTGCCTGAATCCCATTCTGCAGCAGGAGGTCCCCTCCAGGTATTTCACGCCAGGATGAGTCTTACAGCAAATAATTATTCCCAGATCCAAATGCAGCCAAGGAGTCTCCCAGGTTGTTCCCCTCTCCTCTGACAAAGGCTTTGAGGCAGCTCACATCCTTTGAACACATTTTCTACCACATAAATAAGTCTAAGTACACGCCTATGAGCAGTGTTATTTCCAGCTGCAGCAGTCTGCATCACTTGACTAAGAAGCTATATATATACTTATCTATACATCTATACATATAGATGTGTGTATGTATGTGAGTATATACACACGCTACATATGGATGCAGTTAGAGCTATATGTATGCAATTGTGTGTATTTATCTAGATATGTATCTGTCTGCATTCACTTGTGTGTTGGCCCGGGCAGGGGGTTCAGAGCATGCGTCCTGTCCTCCCTTAGCAAATGGCAGCGTCTGAGCAATGCCTGTCATGTGTCACATCTAGAAATGAATTATATACCTGCAAAGTGCAAAGTAGTGCCTTCTCTGAGCTCCAGTTGCTTTTGTTTTTACTTCTTTATTAATCATCTGCCACTGATGTGGAAGGAGATTCTGATGACAAATATGTGTTAAAAAATTTGCAAGCATTCCTTTTTTTCGTCCTGATTTTTCAACGTACCAAACTGGCATAAATATTGGCAAAATTTCCTTGAATCCTCCAAGGCTCCATGCCTTGCTGGCCAATCTGAGTCCTAATCTCTCTAATACGTTGTTGGGTCACTTATCCAAGATGGAGCATACACATTCTTTCCTGACTCATTTCCTTTCTCTTTCCCTTTTGCTAGTATTGCCTTTGACAGGAGAATAGCCCCCTCCCTCTCTGCTCATCAGATAAATCTGCGTCTCACCCTACACAGAGGGGTGAATGGATGGAGTAGCTAGATTTTTTAGATGTGAAGTGGTACCTTTGTGAGTCTCTAATTCACCCTTCCAAGTCTTGTAATTGCCAACAGAGGTCTTTTTTCCTTCTCATAATGTACAAAATGATCTGCCCTTTTATGATTGCCTTGAGAATATCCCACAAAGCTGACGGTGAGGGAGCAGATGCCTCATTCAATTCCAAATAGAAGGAAATCTGTTGTCTCAAATAATCCCTAAATTCAGACACTTTCAGCCAGCTATTATCAAGAGACCACATTTTAAGAGCAGATGTGTTATTAAGGCTGAGAAATGTTATGAGTACTTCGTGATCTGACAAATGAATTCAGGCTATCCAGCATTCCAACATTTGATCTTTTAATAATTCAAAAAATGAAATGGAAACCACTGAGAGGGAAAAGGGAGAGTCCCTTCAACAAGACACTGACCTGGAATTTCAGGGCTTGCTTACATTTTCTGAAGAATATTGCCAGTGGATATCTGAGGCAGCTGATGCTTACACCAATATTATCACTTCTTCCCTGTGATGGCTAGACCTCTGCCTTACAAGTCAATCTCATATTTTTGCCACGTGGTTTTGTTCCGCACACCCATCTAATGAAAGTGTTCATTTGGATACAGTGGCATTTAGAGGCTACTAAAAGGACGAGTCTGGTTCTCATTTCGATGTGTGTGACTGTGCTGCCTGCCATAGCACTTCTGCTTCCCACATGTGTGAGGGAGGTTAGACATGGGGCCGGGGCTGTGCCCAAAGGGCGTGAACAGTCCATAAAAGTTTCCCTTGCCAGTGTAACAGCTAACTTGCATTTCACCAGGCAGCACATAAAAATTGCTGTAACTGTCTTCCAGTTACTTCTGCTCGTTTTCTATCCTGGCATCAAGTTCCTTCCTCCAGCTGATGTTTGAGCTGGTCTCCTCAGGGGCAAATGAAGCCTGGCTGCCTACATGGGCAGCAGGCAAGGAGTGAGCGGCACCGCAGTCCGGTGTGATGGGGAAGTACACAAGCAAATAAATATGTGCAAGAAGGGCAGGAAGGCGCAGTGGTAGGAGGTGCCGGGGCACTGCCGTCTAGACAGCAACCAAATGAGCAGTCTGGGTCTGTGAAGAAGCGTGCATGGCTGTTTACCTGGCTGCAGTACTTCAGCTCACTTGTCACTGGCACTGCCCACAGAACAGCTTGCTGTGGGTTACTTGGCTCCAGGCTGGCACCAGGAATGTTTTGTCCTACTCACAGACACAAAAGTGGGGAAGTCTCTCCCTCACCACTTAGTTGCTGGGTTTGGTAGCATTGACTTCACAGGTTCCCTTTCCCCTCCTGAGTCATTTGAGCTTCCAGTACTCTATAGCTGCTATCTGGGGAGACAAGCAAGCTGTGACAGACATACTGAGGCTTTGCAGCACCCACAAACTCTCTGCTCCTGTTTGTGCAGCTCCAAGAAGATGAAAAAGTCTGCTGATATTGAAACTTTATCCAACTCTGCTGGGGTCACTTTACGGAGATGGACAAGTATGCACTCCCATTCTCAGTGTGCAGAACAAGAAACCACAGGACTGAAAGGGTTAGTGATTTCTCCAAGAAAGAAGTACCAGACCTGGAAATCAGAGGCACTCTTGTATCACCTGGGTTGCACTGCCAGTCCACAAAAACACAAAATGCGCAGAGTCCTTTCTCATCATATGTCCTGGGCTACACACGTGTCTAGGTACTTGCAATAGGAAATTCTCAGAGATTAAGACAGACAAACCCTTAATAAAAATAAAAATTCCAGCTGGAAAATGCATTGCCAGAGAGCGGTGCTAGAGCAGAAAAGCTGCAGATAACACTTTCAAAGGTGTCTAAGTGACACAGGTGCTCAGACTAAAAATTCTTGTGCACTTCTGTGATTCCTGATCAGCATTCCTATAGAAAACCTTTCGGATTTTCCTCAATACTCCCTTCAGTGTTTCCTGTCAACTTTGAGACTTGCAGATTTGAGGATGGAGAGTGGACTCATGATGCCAAATGAGGCAGGGATGCAATGATCTTGAGGAGCATTTAGGAATGTCCTGCAGCACCTCCATCTCTATTAGACTGAATTTGCCACTACCAGCAGTAAGAATGTGCTGCATTGGTCCAGGAACCAAAGCCAAACCCTGCTCAGACATGCCATCTGTAAAAAATAACGATACCCTTCTCCCCTCCATTTTGGGATTTTTACTTCAATTTGGTCATTCTGAGCTTTTCTGATCAATAGAAAAAGCCTCCCGCATCTAAGCAGGTTTGTGCAAAAAGCATATTTTGACATCTTTTACTTCGGAGCTGTAAAAGAAGCAGCCTGCATAGAAACCTAGTTTTCTTCACTCAGATGTACCACATTTTAAATTCAGAAACAAAGAGATGCACATCTCTTTGTAAGTGAAAGCACATTTTGCAGAGATCATCTGAGAGTTCCTACATCTTTCAGACTACCACCATAAGCAGAACTTGCCGACCACTTCATCTGAGAGAAGAAATGAGAAATTATGAGGGTCACCAAGCACTCTGTGTATCTCCAAGTGCTGCAGTTATTTACCTAGACATTTATCGTAGTGGCGACCCCAGGAGAAGTGACACTCTACTCAGTGGGCTCCACATGCTCCACTGCCTGTGCAGTGAGGTGGCTCGACCACCACGGAGAGGACAAGTTAGCAAACCCCCCCAAACAGAGACTGTTTCCCGACAGCCGGGACTGGGGTGTTATCCTCATGTTTGTGATTCTTTTTCACAGGAAGATTGCAATGTGTGGGGTGTTTTTTTTTTCCTTTCTTTATAAATGCACATTTAGTCTGAGCAGTAATGCAGGAGATCTGAGGTGCTAATATATGATGTGAGGAAGGACTGAAGTCTCCTGAGGGGGGGTCTTTTTGGCAATGACTTGCCTCAGTGAAACATTTGAATGAGGAATGTTACATGCATCAAAATCACTCACAGGACACATGCACGCAGAGGTGAAAGGTTAGTTGGTGCCCAGGGAGAGCTTCCCCTCCTCATGTTTCTTCCCTCATGTCCCTTTTTCCCATCCCTGGGATACTCATCCCATCCTGGTTTCTCCATTTCCCTCTTCTCAGCAGCCACTCAGTGCTTCCCCAGCAAATTTTTCTGCAGGTCAGAACTGCTAAAACACGTGGTACTGTAGGGACAGGACTGGCATACATCCAGGTCATATCTTAAATGGACAGGATTTAATATGTGTATGAGGCTGGATTTGTGGGTAGAGGTTAAAAAAGCTACAATTTTCCAAATTGGATTCCTTACTCCTCAGGACAAGCAATGATGCCAGGTTTTCTGCTGCAGACGTAACTGTCATGCCGTTGGCACAAGCAGCCCCACCAGGTTGTACCAGTTCTAAATCAGTTACTAAAATAAATAGCCGTACTAGTTAAATTAGTTATTTCTGGTCAGAAAATGAAGACAAATTAGCAAAACCAAATCAAATACAGGAAAAAAACCCACCCTGACATTTTAAATTAGGACTTTTTTCAAGTCAAGATTCTGAAATGGAAAGTAAAGGTTTTAAAAAAGCAAGCAGTAGACACTTTTAAAAATGGATGAGCCCACACACACTAACTTTTCCCTTATATTATACCATAATAAAAGACATCTCTGTGATCAAAGCTGATTTCATCACAAGTGTTATGATAGGTGTCCTTGTAGCCTGCATACACACTCTTTACAATATGAAAGCCTAAAATCTTTCTAATTGCTTTGGAGGTTTACAAGTGCTAGACTGCTTGGTCAGTATTTATTAAAAAGTTAAAATCAGGGCAATGGTTCAATTGCAAGGTAGTATATTTGACAAAGACAGGTTTCTTTTGGTGTGGTACAAAATGCTGAGAGGTTTCTGGATAGGCCTGAGAAAGGGGTGTGAGAAAAGGACACCTCTAGTCAGTAGGCTTAAATTTGCTGCTTGGCATGTTTAGTAGTATCACAGAATAGCAGAATGGCTGAGGTTGAAAGGGATCTCTGAAGGTCATCTTGTCTAACACCCCTTTTCAAGCAGATTCATCTAGAGCTGGTTGCCCAGGAGCATATCCAGATGACTTCTGAGTATCTCCTAGGATGGAGACTCTACCACCTCTCTGGGCAACCTGTGCCAGTGCTCAGTGATCCTTAAAATAAAGACATTGTTCCTCATGTTCAGACAGAACCTCCCATGTTTCAGTTTGTGCCCATTGCCCACAATCTTGTCACTGGACACCACAGGAAGTAGCCTAGCTCCACCTTCTTTACACCCTCCCATTTGTATACATTGATGAGAATTCTCTCTGAGTCTTCTCTTCTCTGGACTGAACTGCCACAGCTCTTTCAGCTTTTTCTCATAGGAGGGATACTCCAGTCCCTTGATCATCTTTATGGAGCTTTGCTCGACTGTTTCCAGTAACTCCATCTTTCTGCTACACTGGGAAGCCACGACCTGGACAGAGAACTCTAGCTGTGGCCTTACGAGTGCTGAACAGAGAGGAAGAATTGCCTCCCTCGACTTGATGGCAACACTCCTCCTAATGCAGCTCAGAATATCACAATCCACCTCTGCTGCAGGGACACAGTACTGTTGAACTTGGTATCCATCAGGTCCCCCAGGTCCTTTTCTGCAAAGCTGCCTTCCAGCCAGTGGGCCCATATATCAAACACATGGAATGCCATAGAGTGCAAACCTAAGAGGCAGTTCACTGTATTTAGAAGAGTTCTCTCAGTCATAATGTACTGTGATACCTCGAATAGGTAGTATATAGGCAGTAGGTATACAGGGTACACTGCTCTCTGTAGTGATATATAGGGCGCTCTGTCATCAGTAGTGGTCAGAGTCAAGGTTCACAGAGCTCTAAGGCTGAACCTTTCAAGTACATTTTGAAATATCTTGAAAACTTTGTCTTAGTTTAGAATTTCCAAACTGAACTTGAAATAGACTCAACATAGGCAACTATTTTTTTCCTTGTAGTACATATCTACATTTACAGCCCAAGTGTGCTAATTAAGCATTTGATATACAATTTTTTAGGGATTCCTTCATCTACATTTTCTTCAAAATGGTCTTGGGTAAATGTTGCTTGCAAAGGAAGACCATCCTTATTCTAAGCAAAAAAATAAGGGAAAAGAAAGTCTGTTCTGTGCAAAGCTTGTGTGCTCTGCAGGAGTTTATTTGTGGCAGTAACAACCACAGAAGGAGTTCTGGGTGATAAATATGTCCCAGCCTTCAGTGGCAGATCTTTATCAGTGCTGTAATGTTACATGGTAATAATGCTACATTGTCAAAGCATCTGGGTTTTCCCATGGACAGCGTTTCTTCATCTGTGAACTCCAAGTTACACAAACTCTGTGGCCACTTGTTTCAGCATGCAACAAAATTTGACAACTTTAAGGTACATTTAAGGTATACACTTCCCTGAAATTTAAAATTTCAGTGTCACTGTAGTACCATCCGAAAGTCAAATTGCTAGTGGGCAAAAAGGCCAGTATAAATCAGAACATTTTTAACACTTAGGACAAGAAAAATTCAGAAAAGATATCAGAAAAAAAATCCTTACTTTTAAAACTTTCACATCATCAGGAAGGCAGGCCTTTTCAATACTGTTTTTAAAAACAAAGCAAAACATCTAGCAACAGAGTAAATCTATAAGCTCATAAACCTATGATGATTTAGGTCAGTCGTTTAAGGTTAGGTGATGCTAAGGCAACAGAAATAGCTTTTTTGCCAACAATCTAAGTACATTGTTACCTGCAGTGATTTTACCATCTCCCCATAATAACGTCCCATCTCTAGAAGTAAATTTATTCCTTAAAAACCATCAGTTGCAAATTTGAATATAACCAAATTCTGAAGGGAAAGATGTTATCTATGTATATTTTCCATTATTGTCCCCTTCTCCCTTTCTCTTCATTCCTGTTGGTCATGGGTGAACTGCTGTAAAACCACACCAGGCAGCAGGACCTTTCTGCAGTTTACCACAAACTCCTTATTACACTGGGTTTGCACCTTTTTATGTGTGAAGAGGAAAACTTGCGTTCATAGCTTTGCATGCAGAAAGGCCTATCTACAGCAAATCAAGTTACAATTTTGAGCCACATTCTGCTTTCCATGTTTGCATAAAACTCCCACTGACATGAATAAGAGTGCTGTGTATATCATGCTGTGTAATAAATAGCATTCAAAACAGAACCTATGCAAAGCTTTCTCACTGTTTTGGGCTACCAATTTATCCTTGTATTTACAGAATATTGATGTAAGCAGATGCCCAAACTGCCTGTCATTTTTAAAATATACAGAAATGACTGGTGCAGTGGCTACTGACTACAAAATCACCACAAACTTTCTGGGCTGCAGTCTTGCTGGTGTCTCTGCTCAGCTCCCCCAGGCCATGGCAGAAGATGCCCTTGCCCTGACTCAGCTCCATGCACAAACGCACACTCACGCACTTGGCAAATGATGTGCAGCTGAGCTCACCCTTGCCTTCACTGGCACATCAACATCTTCACAGCTATATTGTCTCTAAAGTGGGGATGAGGGCGGAAAAAGAACCGCAACTCCTGATCCACCCAGTTATATGTGGACGAATTTAATACAGCTCTATCTGCCTATTGAAAGGAGCAGATCCTTTCTGATCCCTTGGGCTGTGAACCAAAAGTAGAGCAGCAGTTTCCACAGTGATCAGAGGCGCAACAGAGCTGTCGCCTCTTCCCACAACACATAGACCTCTGACTCTTTCCTATTTCCAGCATCAGAGAGATGACTTTCCTTTCTCCCATTTACAATGTTCTCTCAAAGTTTCTTGGTCTTAATAAGGCAATTGATGAATAGCATCAACACAGCATAAATTAAATGCTAAATATTTATGTGGTGTATGAATCTCAGGAAATGCTGTCCTCTTTTGTCTACCCATTTCAGAGCTTCAGCATGCTCATTACATGTGCTAGGGGTGCCAGGGGTGCCAGGGAGAAAATAAGTAACTAAACTGGTTACAACTGCAACTTTCCTCATGAAGGTCTAATATGAGCCTAATGAGAGGCAAGCGAGGCACACCAGATTTACGTATGGAGATTTTCATCAGCAAGTACTTGCTTGGAAACGTCAGGGTGGCTCTGCTAGGTATGATCCTCAGCCTTCTGCATTTTGGTGAATACTATCCTTTGATTAAAACTCTCCCCAGCCAGTTTTGGCCTTGGGCATGAGTTCATGTCAGCTGTCGCTCTCCCCTCCTGCAGGCCAGCACAACTCCCAGTGCATTTGTTGGCACCTCCCCGAGCATTGTGTCCCATAGGGGATGCCAGTCCTGGCCATCCTCACCCTGCCTGCCCTGCTAGGCAGTGTCAGGGGAGCAGAGGGCAGGGCAGGACTGCTCTTCCCAGCTGTGACACACCCCCAGAAAAGAAAAACGGAGAAACACTATTCAGACTGGCAACAGGCAGCAGCTTATTGACTAACATCCTCCAACACTTGCCTTCTTCCAAGCCAGCAAAATAGAATAGCTCTGTGCCTGTGGTCCATGTGTGTGTGTGCTTGCATGCCTGGGTGCATGCAAATAAGCTTTCCAAAAGCACCCTGTCCTTACTGAGTGTGCTTTGGAGGTGTGCCACTCCACAAATATTGGAAAAGCCCTGTGGAACTATTTTATTTTTGAGCATTGCTAATATATGACAACATCATTTCCACCCCTTGCAATTTTCCACAGATGATTTCTATGCTATTTTATGTTGATTCTAAGACAATTTAATAGGGTTTCCATGGAACTTGGCCATCTCATGAAGGAAAATAAGTGGTTCTGCTGCCCTAGGGAAGCCAGAGGGGACAACTCTCAAAAGATATCTGAATCCATACTTTGTATTGAGGAATAAAGGTCACTGAGACAAGAGCGAAAAATCGTAGCTAGTAAATCAGAAATTAAAATTCAGTTCTCTGCACAGAAAAAGCCACTTTTAAGTCAATGAAATTCTGCAGCAAGGCACCAAGCTACAACACACTGTATCATGAGTGTAAAGATACTGCCACACAGCTGTAATGCTGTCATTGGTGACACTTAAAATTTTAACAACTGGATGCTTTCAGTAAGGGACTACCGAGTGATAATGGGCCCTCAGTTGTCTGCACAATACTGGTTCCCATAAAACTTTTTCATACTCCAACTTTTACATTTTTTATTTGCTTTAGATGATAATAATTTTAGAACCAGGGAGACACTCCCATGCATTTCCATGAAAATAAGTCATTTTTTTGTATGTTTACTTAAAGCAGGATGAAAAATATTCAGGGATTTTCTACACCTCGCTTATTGATTGTACATCTTAGAAATCTGATATTTTTGAGGTGTGTTTGTGGAATGAAAAAATAGCAAATTCCCAGTCTTATTTTTTGTTTTGTAATTTTGATCTTCGTTTTTGAAAGTAAAAGCACAATTTCTATTATTATGCATATTGTAATGTAACGTGTTGACCTTAAAAGATCTTTTAGGATGCACGAAAATCTGCTTTAATATGTAAACAATCAGGGAAGACAGAATCATACCAAATCATACTAAAACTTAAAGGGGAGATAATAATGATTACAGGTCATTTGGGCCTGGTTTTTGTTATAAAAACTGCCCACAGCTTTGTATTACAAGACCATGGTTTTGGCACCTTAAAGCTGTGCCAAACATCAATGATTTGAAGTTAAATTTGCCATACTGTTCGGGTTGATTGATTTTTTTGGGAGGGGGGGAATTTCTGATCCATCAGCTTTGGCTTTTCCAAGAATGAGGTTTGGGAAAATATGTTGTTTTGCCCAAATTTAAATGTTCTGGCAACTTTTTCTTGGAACCATTGCATCATTCCCATGCTTCGAAGCAGAGCTTAAAATCTGGCAGAGGTTTGGCCTTGACTTCAGGGATATGCCTTGTACCATCTTTCTGAAAATCCACCTACTTTGGCCAACACATGCTTTTGAGGGAAAAACAAAAATCACACTTCATAGCTGCTCAGTGGAGACTCTATAGATGTTAACAGATAAAGCCCCCAAGAATGCTGCTGTCATGGCGCAGGTTCCATCTTATCGTTACCTCCAAGAGACAATAGAGGCTGAACATGTACCTCTCCAATAAATAGCAGAGCATGCCTGAAGCCAGCATTACAGGACAGAAGCCAGTCTTTCCCTGTAATAGCTGTTCTAGGTTGAGTTAGAGCCAGCGCTGAGAAGACAGGCCATATTTGTAGTGTACAGGACTACATCAATGATACCCTTAGGTTATGTTTAAGCCAACCAGTGTGTCCAACTTCTTTTAAGTGGGTGAATATTCATCAGGTTGCCCCTCAGCTGGCTTCCTGAGGGATGAGCAGAGGCTCTGTAGAGGTCTGCAGTTGACCATGGAATTGGGTCTGCAAATCATAAAACCTTGAGTACTTTCCTCTTAGTCAAATTACTGCCACAGTGACACTCCTGGAAGGTTTCATTTAAGTAGGAGGCTTCAAATGCAGAGGAGACAGCAATTGGAATGAGGATGGGAAAAGGAATGGAAAGACTGAAGGCAGGGATCTGCTGACAACAGAGCCAAGAGAGCAAGATCAACTGGCTCTGTTTGGATTAGCTGCACAAATCTGGGTTGGGATTAGCTGCACAAGTAGGCTGGGAATAGGAGCCAGGGCATAAAGGAACAGAGTGTTGAAGTGAGCAACCACAGGAGAGGAACTGTGGACAGACAATGGGATCACCTGAGTTGCTGGGGCATGATTAATCACAGGGAATGATGAGACTAGTGAAGGTGGAGAACAGAGCCAGGGAAGGAAGACAAATGTGGTAAGAAAGTGGTTATAGAGGATGGCCTGGTAACAAGAAGTAAAAGTGCCAAAATGGAGATGGATAGGAGCAAGAGATCTGGACAGAAAGCTCAGAAAAGCTTAACCAGACCTGTTGACTAGTATGAAAAAAAATGTACAGACAGTAAATCAGAGAGAAAGCTGTCAGGGAGAAACTGTATCTAGTGAGACAAGGGGCTAAATAAGTTTGAAGCCTAGAAGGCAAGAGAAACAAGAAGGCAAGAATAGGGAGCAGAGAGGCTGGGTCATAAATAATTTACAGGGCAGGAGAGAGAACAGGCCAAAACATGAAGAGGAATGGGCAGACCAACCACGATCAGCAAAAGGCATTTCACAGTGACTTTCCTACAGTATCTGGAAAGAAATGTATTGTTATGGGGATCCCAATGGATTACCAATTTGGAGAAATGCATTCACAGGACAGCACTGTAGATGAGACTTCTTTGACACAAGAGACATGGCAACCAGCATGAGTGAATTCTAGTTTGGATTTCCTTACGATGTGTGAAGATCGATGACTGGAAGTTGGTGTTTGCTTAGGGATATTTTTCATGACCTGACTGCACTCACTACACCAGAGATAGTATAGCTGGTAGTATGTATACTTGACATTTGAGAAGGGCTAATACCTCAGGGTGATAAGAAATGTGAGGAAAACTAGGAGTAAAAATTTGCAAAAGCACCAAGAAGGGTGTGTAAGAATTCCGAGGTCATTATGTGGTCAAGTGGTCAAGCTTTCACAATTAAGATAAAGGGCAGATTTGCTTGACAACTTACTCTGCAATGCAGAGAAGAGTCATCTCTCAGGGCAAAAAAGTGTAAATGGAAGGGCAAGAGAGACCAAACAAGCAGTATTATAATTTAACAAATTTTTAACAAGACCAAAGTAGATTCAAAGAGCAGGGGAAACAGGGGACTGAGAGGGTCAAGAGCAATTTCTTTAATATATTAGAAGGAAAAGGAAGTGGCATCAACCTATCATTGGTGGGAGGGGGGTTGCCAACATTGTTAATGATGCAGAAACACTCTGCATATATTCATTCTACTTGGAAAGAAGTTAGGCAACATATCAGTATCAAATGAAGATGTGAAAGTTCTTTTAAATCCACAAATAACTGAAGGGTTATTCCTAGAGAATAACCTCCTAGAGAGGTTAATATTTTAAAATTAGCTGTTTTGGATAACTAGCATGCAAGAGTTGTAAAAAAGCTGCTCAGAGAATCTCTTTGCCACTATTATTTCTGGCAAATATTTGTATACAAAGGGAATTCCAGAAGGCTCCAGAAGATCCTACATGACATAAGACAGATCATTGGAAGCATATTTTCCACAGTGGATAGATAAGGCAGCCTTTTGTGTAGAATTACTTAGTTTCCACATGTAGATGGGAGCCCACGTGTGGAGCACAGGAAGCCCAGGAGCCTCACAAGGGTCACCTTGAAGAACTGGACTTCTCATCTGCCTGTGTAATTCACTATCTATAAATGGGAATAATAGTTATACCTCCTCATCTCCAAAAGGTGTTATGAAAATGAAACTCACTGGTACAACATTAGTAAGTACACTAGAATCATAGAATGGTTTGAGTTGGAAGAGACCTTAAAGATCACCTAATTCCAACCTCGCTGCCGTAAGCAGAGACAATTTCCACTAGATCAGTTTGCTCAGAACCTGTTCAATCTGGCCTCAAACACTTCCAGGGATGGGGCATCCACAACCTCTCTTGGGCAACCTGTTCCTGTGCTTCATCCATCGCCCTCACGGTAAGGAAGTTCTTCCCAATATCTAATCTAAACCTACCTTTTCAGTTTGAAGCCACCCCCCCTTTGTCCTACTACTACATGCCTTTGTAAAAAATCCCTCTCCAACTTTCTTGTAGGTACCGGAATGCTGCTCTGAGGTGTCTCTTGGCCTCCTCTTCTCCAGTCTGAATAGCCCCAACTCTCTCAGCTCGTCTTCATAGGACAGAAGAGCCTTCAGGAAAGTGAATCATTTCATCTCCACACTGGGGTCTGAACAGTGTTCAGTGATAAAGGCATGGGGTCTTGTGTTGAGCACAGACCCAGTATAAATAGCTGCTCATTAATTGAGCACCACCTGTTCCATGAGCTGGATGAGGCAGGGTCTCTGTGGGACAAACAGCGCAGGATTATGCTCATGTAATTAAAGACTGATTCAACGTGTGTATGCACAAGAGGGGCCAAAGCAAAGCCCTGCAAGCCAGCTTAGCAGTGGTCTTTTCTAGCTTCTCAGTGCTTGATTTTGCCACCCTTAGTAGTGATTTTTCACTGTGGTTTGTGTAATGTCATTACGTTCTCTTTGGTAGAGGACTGAAGCTGATGTGGCATTGTGGAACTCGGTGGAACTGCTTTTAATTGCCACCAAGACATCATTGATGTGAACCAAGACTAAGGGTGGCAGCAGTAAAAAGTAACTACGAGACCTCTCAAAATTCCAGAACACATCCAGTGAGAAAGTGGGAAGGAAAAAAGAAAGAAGAAATGCCAAATGCAATGCTTGTGTGCAAATGCAAACAAATCCTTATTTGTCTCCCTAAAACCCCAAACTTTGGAGAAGTTTGCCTTCTGATCACGGTTCCAGCTTTGTGACTCAAGCATCACCCTCCAGATCTGCAGTGCCTCTTCCCATTTATCTCTAACTAAGACAATTTCTGAGTCCTATATGAGTCATCAGTGTGTTTTATATAGAAACCAAAGAAGGTTCTTCCAGTCTCTCAGTAAGATATGCCATGCTGCCAGGGAAGCACTTTTGGTTGTTCTGACAAGCAATTGTGACTGCTTTGAATTGCCAGAAATACTGTCGGAAGAGCAAAAGGATCATTTGCCATCTAAATCCAAAAGGGTTTATAATGCAATCTTTGTGTGTCGCCTGAATGCATTGATCCCACCTTGCAATTGCTGATATTAGGCTTTGCAAACTGGCCAGATCCCAGTGGGTATAATTTTCAGGCTGGCTAACTCACAGGGTTCGAGTGATGCCACTCGGGGGCTCAGAGCCAGCGGAGCAGAGGGGGTGGTGTGCAACACACGGGAAGGGGTCTGAGTCAGGGCTCCTGAGAGCAAGGAGACCTGCCTCCTCTCTCCTTCCTGCTTCTGGAAACCACTCCTTGCAAGCCGGGTCCGCTCGCTGACAGCCACCTACCCTGCAGTTAGGTCCTGTCCTTTCTCAGCTGAGACAGGAGGGACAGGTGGCCCATGCCGGAAGCAGTGGCTGCGGCACAGTAGCAAGGGGGGTTCCTGGTCCAGAGCCCAGAGCTGCCATGTGACAAACAGGAGGCCAGGTATTAACAGGTGGGTGAGAAGACAGGGGCTGGCTGCCTGCTCGGGGAAGCGGCCGTTTTAAAACCAAGG
Source organism: Calyptomena viridis (assembly GCA_013390005.1). Taxonomy (NCBI): domain Eukaryota; kingdom Metazoa; phylum Chordata; class Aves; order Passeriformes; family Eurylaimidae; genus Calyptomena; species Calyptomena viridis. The sequence goes on along the minus strand of WEIV01007400.1, from coordinate 68,053 downwards.
CGGCAAGGATCACAGGGAGAGCACGCACGGTGGGGAGGGCATATTTTGAAGAGGAGGAGGAAGGAGCTGTTTTGGAATTGGGTGTAAAGCCATTTGTTTGGACGGGTGCCAGGGTAACAGTAGGTGCCCAGAACAAACGCGCACAGCCATCCCAGCACTCAGAGCCTGCATGCTCGTCCTTCGCAGTACCTAAGTAGGTCAGCCCGTTTCTTCAACCTTTCCTCTTCCCTTTCTCACTTGCTCTCTTTGTGGGAGGTGGCGGTGGCGGTAGCAGAGGGGCTACACCCGTTTTCACTGATTTCCAACACTGTCTACGTGTGAACAAGAGAAGCGGAGAGAAGCTAAAGCTGCTTTCTTATTAACAGCTGGTGACAGTCCCTTTACACAGTGCGTGTCGCATTTCTTAGCCGAGGTAGAAAGGAATGAAAGAGGAAGGCAGTTATTTAAAGTTTAACATTACAGAAGAATTACAAGGATATTCTGAGACTCACAGTCCCCCTCAGCAACTCTGCGAGCCCCAAGGCTGGCCTCGCCACACCTTTGCAAGCGATTATTTTAAGAAAGTGTGCTCATCGGGTTCGGGAGGACAACTGCTCCAAGTAATTCTGGGATGCAGGTTTCGCACCACAGGATGCCAGCGGGATCCAGTGAAGGTTATGGACTGTCTAGCCTGAACTCCATCTGTGCCCTGAAGTTTCCTCTTGGCTGGGCACCACTGAAGGACCAGAAGCAGCCAGTAGGAAGCAGTAGGCACAGGGACTCTTGGGGAATTTAAGCCATCTGAACATGGCACTGAGTTTTTTAAGACAACATTTTTTTAAGTGCTGTGAACATATTGCACCCAATTATAATTGCATTATGTACTCCGTGCCATGCTATGAGTGCATGCCTCCTCCTAGCTATGGAGGGGCAAATTTGACACATATACAACAAGTGCCCTGTTTTCTCCTATGTAGCTTCTCCCAGGCTGTGTATCACGATAGTATTTGCATGCCTCCCAGTAGGGCACTGAACTGTGTGGCTAACATCTGCCACGTGCTGTTTGTTCTGTCCTCCTCTCCCAAAGAAGGAGGTGAGTGTAGTGGAGCATCTTGGTTTTGCGGTATATTTGTTTGGTTTTTGCTTTCCCTGCATGCAGAGCTATGTATTTGCATTAGCAAAAAGTAAGGGCACAGAAAGATGTCCTGCAATTGGAAATTATTTTATTTCAGTAAGGGGAATTATGGCTAATTAAGTCAAATTAAAAAGGGAAGCGAGACTTGATTTTCTTTATTCTCAGCATACTCTGTTTGACAAATGGGTCTTAACCACAGATGACAGTATTAGCTTCAGATTTTCAGAGAAGGAAATCTTGGCTGCTATTCCCTCTGCCCATTTATCTATGATAAATTTAAAGACACATTCCCCCTTCCAGGACAAACTCTTCAACTCCTTTTTTTTTTTTTTCTTTTTTCTTCTTCTTTTTTTTTTTTTATTAAATCTAACAGTAGAATCTCTTTATAAATGTCTTTTTTCCATTCTTTGAATGGGCAGCCTTCTACATGATACTCTCTGTGGATCTCCCCAAACAGTAACACCAGCTCTGGACATAGCTTTATTTCATGGCAGTTTGGTTCTGCACCTGATTTAGTGGCAGGGGCACTTCTGAAGCCTAGGAGCATGACTTATACGTTCTTCTGTCTCTAGAGCTTTATTTTAAATATTTTCACCTTTGCATTATGCTGGAGTTTATTAATAATCCTTAATCAAGCAAATAACTAGTATTACTCAAGTCAGCAGTTGTGGTATTCTAGGGGGCACTGAAACTGACATGTCGGAACTGGAGGGAAAATTTTTATTTTGCCAGAAACTGAAGCACCTTTTTGTGCCCAGAGGTAATGTCCTATGTACTGGATTGTGTGTTTTTTTAGCTCTTACAGACTGATGTTTTTTTATTCAAGTCAACTTTACAGAAATTTTTTTGCTATCAGTATAAAAGGAAAAATGTCTCCGTGCCGCTGTTAAGAGTAAGCTGATTTGCACGTTTTCCATATGTATTTTGAGATGACCTTATTTTAAAGGGTCAGAGTGATAATTTCTTTGCTTCAAACTCTAGTAAAATGCTCAGTTCCTTACAATTTTTGACACTGCCTTCCAGGTGCTCTGTCTCATCCTGCACTTGCTGGCTAGCTATTATGACAAAAAGCAAACGCAGATTTGTGAAAGCATTACAGGAAGCAAATAGTGCCTTTAATCCTGGAGGTGTGCCAGCCCAGTCGTATCGAAGTTGAGCCTTCCCTGACCTCTGTCACTGAGGCGGGTCAGGATCCAGCCTGCACTGACAGGGCTGGGACTCAGAATGCTTCAGGAACGTGTGGTGAGGTCTGTGCCACCTCTCTGAAGTCCACCATGGTATGTAGCATTTCTGCGTGTTCAACGCCCATTAAAAGACTCCATCCCTGGGCTTTGCATGAACATAAGACTGCAGTTTCCTCTCTATGACTGATCTTTAAACGATAAAGTGATTTTTAGAGGAGGAAAAAGGCAACAATAACAGTGAATACACTGAATAGCAGAACAGGGCAGTATGAAGCCCACCCTACAGTTTATCGGGGGCTGATGGAGGAGTGACTGCTAAGCCTGGCCCCAGGCATGCTGTGAGATGGCCTCCTGTGCTGGCCCCGTGCCACTGGGACAGACCGTCACTACTGGACACCCCTATGGGCACAGCTGGGCGCAAAACACACTGCATAGGCTTTCCCTGGCTGCCCAGCCCAGCCCTGTGCACCACTGCACCCTGGTGTGGTCCTGGCCAAAGGCAGGAACCAGCACCGTGCTTGGAAGGGCTGGATGGTGTCTGCTCCTCCCTGCCCGCCCCCACAAACAGTTGTTTTTCTCAAGTTGAGATTTTTTTCCCTTGGGCTGCCACAGATTTTCCACCTCAAGGGCCAACCAACAGCCAGGGAGGGAGGTTCATTAGTGGCCATGAGGGCGTCCGTCTCTCCCAGTGCCAGGCCTTTCTGGTGAGAGAGGCAGACGGCAGCTTCGTGGAAAATACCAAACAACAATCCTTGTTTTCCTTGGTTGCCAGGGTAGGAGTTGACAGTGTCCCCAGCGGAGCACACGGTCTCCCCGTGACACGGTGGGGACAATGGGAAGGTATGTTTTCTTGACCCGCTGCAGGAAATCCTGTGCGTCTTGCTGGGGAATGCAGCATTTTCCTGCCCTGTCCATGGCCGGTCTGTGGAGCCAGGGGCCCGTGGCAGCCTGCTTGGACTCACTGTGCTTTGAGCCTCTCCTAAATTCTAACAGAATAGGCTCAACTTGGTGCTCAGGCAGACCAGCACTGGGTGCTGGATGCTGGGTGCTGAGTTTCTGGGTGGGCAATTCAGCCCCCTTCCTCTGGGGCTGGCGGGGGATGGTACATGGTGGAAATGATGCTAAAAGCTTCGCAGCTATTACCTGAGACCAGTCCTGGGAGCTATGATCTCTCTCTGGGCTGGAGTGGAGCCAACCATTTCCAGTCGGCATTAGTGCTGCTGTTGATTAACTGATTTGGGTGGTTGTTTTTCTTTTTTTAAAGAAACAATTCAGAAAGTGACGCATTACTTCTGCCTGTGGACAGAGGGAACAGCTGAAACGTGGGAGTCCAGACTACAGCTGTGTGACTACAGCTTTTTTAAAAAAGAAAAAAAAAAAACAACACATATTTTAGTGAATAAAAACTACTGATTCCCTCTGCTGGTGTTTTGGACCTTATTTGCTTCCCAAGGTTGCGGTGGTGGCAGTTGTAGTCACCAGACTGTCTGTGAAATGAAAAGTGAGACAAGCAGAAGAAGCCATGACTTCTTCATGACTGGGGGGGATGTTTAAACCACAGCAGTCACTGTTCTTGGCCTCCTTCTCCTGCTCTACCCATACACCTGTATGTTCTCCTCTCCTTTGGTCATCACTTAGGTCCTGTCATGCAAAGCAGTCTAACTGCCACAGATGATTGTATCCATTGGGGAAATGGTGTCATTACTAGGAAATAAATATTCACACACATCAGTTAGCCTCAGAAGGGCTTCTTCAGCTATTTGGAAAAGCCACGCACTACAAGACCTATCGAATGTTTAGGGAATGTGCGTGGAATAGGAAAAACTAGAACAAAACAATTTTTTTCCTATGGTGGCCATGCACAGAGACAATGCCATTAAGATTGAATGATACCCATCACAGAAAATGCTTAGCCAAAACTCCAAATAACCCATTTACTGACAAGTCCAGGGTGGTTTTTTTATGTGTTTCTCTTTTTTTGCCCTAATCCTTTGCCAGGCAGCTATGAACAGGGACATGACCATAAACTTGGTGTCCACTGCGAGCAAAATTCGTGTTGTGAGGAGAAGGCTCTATTTGTTAGAGAATTCATTTGCAAAATCTAATGTGGCTGGCTGGAAATCTCCCTCTACCTTTTCCCTTTTCTGTTCCCTTTTGGAAGAGATGCAGGAAGAGCAGCATCTGGAAACGTTTTTACCAGGATTGTGTGATTCCTTGCACTTCCAAAATAACCTCCCTTACACAAATGCCGGTGGTGGGTACATGTGGATATAGCATGAGGGACACCTCCTTGCCTACATGCTGTCTCCCAGCAGCAGTGGAACACAGCAGCTACCACAAGCATAATCTTAGCATTAATCTGCAGATCAGGGACACAGGCAGACACAGGCTGCTAGAGAAGGAGAGTGCATGTTAGTGGGACCTGATGTAAACAGCTCCACAAAAATGATGTGATACGCAATGTGCCAGTGTACCTCGACATGGGAAACTTGTACCCTGCCTCATGTGGGGCTGACTTCTGATCCCATGATCAGAATACAAGGAAATGTGAGCCGCCTTCCTGGACATCAGGCTTTAAACCTAGCATCTAGAGAGTGAGAGAACCCAGGAGTCAGGACTTTCTTCAAATATTTCTACTGGCACAGTGTGTGGGAGCACGTCTTTTGACATAACGTGTCATCACCTACTTCTCCAACTGCCCTTCCCACTGACTCTGCACCTATCCCTGTATTCGGGAGATGAAGCACCTCTCTGAGGAAATGTTTGCACAGGAAACATATACATGGGGTAGAGTTAGAGATGCTGATAGATTTTGTTATCTGGCTTTTTGTTCCCCATCTGGCAGTTCTTCCCCTCTCTGCATCTCCTCACTAGCTCTCGTTCCTCATCTGTGCTTTGTCTCCCTCCTTACTATGTGCCTTTATTCATACCTCTCTGCACTTGCCTTCTCTTTCCCTTTTCAACTTTTCTGCCTACTTCTGTAGTCCCACAGCCTCTTCCTAGTGCTTGAAAAATGAATATGAAGACTGCAATCTCAACAGAAAAAGAAAGTGAACAGTTGCAATAAGTAACTCTTCTTGGGAGCAGTCTGACCACCGAGTCATTCCCAGGGCTTTTGAAATGACAACAGGCATCTCCTGTCTTTGCTGTTGCTGCCGTTGTGTTCCTCATAGCAATGCTTACCAGCCAGTGGAGAATGGGGCCCCCTTATGCTTGGTGCTGCATAAATCATTTTCTTTAGCCTGGGGGAAAAGGGAAAAAAAAAACCTAAAGAAGATGAATGCGTGATTCAAAGATTTACTGCTCAGATTGCTTTGGGTGTCTTTTATTCCTCAACCTTTCCTGTGTTTCTCTGCCAGGCTGCCTCTCCTGCTGGCCTAGCCCACCACCCCATCCCATCACTCTCTCTTGTGTCTGGCTGCCCCCATCTGATTTACCTTCCATTTCACTTTGTCCCCTCCTTTGTCCACACACATCCTTCTCTCGTTGTCACTTACTCCCTCTCCCTTGTGGCCAGATCCCCTGATCGCCTTCTCCATTCTGCAGTACTGGGTAGGTTTTCATCACCTTGCTGGTGGAATCAAGAGATGCAAAATATTCAGTGTGAGGTAGACACTGAATGGTTAAAACTTGGCAAAGTTATAGAAAACCGAAAACAGGCTCTCATAGCAGAAAGTGTCAGGTACCACCAGCTCCAGCTAAATTAAATTCTGTCCCTGTAGTGTGTATGCACAGAGACATTTATATTCATATTTTTAACAGCCTTCTAAACTCTGCAGTTCACTGACAAACCCTTCATGAAGCTATCATTCCTTTTTTAACACCTGAACTTTAAAATGTCACATATAGCATTTAAAAGGACAGGCAAATAACCAAGGAAACATCCTAGCATGCATTTTGCTTCCTCTCCTTATGGTTGATCTAAAGTCCATGGAAATCAGTGGCAGTCTTTCTGTCTAGTTCAGCAGAGTTCACAGCCAGTAGGTTGTTTCCTCCTAAAATTTCAGACAAAAAAGACCCCACACAAATGTGGGGCTTTTGAGTTCCCTTTTACTCATATATTTGGCAAGACTGATGTGCTGTCAAATGATCTTTTCAGTGCTAAATATACACCATTAACTACTAATAAAAAAAAAAAAAAAAGCCAGGCTTTAAACATTCAGCTCTTTTTGGCATCTGTACAGAGCATTCCACTTGATCTCACAAGATGTATGGTTTGCACTAGGACTGCAGTCACAGTTTTCTTGTTAAAGCTGTCAACCGTTCCAGTGTCTATCTTTACAATGCAATTCAAACCTTGGTTAGGAAAATAGATGGTTTTGCTTGAACTATGATATTAAGATCCTTTACCAGCCCTTTTCTGTATCCATTTGCAGGCTACAGCTCCCATTAAACTAGGTTCCAATGTGAAAACAAGTTAGGGAAGCGGCTGATCCCTTCTCTTTGAGACACTTCCTCTCAGTGGCAGAGGTATTGTGGACATTAAATGCTTCTTTAAACACGGTATTTTTTGGAAAAAAAACCATTTTGTTAGAACCACTTACAAGGCAAAACTGTACTGTCTCATCTTGTTAGAGTTATAAAGGTAATTCCAGGACAGAACATTGTCTTTTGACTCTCTTAAAAATTGTCCTGAACATTAGATGATTTACCATAGCGTTGGTATCCAACTGGACTCATTAGCAGATATTTGTTAATGGCATGGGAGAGGCAGAATCAAGTTAATCATTGTTTTCTTGTGAAAACTGATCATCTTCTAATGGTGAATGCCTAGAACATTTTTGACAAGCCAGTGTAAATCTTCACTTAATATTGCATGAAGTGACTTAAATGTAATGACACAAAGCAAAGAGAGAATGCAGGTATGGGATAAACATATGTCTTCTAATGCTTAGGCGCAATGGGGAGCCCCCTTATCTGCTTCCATAATGCGCCTTATTGTGCTTAAGTAATGGTATTAGAAGCCAAGCAGTATGTTACATCTCCTCCTACATGGTACATTCCCATACTGCCTAGATACATACAAATCCTGTATGTCACATGTCATTACATTTTCTGAGACTATATCTCCATCCATGCTAAAAATACACAGAAAGAGAGAGAGAGAACTTCAGTGTAAGGAACAGACACTTCTGCGCAGACCCTTGGCAATACCAAAGACTGAGAGATTTATACATGTGTTTATTATTCATCATTGTTTGAAGAAGAGCATTTGCGAAGATAACCAGCCCTAGGGGTTTTCATAGCAAGTGCCTGATAGGTGCTTATACCCACCTCTTTCCAAGCTGGATACACTCAACTGAAGCCCTCTCCACCTGCCTTTTCATCTACATGGTGGCCTGTTTTTTTTTCTGAAGTGCTTAGTTACTGAGCCATTTCCATAAAAATAACTCCAGAGCTATCCATAAATATTCTCACTCAGAAATTCCAAGCAGTGAACAAATCTGTGAAACTCGTGACCTGCTGGTGTCCTGCTACCCTGCTGTCGAAATACAGGGACTGCAAAGCCCTGAGCCTGCTGTGGGGATGAGCTGTGCTCCAGCAACCTCTGCAACTGCCACCTCTCCTCTCTCCCGGAGAGGGTCCCCACAGTGCAGTTACCCACCAGCAGCACAGGGCAGCCTCTAGGAGTCCACGTTGTGATAGGGATGCAAGGCAGACCTTTTGGACCAGACTCCCCTCTCCCTAAAACCCAGGAAATTCATTAGTGACCTAAAACCTCGCTCTAGCGGCTTCATTGCTGGCACTCTGGAGCTGGATTTGGTGTTACGTGCAAGAGACGGGAGGAGCAGCAATCCCCTGGTGACATGTGTCACGCAGGAACATGGCACATGCTCGAAGTACCCCCAGTGTCCCGGGCTTTTGCACTTGTGCGTGAACAGCCGAATGGGCAGACCCCTCCTGCTCGGCTGCACCAGATGGAATAGTGAGGCAGCCTGCGTGTCTGCAGGGCTGGGCAGCAGAGCTGTGCTCTCGAGCTCCAACTAATGAAGCTGATTTGATGAGCTGATTATTCTTGTGTATTAGTGCGTCGCTGACATGGTGCTCCATGCTGTACCAGACACAGAAGGAAGGGTACAACATGGGCCCCCTACCGAGCTTTCCACCTAGGCGAATGGACCAGATGATCCAGAAAGACAGGGTTCTGGATGATGAGGAGGAGATGGAGCCCCTCTTTGTAACAGAGCACTGCAGCTTTCTGAGCTGGAATGTAGCAGCATTCCTAATTTAGATACTCCGTTTGAATTTTAAGTGGAAGTGAACAAAACATTTGAAAAGCTGTCCCTGTTCTCTCAGCAGGGAGATTTTGAGAATTTTCTGGGTTTGGGGAAGAAATACAGGCACAAAACTGGCCATAGTTTTCCCAGGTTCCTGGAAGCAATTGCAGGTTTTCTAGATGTGATGTATGTAAACAAAGAGGGGTTGGTTATCAGGAGGTGATTCATGAAGGGAGGGATAATGATGAATAGGTGTTATGACAACAACTGTTCTGCAGCTGTAGCTCTCTCCTCTGCCACGCACTGCCAAAAACTCACCAGCTTTCTCCTGGGACCTTCTAGTGACAGTAAACAAGGCTTGACAGTGTCCAACACAGAAGGTACATGACTGTTGACCTCCTCATGGTAGGAGAAAATTGGCTAAACCATGTCAAGACATGGAATTGCAGGTACCTGTTAGGTCTCTCTGTTTTTGCAGACAGAAAAACATCCCCCAGGAAACATTATTCCTGGTTTACAGAACCTATTAATTATGCTAATAGTGTTTTACCTGTGCAGTTTCTCCAATTTTAGCCTAATATTCCTCCCTCAAAATGCAGAAAATTACCCTCTGGGAACACAATGATGGCTTTTTATATATTTTTGTTCATTTCTACTCCAAACTGAACAAGAACAATCCCCAGCAGAATTTTTTTCAGGCAGAGTGGCAGTTCTGCTCTTGCTGAATCATCTGTGACAATGATTAGGCAAGAACACAAAAATAAACATTCCTTGGCAGCCAGGCGCCAATCTCCCTTACAAAGTATCAAACCCACCATTTAGAGATCAGACGCAGAGTCTGAACAATACTGCACTAGGTGACTTGATCTGTGTTTGGCACAGTGAACAAGCTGTACTGAACATGGGGAAGCTCAGCACAGTCCAGAGGAGGGACCAGATATACACCAGTGATCAGGTGCTTGAACAGAGCAACTGTGTGTAGTCTCCACCACAGTACCTGGACGCACACAGAATAAACAGGTGAGATTTGCTAAAGGATTCCTGGTGAGACTGAATGCATACAGAGGTCTGCTGGAAAGCAAAGCTGACATAATGATAATTGTTGCTCACAATATTTATGTATTCGTATATATTTGAATAACTTTTCCAGATTCCCTTGCTTTGAGTGCCTTATTCATGTGAATCCCATGCTTCACCTGATTTGGAAGGTTTCTGCTTGTCAGCTCCTCATCTCTGTCATTCCTCATTACAACAGGCACCTATGAGAATAGGTAAAGAAACAAAAGGCCAGATGCACAGCTGCACAGATGAGCAGAGCACACTGTAACAAAGGAGAGCAACTCTCTTTGGACATAACTAACATGTGTGAACTTGCTTGACTATTTGTAATCCCGTTTCTTGTTGCCTGTTTTCACAGCTATGCAGAATTTAAACATACAGTGTTTTCCAAAGGTATGTCCTCTTCTTCATAAGGCCTACTTAATCTATATGTTGAGACATTAAAAATAGTGTGGATTCAGGGAGAAGGAAGGATGAAGGGGAATGAGGACTGAGGGTTAGTTACTGAGTTCCTTTCTCAATTCTACAAGAAATTTTCCTGCACACTGTTGAACATGCCACTTCACCAGCATGTGCCTCAACTGGGTAATGTGTCAAATGATGACACCTGACAGCTCACGCCATGAGGTCTTGCTGCGTGTCTTGACGCACATTTGTGAGTTTCTGAGATCCTCCTTAGGCTAGCACCTTTAAGAAGCTTTTAACTAACCAGACAGAAAAGGAAGCGGAGGCTCTGAGTTCTGGAAACATCAGTCTGAGGATTCATGCCTGGCAAAAAAATGTCAATGCTATTGCCAAGTGTATTCTGCTGAACTTTCTGTGAGGTGACTCTTCTTGTTTCTACACAACAGCAAATATCTCATGAGGTATGAAAGATGATGGCTATTTACCTGCATCACATTTCCACTGCAAACCAAAGTACTCATTGACTAAAATTTCAGAAACATCATGGGATGGTGCAAGGAGGGATGAGTTCAAGGACCAAGAGCAAGGGAAAATTCCAGTTTCCTGTGCTATTCTCAATCACTTCTACAGCCTTGGTAGATCCCATGGCTTTATAGCTGGAAAGTTGTGCTGCACAGAAAGGCTGAGTTTCCTACCCAGTATCTACAAACTAGAATCTCCTTCATGACAGAGAATCACTGGACGCCACCTCCCTACCTTGTGCCTTGGAAAGCTGAGATAAGAATGAGATGCCCAAGCAGGAGACAATATTTTCTGTCTAAGGACCTTTCAGCTTTGTAATGGGATGGGATTGGGTTGGGCATGCAGTCGGTCTTCATAACTTCACGGTGCAGGCTGTTCTGGCTCTCTTACTTCCAGAAACAGAAGTCTAGATTACACACACTGTCCTCTGGCTCAAGAGCTCTCCTGCTGCCTGAGATATCAGCCTAGTACAAGAGCTATACAGGGGGGGTCACAGAGGCAGAGCATGCCTCTTCTGCAGAGCCACCACTGTCACCACCTGTCAATGATATGATCCAGGAGTTCCTGCTCTCCACTCAGCTTCCACTAGCTATTTTGTGATTGTCCGTCTCATGAAGATTTTGATAAGAAATTTCCTGAACCAGGGAAGTTGGCTCCCTGCTCTGTATCTGTGCTTTTGTTACAGTGCAGGACCTCACTTTTCAAGGTTGGACAGAAAGTGATAGCCAGCTCCAGGAGATACTCTTATCCGAGGCTTATTGAACTGTCTTATTAAATTGCTGCCCTCCAGTCTATCCATTGCCTTCATAGGTTACCTATGTCTCAGAGGTGTCTCAGGTGTCTCAGGCCTCCTCCCAAAGCTTTAGTAAGATAAAAGCAGACCTGCAATGCCTTCCACAGTGGCTAATAGGATGGGTGTGCTGTGCCTGTTTCCTTGTGCCTTCAGCTATGTATCTGTTTGCTGTGGATCTTTCTTCCCCTCCTTCTCCCTGTTTAGCTCCTGTTTTTCACCTCTTCTTTCAGGAATGAATACATAACTGTTTTTGTTTTTTAAAGGGCTTATACAACACCTAGAGCAACACCCACACACACAATATTTTCTGGTCCATGCTGGAGACCTCTCAGTGCTCCTGCAGTCCCTTAAATCTGACCATCCGGAAGCACCAACAGCTCGTTCCGAGTCAGTTTCCTCTACCAGTATCTGCATGCAAATTAATCTTATTTTTTTCTGCACAGGCCATCAAGAGTAACATGAGCGCTTATTTTCTGAGCCATGCTATAGCTGTATACTTGGTAAAACACAGACAGTTAAAAAAACTAATCATGTACACTTTAAATGACTGAAGGAATACCTAATGGATAAATCAGGCATATCTTGGCTGTGGAGATGGCACCTTTCAGCGACATCCCATGATGAAAACTTTGGGAGTGATGACCTGATATAGTGGCACATTAATGTGAACAGCTTCTCTCAGTTACACATTTTATGACAGGATCTGAAGAGTGACAGATTAAGAATATATTAGTTATCAACTGCTTTTCGGATGAATTTCTTAATACAATAAGATTTAAAGGCAAGCTGGTAAGGTGCTGTGAAATCTACAGATATTTATGAAACAGTGAACAAACCTAAAAGGCTGCATTTTTTGAATGTGATTTGGCAATTTTCTATCAGAGTTACAAAACGGAAAAGATTTGCATTTAGATCATTGTTTTTTTAAGACTTGTTGCTTACCTAAATCTTCAGCCAAACTGTTTCTGGCATGGAAGTTGAGTGGGAGAAAATTCTCCTGCACCCTGTTTGCACCCCCTGTGCCCTGCGCTGGAGGTGAGGTGTTGGTGAGAGCTGCCAAAAAAATGAGTGGCAGCATTTGGGGATGGAGAGGCAGAAACCTAAGCCAGGACACCTGGGAGGTGCTGTGATCCAGCACATGCACCTCCCTGTGAGGGTGAACCAACATATCAGGAACATACTCATGCCTCATGTTTCCATCACCTTCATTCCTCAAAACCCCAAGTTTTGTCTTAAGTGCACAACCAAGCCCTAGAAAAATTTGCTCTGATACCCTAATTCTGAATGTTGGTGGTTTTTCCTAGGAAAGGAGAGTAAACACAATGGAACATGAAGAAGACTTCCACCCCACTACAGTCTGAGTAGAAGCATCTGTAAGAGAAGATTAACACTGTCTAGGAAGGGGCCAGCATAAATCCTCAGAAAATTAAGTATATGCAAGGAGTAGCAGACAGTGACTATGGGAAAACCTGTCAGAACAAAGTGGCAGTCTTCCACTCTCTCCTACCTACAGATGCAGCCAAATGCACAAGAATGGGGTTGGGGGTTGTTCATAAATAGTCTGGCTGCTGTTTGTCAGAGGCAACAGTCGAAACGTCTGTGCACAATTGCTACTTTAGCATGTGCTAAAAATGACAATGGCGTCCAGTCGCAATGGCCCTGCTGAGAACTGTTGTTCCAAGCCACAGTCATAAAACTACTGGTGGGTGGTCTTCATCTCCACTTGTCCTCATTATCATTTCATTGTGTTTCTGTGGCCCACTGCACCATGGCACTCCCTGCATTTAAAGCATTTCATTGATGGGGCAGTTTGACATTCATATTTATATGTCCTTGTTGTATTGCAGTGGTTTCTTCTATTCTTGGGATCCAAGCCTTTTGTGAAATGGTGCGAGGAAGATGTGTATTCAAATCTTGGAGCAATGAATTGGGTATTGTCAGGAAATAACAGAAAGTATTGAGGATTTAAACATCCTGGACCTTATCCTGCTGCTGTGGAACTTAACAGAGAGGTTTTTCTTGCCAGAAACTGAAAGCAGGACTGTGGAAGAGGTCAGATGGGCGGCGCATACCTGGTTTGGAGTTCAAGAGCAAACTCACTGGGTTACAATGAAGTCTGCTCTCCCTTCTCCTCTGCCAAGAGTGGCAAACAAAGCTCCCATTGACTCTAAAATCAGAAAGTCCAAATCCTAATAATATCTCTTTTATTTCCTAATTCTTGTTTAATATGCAAGTCAAAAGCTAAGCAAAGCCTATATGCAGCTCAGTGACTGGGCAAAGCTTGAGCTGCAAAAGCAAAATGTTTGCCAAACCTGTGGAAAACAAAAACAAGAGACAGCTTACACAGTAGAAAAGGGAAAAGGAAAACAACAAAAAACTCAAACGAACTATTGAAATCTGAAATTTACTTCAATTGTTTTACTTGTGCTCTTGGCTGGTGGCTCCGCTGCTTCAGGAACCAGGGCCAGAGCAGAGGGTTTGTCCCCTGCCTCCATTCCTTGGGCAGGATGGCCGGGGCGCAGTGGACTTGATGCAGGCTGGGTTGCCTTGCTCTAGCTGGAAAGCAGAATAAAGCAGAGAGGTGTAGGAGGCACGTAGGGCTTCTGCCATTTTGCAGGGCCAACATGCACATAGCTGGCTTGCTGTGCAGCAAATACCCTAGTTCTGCATACATCGAGCCGCACTACATGGCTCTCCTGACTTTCCAAGTTTTGCTTGTTCCAGGCACATGAAGAAGCAGATGCTGCTCATGTGTGCATGCGTTGTTGCCCAGTGAGGAGTTGAGGATGTGTCTTGGCAAATGGCAAGAGCCTTAAGTTTGCAGGTAAAACACCACAGAAGGGAAATGAAAAAGATAGGCTCAACTATAAACGTAAGGAGGCATTTAAACACTCTGTGGATGACTGTTCAAAGCAGGGCAAAGCACGGCTTGCAAATCAAACTAAACAACGAATAAAATATCTGACATAGACTTTCTCCAAATGATCCCCCCCCCCAAATTGCCTGTGGACAAGAAATCAAGGGGATACTTTTAGCGTAAAAACCAATCTGCTCCAGAGTTCTTCTTCCTGGAGTACAGTTTTTATACTTTACCACCTTGTCAAACCATTAGCAAGAATGGCAAAATTGTTAGAAGAACCTTTAGCCCTACTGGATCATAATTTCCTTCTTTACCTAGAGAATGAAAGAAAGAGGTGTGCAGACATCTCACATTGCTCTTCCAACATGCCTCAGTCCAGATCTGCAAGCTTTCAAAGCAGGATTCATCTCCTGTGTTCATTCAGTCCTTGGCCTCAGCTGTTGGTGCCAAAATGAGAGCAATGAGACCCAAGTGAGGTGACAGCTTTTGTACTGTGCTCTTTGGCCCACTAGAAACTGGACAGTGAGACAGCAATAAAGATCCCTCTTTCAACCATTGTGCCTAGATCCACAACAAGCCACCAGCAGGAATAACGGAATTCTGTACTTTTATGCTGATATAACAATCACCTGAGATGGGAGAGGTGGCTCTGGACATGCAGCATGGCCCAGTACACATCTCTGTGGAGCATCTCTGACATGCTCTAAACTCAGGGCAGGAGATCCCTGCCTAACCCTCCTCTGTGAGACAGCAGTCACACAGAACAGAGCTAGCAATAGTAATACTATTGTTTAAATACTATTTGCCATGGTTGTAGCACTTCTGTTGGTGAATGATTGATGGACCAGCTGGAACCGCATTGAGCATATTCGTTAAGTTTTTGGTATATTTTTACTTTTGGCTGTCAATGGTTTAGACTCATGATTTTCATCTTGTGCCTTATTTATGAGCTGTTTGAGTTGACAGTTTCTTATTTGCCATTCACCCCTCATACTATTGAGTTGATCACCTAAAACCACACAGTACCCCTTCTGTTTCTCTCTGGGTAGGGTAGGTGAAACTTGTTGAAGAGAACGGTAAACAAGGAAATACCACAAACTCATAAACATTTGTGTTTTTTATGTGAAGAAGGACACTACAAAGAGCAACCACTCACTCCAACAACAGGCAATCCTCACTTTCCTAAGAAATATCCAGAAGACATAACATGGAATGAGAATTCAAAGGGCATTTAAACACATATTCACCAATCCTGTTTTTCAGCACTTAACCTGCTCTGTTATTTGGACCCTTAGTCTTTGGTCATGTTAGGTTATTTTACAGAGATAATATTAGCTTTCATTCTTAATGCTAGTGTGTGATTTCCTTACAAATTCTGTTACTACTCATGCAGGAGAGGGGAGAGGTTCACATTAAGGAGGCTAACTGATTATTTGGTTATTATTTTGATCTGTAATGTGTGCTCTTACCAGCCTAAAAAAAAAATTAACTTTAGGCAAGGTTCTGACCTATATGTAAAAACGAGACCTGACATTTGAAACTTATTAAGCACTTTAATTTAAAAGGCAAGTAATTTCATCAAATGCAGGTAGCTTCCTCTCATATTTGAAACTGCACAGATGCTTAAGCCTTCCACCGGTCCAGAAGCATCACTCATTTTAAAGGTGAATCACTTCCCTTCCTCGAATAACCCACAAAAGAGAATCTGTAACAATTTTGTTGTTATTTAACTTTTTTAAATTCTGTCTTGATCCATTTAAGAAAGACTGCAAGAACATAAGATTGTAAGAAAGATTGTGACAAAGGATCATGAAAAGATGAATCTTGGAAGAGATGTCACACAAAAGATTGCTATAAATCATGTGCAGAGACTATAGACTGCAGGGTAATATGCAAAGGAAAGAATCCTTTTTCTTAAGTACAGAAACAACAGGTTTAAAAACTGAAGCAAGGGACACCAGAAGCATTGCTGTGTTGAATGCTGCATTATGTTTAGCTGGATTTCATGTAACACTATGTGTCACTGACATGACTCCTTCAGCATACATTCACAGGCATAAAATTTTGTGCACTGGTATTTTACATCGAGTAAAATAAACAGGAATATCTTTTGAAATAGTGTTGCTGGGTTTTTTACTTCAATTTTCTTTTGTCATTATCGGTACTGGAACTTCTGCCTGAGGAGCTTGTTGTAATTAGGAAAGGTTTTGCTGTGCATTGTCCCCAGTGCCTGGCTGGCTGCTTGGAGCTCACTTAGATGCACTCAGCAGGGAAAGAGGGTCATGTTGGGAATCAGCACAGACAGCTGTGACCCAGCATTGCCCAGGATCTGGCATTACTGAGAGGGCCCAATCATAGGCAGGGGAAATGCCCTGTTCCTCAAGCACTGTCTCCTGTATTACCGTATGAACACTCTGATAAGGTGCCAACAAACACCTCATGCTCCCTTGCTCCCTCCAACCCCACCCCATCCACTTCTCTGGGATGCCTGGTCTTAGAATATCCTCTGACTCAGCAGAAATGTTGCTTCCCAAAAGATTCAGGCTGCCTTAAAGGCACCCATCCCAAGATGACTGAAAGCAGCCGTCTCTGGTCCGGCTGTGCACGCAGAGGCACAGGCACTGAAGTTCACTGTCCAAGAAGGTTCCTTCCAAAATACTAGGAGTCACATCGTGTTTTGAAGGCTTAATTTGGTAATTGGGCAGACCCCCCTGGCCATCTGTGCTGAGCGGTATCTGCACTTGCTGGCTGGGCAGAGGCACTTGGCTCCCCCCTGACAACAGCCTGACACCTCCGATTAGGGAGCACAGCCTTCCCACACCCTGCTAATCCCACCATCCTCTCCAGGAGAAGCAGCTCCTGCCAGGGGGCTGTTTGGGTGCCCACACCTGGGCCAAAGGGTGGCCAGACCAAATCTCACCAGCAACACCTCTAGCATAGCAGGAGCTGATAGCAAGTGCTGAAGCAGGAGACAGGTACAGTGGTTCCCTGCTTCACCTCCCCCGGCCTTTGGGGGTCTGTGATTAGGAGAGGCAGGAAGGCTGTGTTCACAGCCACAGCTCCCTCAGTGTTCACCTGGTCTCTGTTTTAAAAGTTTTTCTTCCAGGCCTAGGCACTGTTCCTGCAAGTGTCTCTAAAGCTATATTGAACCTCAGCATCCAGAAACATCAGCAGGAAACATTTCTTTTTTGCCATACAGAGTTTTTGGATATATGCTTGATGGTAGACTGTCACATCTTCAAAATGATCCCCCTGGAAGGAAGGGAAAGTGAGTGTGGGAATGCTTAGGTAGTCTGAAAAAACCTTCAATGTTGTTTTGATGCAAGTGGCCACATTGCATTTCATTCTGGGAGGAATATTCATGGCTAAGCTCTAAGCCTCTGATTTATAATGGAAATACTGATAGATCCAGATCCATTTGCAGATGCTATTATAATGTTTCATCCTGGGGAGGGGGCAGGGAAACAGCCTCCTTCCCTTTTCATTTTAAATATCGGTACACTCTGATATTGGTTTCATGAAGCATTTGGATGGGTCCTTATTCACAAATGAATAAAAATGAGTAAAGTCCTCAGAATCAAAGGTAAGCCAAAACTGGCACCCATAAGCACAAGGCAACCCAGAGAGCCCATCTGCAGCCAAACCATGCAGCAGACCCAGACACAGCTTAAAGGCTGGCAACAAGACCGCCTGCAGAATCTGCCAAGGAGCCAGATGCTGTTGCTTCCCAAGCTTGGCATGAGGGTTCCTGATTGCCATCCAACAAAGAGGAAAAAGAGGAATGATATAATGTGGTGGGATAAAACACATCCCACCTCAACCTCCTTTATTGCTCATTGAAAAAAAAATTGTGGAAGATACAACTGGAAATGTATCATTGTTTTCAGAAATACATACATTAGCCACAACAATGGCCTTGCCAAATGGGAAAAGTAGGAGCTATTTGAATGTATGTGCCATTTTAAAAAAAATTAAATCTTCATATGCTGTTTTGGGTATGGATGTCTTTGTGTCTTTTGTTAACTGTTACAGTGATAACCACTAAAATGCATACAAGTGTGGCAAAAAGCTTCCGGTTTTTTACAGTAATATTTCAAAATCCCCTGTCTTGGCACAGCTGTCTAGATCAGATAGACCACAGTGATGGCTACTGAATGTAAAGAAGCCAGGTTTGCAAAACAAGGTGCTGAGAAATAAAAAAGGAAACTGTAAATAAAGATATGTGATGAGAAAGACATTATGAAAGAAAAAAATATATCCAGGCATTATACTGATAAGAGCTCTGCCTTTTACATGGTTGCACAAGTCTGTTGATGTAAGTTGATTTCATTGGCATCGCACCTGAGGAGAACTGGAGTAACACTGTGAAGGAGTTGGCCCAGGTAATATAAAAAAGAAATCAGTTGTGTGGCTGCACACCTGAAGATACATAAAGTCATGAAGGAACCATCAAGTATCACAGTGGAGAGGAGGAAGCAAAATAAATAGGAAAATATATGTAAAATAATATGCTGCAGGTAGTTAAAGGAATAGGAAGCAGTAAAAGTGATTCAAAAGAAGAAGTAAGAATATGCTCATAGTTATCTGAACAATAACAGCTGTTATCATTGCTCTTATCATCATATCATATTTTGGAAAATATCGGGTGCTTCCATAAATGATCTTTCAGGGCAGCTCAAACTTATTTACAAATTCAAGTCATTTTTGCCAGAGACTTTCAGCTGAAAGAAATACATCAGAACATGGTAGACAAACCAGTCTCATAATTTTCATTGCTAGCTGTTTTAATATAATCAAAAATTCAGGCACCTGTTAAAAAAGGGAAGGCTTCCTATAAAATCAAGGACAAGGGATCCCCTTTCATTCAATAGCACAGTTGTTAGAGCAGTCACTGAGGACAAGGAGAGACAGCTTCAATGAAACCTGTAGGGTTTTGCATTTCCCACATCAGAGTGTTGTCTGAACAGGGCTGTGGTGCAGCTTCACATCTCTTCTGGGCACAAGAGAATATTGGATATTAAACATGAATCCTCCACGTTAACAAAACTGCTCTGGCTGCTGTGATACTGGCTCACTTCTCTCCCATTCTGTCTTACCAGCTTTTACATTCCTTAATACATTCCTTTCATTAATATTTTTTATTGTCATTATTGTATTGCAATTGTTTTGGCTTAGAATGTCATTTCATTTTCTTTACCTGAATCACATCACTTTTAGATTTTCTTTTTCAATTCTTGTCTTGTTTGTTTCAGTCTAACTAATTTTAATTCTTTATCAAACACAATTATTCACGCTTTCAATAAACACATTCAATAACCCCATTAGATACACTTCTTCTTACAACATTTTCAACAAATTAAATTAAAAATACTTGGTGAAATGAGGTATGGAAATACGTTTATTGTAAAGAAAGTATATAAAATAGTGAGAAATATACTGTAAAGTGTTACATGCTAAAGGATATAAGGTTGTTGGTGCATGCATCTAAGTTTCAAATACATATTTATATTTACAGATCACTGTATGTGATAAATTTATTGTATGTGTAAAATCCCAGCTGTTAAAAATTTCGCTGACAACCATGTTTATACACTGGGAACTGAAGAAATGTGATACCATGACAAGTTGTATCTCAAATGGTTTATCTCACCTTTGCAAGCCACTGGGAGATGTTTCCCTTTCTGGACTTCGATATTTAAGTATTTAATTTCCTTATTTAAGATAAGGAAGACTTTGGTTTGAAAGGTTGCTATGTGTTTTCATACTTGACCACTCCAGAGTATATGGCCTAAAAAGTATTATGACACACTTGTTTCTTGGTCAGTGTAACTCTCTTTTTAGAGGATAGTGTTGCTTTCTGAAGCAGTAGCATATCATATATTATAGAATGAATTACAGCATTACAGAAAACAATGGCACTAATGAGTACTGAAGACTGTAAGCAGCATTGCCTGAGATTTTCTATTATAAATTCTTCCTTTGTTATATTCTAACTTGGCTTAACACTCACCATTTGAGGTAAAATTTTCCATGATGCTTGGCTGTCCCAGGCTGATAATTACAGTTCTTGTTTTGCTAAGTTTGGGGGGGAAAAAAAAAAAGAAAACAAACCACCACTCCTTCCTTAAGTAGGGCCCTGTTCTCCTGTGAAATGAGTTCTTACATTAATTGACTAGCTTATGACTTCTTTGATGGGAGAAATAGGAAAAAATATCAGTTCTCTGACATTTGATACCAATATAATGTATCAGCAAAATGCTGCCAAGTCTGACTGTGTTACAGCTTTGAAGAAACCAGGTTGGTCTTATCTGGCTGAGATGGACTGGAGGCAAGCACTGAAATCCTCTGGGCAGACCTGAGCAGACATCATTTTGGGGCGGTGTGCCTAACCTCCTGTTCCCTCACCCTTGCTGCTGCCTGCAACACCCAATTTGGAGAGTGGGATTCGCCTCCCCAGGCTCCGGCACTACACTGAAATTATAGGACATTTTCTTCCTGAGGGTGCTGAGGCTGCACGGTCAAACAGTGGCCTTCACGACAAGGTCCCCTGTGCTCGTCTAGTTGCCTCGACCACGATCCCCTGGGGTCGTGTCGAGAGCCCTGCTGTTGTGCCGAGCGGTGGCCCCGGAGGTCAGGGAACACGCCATCCGGCTCCTGCAGCCGGGAAGGAGTTGCAAGGGGGGGTGGTGCAGATCCTGGAGCCGATCCCCAGCCCTCCCTGAGACAGTCTGCTGCTTCGGCACAGCAAGTGTGCCGGGTGCAGGTCTCTCCGTCAAGGACTTCTTGGCCGTTGGGATGTCTCCAGCCGGTGGAGCACCTGGAGAGCTGGCGCCCGCCGGCAGCAGCTGTGGCGGAGGGGGCTGGCGAGCCAGCAGGCTGGGCAGCGAGCGGCGGGGGGCACCCCGAGGGGCCCCGTCCCCGCGAGCAGAGGGGAAAGCAGGCTCTGAGTTATTAACAGCTTCCCTGGAAGCCGCGCCGGGGCCGGGGCCAGGACAGGCAGGCAGCCAGCGCAGCATCCCGGGAGGCTTCCTCGGCTGTCTTCGCCCACCTCTTTTGCTCCATCCAGTGGTGACGAGCCATCTTGGAGCCTCCAGGCTTTGAGAATGAAGCCGAGGGGCACAGGGCGCCTCAGTCGCCCTGAGTTTCCTGTAGCCCTCAAAGCAGATGCCTTCACTGGCTCCAGCTCCTCCTTGGGTTCCAGAGCGCCGGGAACAGGCGCAGCCCCACTGTGCAGCTGTCACCCCCACAAAGAACGGCAGGCTTAGGGCTCCAGCACCTCTCTGGCTGAGGACACTATCGCTGCCTTACAGCCCTGGCTTTTCGTCTGACCAGCCGCCTGTCCGAGTTCTCCTTGGGGCGGGGGTGGTGAGGAAGGGGCCACTGATTTCTCTGTGCTTTTGGGATGAGTTAGAGCAACAGGAGCGGAGGGCAGGAGAGGCCCCTTCACTCCAGTGTGAGCCTAGGGGGGAGTGGTGGCTGCTGGAGTGAGCCCTTGGCCCCAGGTTTCCAACTGTGTCCAAGGTGAAGCCTGCAGAGCCCCTCGACTACAGCCAGAGCAGCTCGTCAGGTGCTCAAGGTGCTCATCACCAAGGGTAGCATTTGGCCTCCTGTCATCTGTAATTTACTTTTTCTTTTCCTTCTTCTCTATTTTTTTTTTTGTGCCTTTGACATTCATGTTTATTTTGTCACCCAGAAAACCTGTATTTTTACAATAATCTACATGTTGCCTGGAAGAAATGCACTTTGTCTCGGCAGCAGGGACCCAGCAGTGAAGAGTGAGAACCTTCATCACCCCCCTCCCCATTCTGTCCTCTCTTACCAGGGACGTTTTGATGCCACAGGATAAAAATAAATAAAAGCAAGTACTTCCACTTCCTCAGAGCAGAGCTGATATGGCAGTAGCTCACTGGATGAGAGCAGCTCAGACCTGAAACGCTTTCTTCTCTGTTGGGATCACAGCTTGAGCGTAGGCTTGTTGTGTCGGAATGGGCCTACTGTACCCAAACATCTGAGCTTTCTCCAGCTCCTAGAGGAACATTTTATACTCATTATACATGCAGCAGAATTTCAAAATATGTCCCTGGGACCAGAATGCAGGAGGAGGACATTAA
The DNA here is from genome assembly GCA_013390005.1 of Calyptomena viridis. NCBI lineage: Eukaryota > Metazoa > Chordata > Aves > Passeriformes > Eurylaimidae > Calyptomena > Calyptomena viridis. The sequence goes on along the minus strand of WEIV01007400.1, from coordinate 45,787 downwards.
AGGTTAGGAGGTAGTAGGGGAAAAGCAAAAGGAATGAATAATCCAGAATTGCCTGATAACCCTTCGAGGCTTAGCCAAAATTAACCATATCAAGATGTCATGAATACGGGAGACGAGTTACTTGATGTACTAGTAACAAAGAGAGGGTTTTATTGCTAGGTACCTTTTAGAAGTAAAAAGCAAAGGATCCACATCCCAGGTTTCAAAATGTTATGATCTAAGTGCAGAATTCATCACTGCCACCACTAAGAGATCATACATCCTGGAGTGTCATGAGCCATCCATGATTTGTGTCATTGCAGAGGATGATAAATCACTGCTAAAGACATAACAAGCAGCATCATCGCTGCAACACAATAGATCATGATGCATCAAGATCTTTGCTAAAATATTATTTACAGTTAGCAGACCCTTGGAATGGCAAAGCAGAAGCTGATATTAATCTTCTCGGCATTGTGCCTTTGTGCACGGTAAGGGCCCTCCCTGCCCTGGAAAACATGGGATCTGTAACATTCACTGATGCAATAGCCACTGATTGTATACACTGGGGCTGAGAGGGATTAAGTGTATATATAAGTATACATATACATATATTTGTGGAGAAAAGGAGCGACAGCAAGAGCAAGTGAACTCCCATTCTTCTGAGCGTTGAGAGCACTGTGCTTATGCTGTTCAGAACCCATCTGTAAATGCAGACGTGTAAAGGTCTCTGTTCCATACTGTAATGTTGGGGAGGGAAACGACTTACTGGTTTTCAAAAAAGCTCTAAAGGTCTGGAAAAGTCTTACGAGTTCTTCCAGCTCTCACGATATTCAGCATGTGCAAAGACTTAAACAAATTAAGATTTACTCCCAAAACTACTTTGGGAATCCCTTTAAGGAAGGGGCTAAATTAAAAACAACACTGCTGATACAATTAATGTTTTGAGGGTTTTGCCTTAAAAATAAAGTTATTCAAATATCCCATACCCCCCAAAACCCAAAAAAACCCAAGCCCAAACAATTCAAACTTCTGAAAACTACTACCAGCTATTTTTATGAGAGACTCTTTGGAAACAGACTCTCACTCTGTCAATCCAGACAAGTGTTTCTGAGGCACTGGGGACTGTGAGTTATTTCTTTTTCTTATGCAGGACATTGCTGATTTAGGTCACTTCAACAGGACTAACAGTTCCATTTAAAGAAATGCTGAGATCGGTAAAAGTTGCTTTTTAAAAAAAAAAATATTTCCTGCTGGAAGGAAATCTGCATTTCCAAGCTGTTGATGACCCTTTTGACAACAAAAAAATCTGTAATGCATTACAAGAGTCTGCCCAACTCTAGCCTTACCCTGTCAGTGCAGGAATATTATCCCCCTCCTGCCATCTTAAAGACAAAAGACACAAGTAAAGTGCCTTTCAATTTTATATCAGTTACTCATCCTGTGTTTGCTTCATGATGTGAAGCTGAACCCTCCCACAGACTTTAATTGAGTTAAATCATTGCCAAAACCTTTTAGGCTCCCTCTTGTGCACCCTTCAGTGTGTGCATCTCTGATGAGGCATGTGAGCGGGGACGTGCTCCCAGGACATCTGGGCAGCAAGCCACCTACCTGTGGGCTCCAAATATTTCTGTGAACTATATTTCACTTGAACATTTCTTTCCTGTTTAGACAATCATCGAAGTTGGGGAGGAGAATAGGGAGGAGCCATGAGCAATTTACTGGAATATATACAGGCATTCCCCAGATTTCCCATCTTCCTCCTTAATTGGATATTATCCCTCATTAATGACTCTGTGAGAGCCTGTAAAGTACTAATTGTCTGCAATTCCTCTCTCTTTCCCTTCCCTCTCCCCTCACAGAGATTAGTCTTTTGTTCAAGTTCATGAAGTTTAATTTCTGTTCCTCTCACAGAGATGGTCAGTGCATCCAATCTTTGTTCTACCAGAGCCCTCAGAACCTGGTGTCACTTCCCTGGGATGATGTTTTAGGACAAGGGGAAGACCCAAAACTTCTTGCCTGCTTCATTATCAGTCATCAAAGCCCAGCTATGCCAGTGCTCTCACTGTGGTCCAGCATAGCTGTGAGTCTGTTGCTGCATCCACAAAGTTCTTGTTTCACATCTTGAGCAGACCAAAACCCAGAAGGAGGGTCAGAAGTCATTTAAGCCTTTCATAAAAAGCAAAGGCTGGGTGAACATTTGCTGCATGTCACCTTCATTTATCTTTTGAGGGGCTTGTGTTCTTTCAAAGTGAAAGAGCTAATCCCAGGAGAACAAACAAACAAACTAGCAAAACTTAATTTAAGCACCTATTAATCAAGAACTGACGTGAAAAACTAATAGTTTTGAATGGCTGAGTTATTCTGCATTGCTGACTGCCTTGGTAAGCTTTTGGACAGTTTTTGGCATTTTTTCTGACTGGTATCCTGCTAGAATATTTTAGGCCCATATACTTAAAGGATGAAATCCAGTAATGCTTCCACTGGCACTAACAAGTCCCCTGACATGATTTTGGGTGTGATAGCCTGTTTTGACTTACAGTCTACTTGGTTGGGGCCAGGAAGCATTCCTGCCATTGTCTCCCTCGTTGCTCTGGAGATGCTGGTCTCCGAGGCTTGTTCTTGTTAGCACACAGCAGTGCCAGGAGCCATCGAGCTGTGATCCCCAGTGCCTGGGGAAGCCCCTGGTCATATCTAGAGCCTTGTCCTGGCATTGCAGGTGCTCAGGAAGATGGGTGGCCTCTCTCTTAGACCTCGTCTGGGATTTCTGCCATGCCTGTGAAGCACAGCTCTCCTGTCCTAGTTGCTTTTGTGATGAGGATGCTGGAGCCAAAGCCTGGGTTGTGTGGGGCGAGAGGGGGACTTCTGTTGGTGTCTTCAGTAGTTATAGTGGCACTGCCTGCTTTCTGCTGTCCTGGGGACCTGCTGGCAGGAATCATAGATAACTGCTTACGTTTTCCTTCTCCTATAACTCTCCTGCTACTACAGCCACAGGCTGCTACTGCCTGCAGCCAGCACAAAGTGGTACAGACCTCAGCAATATGCAGAGAACATGACTATGCCTTTTAACCACTGCTACCCAAGAAAGCCTCATTTTCCAATAGGCATCAGATGACTTGAAGGTAATTCTTCAGGAAGACCCATCTGTAGTAGGAAATTACTACTTGAAAGAAGAGCAAACCTATTAAAAAAAACTTCACAAATTGTAGCTTTCCGCTAGCAAAACTGAACAGGTGAAGGTGATGGTAAGCTATTTGTCCCAGGAACTACAGGCTCTCCAGCCGTCGAGTCAGCCTGAACTGGTTCAGTGTCCAGGTCATCCCAGGACACTGACAAGGTGATGGCAAATGATCTGGCTCCCATCCGGAGGCCTCACATTTCAGGCTGGTCTATCTGTCAGGGAGGTCCTGCCTGTGCCTCGTGGCTATCCATCCGTTCCACCTCAGCCAAGGTCAGCCCTGCCCAGGCTGCAGGCTCAACCTGCCACTTGGTCCCTGGTTTCCAGCCCCAGCATGGCTCCTGGCCCAGCTGCCAGGTCTGTGCTCCATGCCTAGCGTCGAACAGGTCTCATGAGTCTTCCTCCTCACCCTCCAACCTTTGGCCACAGAGTAACACCACAACCAGAGCACTCGAAGCTGTTTGGGCTTCATCCCGTGCTTCCTGGGATTTGTTCCCCAAACTATCATTCTTATGACAGCTGACCGTTCTAATTTTGCCTGATTCAGATGTGGAGACAGCTTATTTTTCTGAAGATGACAGACGGAAAGGCAGACCTTCCTCTCACACACTCTAGTGCTGCCTTCGTTCCATGGGGTCAGGACACCTGGAGCAGAAGAGTTAGTGTTCCCCACTCTCATCCTGAGAAATATAGGACAACAGAGACTACGCGGTGGTTAGAAACTCTGCTATAAGGTCTGACCCATTTTTGTCCTCTAAAAGCAATCTAACATCTGTTCTCAGTATTTCAGTGTGCCATTTCAGAAATATCTTTGGAAGAGCACTGCTAATTCATGCCCTGTCTACTTTTAAATTGTATTATTGCAGCCTCTAGTTTATATATGCTTGGGGGCGGATCTTTATATAAACTAAAATTTTCACAGAATATTACCTTAGGCGTAAATTCAGTAACAAAATGGATTTGTACCTGGTGCTTAAATCTCAGCTCAGTCCAGCTGTCCTGCAGATCCTGCTGCAACTAAGTGGGAAAAGATGTTTGTTGCTCTGTGCTGAGGCAGCTTTTGGGGGGCTCTTGGCACTTTGCTTCTAGAGGCACCAAGGAGAAAGTTCTTGGGAAGACATCTCCCCACAGCTCCCCAGCCAGTGCAGGCAGCCAGTAAGCCAGGCCTATGGGCTTAGTGAGGTAAAGGAAGGAGAAGCAATGAAGATCCCAGAGATTGCAGCTCCCAGGTTCCCTGTGCTTTAGTGTCAAGATCTGGAAATTATGAACAGAAATCCCTGTGGTTATCCCCCTTCAGCAGTACACAGCCAAGAGGCAGAGGGGCTTGGCTCCATGTATCAGGGGGTCTTTCATGCCCTGGAAGAAGAGAGCAAAATCCTTATGGATCCTCTGTAACAGCCTGAGGTCTGGGGACCTGATGCCTCCTACTCCTCCCAGCCACTGCAAAAACTCTTCTCTTGTTCCTGGGCGATAAGTTTTTGTTCTGCAGATATTATCTGCCAATAAATATTCCTCTAATCTGAGACCCATCAAAAATGCTGGCTCCACTTATTTTAGAGTCCATCTTTGACCTTTACTGCTTCTACTGATATTCCACTAGAGGCCATAAAACATCTGGCCTGGCTGTGCACAAAATAGCTGGAATTTTCTAGCCATTTCAGTCTGTGGCATTGACTCCTAATGACAATTTATCTGCACCACTTCTGAGACTCCTGGAAGCCATGGGGCCTGAGATGCTGGGAGGAGCTTGATCCATCAAGTAATCCCAGCCCACACCTGGGTAAATGGAGAAGACCTGATTTTAAGTAAGAACTCTGATCTTACAGAGAATCATGTCGCACCCTTCAGGGCAAGGCAATGAGACTGAAGGATGTCTGCTCTTGCACACAACTTTCCTGCACCCAGTGTCACTGCTGAGTGGCAAAGCAACAGGAAAAGTCAGGAGAGAGGTAGATGGCCAGGCAGGGTGACACCAGTTCCTCCTCAGAGGCTTGGTTTCACTGCCACTGTGGCTGTGTCCCTGCACCTTCAAACTCCTCAGGGGTCCCGAGCAGTACAGAAAGGAGCCAGGTGCAGGGGTAATTTACTTGGACAAACAAAAGCAGTGGCTTTTGGCAGGCCTGGGAGCAGAGGAGAGGACACCTGCATGTTGGCAGGTGGGCTCAGCTGCTGAGGTGATGCACTTGCTGCAGCTGCAAAAAGCGCACCAATGCCTCAGCTCAGGACACTCCTAAAATCTGCAATCAGCAGATGGTGCCTTGCCCCACACCCTCGCTTTCTAACTCTGTCCCTTCTCCTATCTCTTCTCCACAAACCATGGGACTGCTGTCTGGTGTGGCTGGAGAGGACTAGACATAATTTTGATGTAATTTTCTTGGAGAGCAAACAGCACTTGACCTTGTGTCTCTTTTGGTGGGCCGCCAGGAAGGTCAGCTGCCCAGCAGCATTTTTGGTGGTGGCAGCCATAGCAGTGAGGAGTCGCAGTATCTTTGAACTCACATCTAATTCCCCGTGTTTTCTGCTACAGATGAATAGACAAAAGACCTCCCGGGCAGGAAAGGGGGCCCTGCTCCACCAGAATTTGGATTTTTCACTGTCAGCCAAGCAGAGGATCCAAACTCCAACAATGAGCTCCCTGCTCCAGACGAAAAACATTTATAACCTCTCCAAGCCAGGCTCTGGCAGGGCAATACAAACTGTGAGCTCCACAAGCTAATGACCTTGAAAGTATCCATTTATCTTGGCCTTTCCCCCCAGCTTGAGATGCCACAGAAAATGTGAGGCTTGCTTTCTTCTTCTTTCCTTTATTTTTTTCTTTTCCTTTTTGAGCAGGAGGGATGAATATTCAGGGAATTCCAGCAACATGGAAATTGTTCTGTTTTTCCTGGCTGGAGCTCAGCACTGAGACCCCAGTCGAAATCAAGAGTGAGGGGCAATCGGTCCTCCTATCCCCGGTATTCCAGGAAGGCAATCTGTGGGAAAGAGACGTCCTGCTCTGCCTCCGTTACCTTATTGCTCCACACTGGCTGTTTATTCATTAATCTTCATCAATAAACAATATTTGCAACCAGCAAAACCAAATCCTTTGAGCCAGTTACTCACTAAAGACAGCTCATAGCTTGGTGTGTTGTGACAGCCTGAACTGCGTTAAAATCCAGACAACAGGTTAGAAATTTCCCTGGAATAAATGGAGCTGGTGCACCATAAATGTTATTTCCTCAGGGAGAGCAGTGACTCCCTGGAGTGTTTTGCTTTTCAAAGTCAGTGTCTGTTTTCTATGCATTGCCACTGTATGGAAGCCATTGCTTGCCACAGCAGGGTGCTCCCTTTTTTATGGGTTATACAACTTGGGTGTAAAATAATCCCACATCATTTCCTTTGGTGTTCAGTACAGATAGCTTAAAGTGAAAAAGGAAGTCACACAAAGCAGCCAACAATGGACACAGGCAGAAGCTGCTGCTAAGAAACATCCTTCTACTTACAGGAAAAAAATTATTTGCCAAGATGTTTTCTGATTGCTGCACATTTTCGTCTTCTTACAGTTGTGGTGGGATCCAGTCACTTTCTTTGCAGACATCCTGCAGTGTACAGCTGGATCTGGCTGCTGCTCTGCAGATGCTCCAGCACCTGAGGGCTGGGACCTGCCGCTTACCTTTGTTCTCAGTCAGTATGGTGGGCTGTCTGCTGGGACCAGCATTTGGGCTCCAGAGAGAATTTGCTGGCTGTTGCCTTTGAGGCAAGCACCAGCTCATGTTTCTGTTTTAGGCATGCATGTAATGTACATCTTTGCTTAGTGGGCACACTGCAATGCAATTCAGCCTCGGGAATTCTTGGCTTCCCTCTGGATTTTGATGACTTTATAAGAGGTAGCATTGCACTGAAGGAATCCACAGTAGTGATCTCCTGTCTCACTGCCAGCAGGATGGAGACTTATATAGAGACTTAAAGAACAAAATTATTATTCCAGGAGACACACACCCTGAGCTCAAGGCCATCTTTGGAGATGTGCTGGAGGACCAAATATACCAAGGACACGAGACTCAGCATGACCCTGTACATGTACCCTTTACCCTGTAGGTAAAGATTTCCTACAGCTCTATGGGCCACATCTGTGCTTTTTGGCAGGTCAGGGAGGTTGAGACAACTTGTATTTCCTCTGTTCCAGCGCCTCAAATGCCTGGCTCTCCAGATGCTGAACAAACCCCCTGGATCAATGGATAAGGCCTCAGTCCAGCTTTAAGCAAGCTATTAAAAGTTTGTCAGTATTCAGGGAAGTACTTCAGGGGACTGGCACAACCAGATCATATCTAGCTTGAATACAGCTATTGAAGACAGGCTGCTTTAAAAGTACCTTTATGATATGCAGGGTTAACTATTTCTTTAAAAATAAAAATCCCATTACAGAAAAAGGAATGCCAAAGCCTTTTCAAACCTCCTTAACACAGTGAATAAGAAACCAGAGTTGATTTACATAACAGGGATATACATACGTATGTATACGTGCATGAAAAGCATTTGCAGAAAATTCTAAAATTAGAAGACATTTTAGAGGTTTTTAGGCAAGTAAATCTTTACATGCTTTATGTTTTATTGCTTCCCTCCAATTAATAGCTTAAATTAAAACCCAGTCCTCCTGTCTTCAATCTTCAAGCCAGTGAGCCACAGACTTTCCTACAAACATCTCCCTCTAATTCCTCCATCAAAGGAGCAACCAAGAACACCCAGTGCTACAGAAATGAAGGTCAGTAAAGGAGAGACGCCTTTGTCTCTAGTCTAGCAGTTCTTCTAAAATGAAATGCACCCCTTAATTTGGAGGGTAGTTTTCCTTCGAGGAAGGTAGGAAAATTATAATAGTTCCCTGTGAAATGCTCACTGTTTTAAGATGAAAATGTTTGGAGGTTTGAGGTATCCAAGCAAAAATGGAAGGAGGTTGAAAACCAGCTCTTATGAACTGTGTGCTCCAAGTATTTGATGCAATGCTTAACCTAAAGCTTAGGCGTACCCCTACTGTCTCAGGTGAAGTGGCTCTCCTATCTCACACTGAGCATAGGCTTAACTGCTCCTCTGGGCCAGGGCCCCAGTTAGCACACCAAGATCTAATTTTATTCTGTTACAGCTGCATAAGACTATATTAAACAAATGACTTTATACAAGTAACAAAAATTAGATTAAGCATTGGCTCAGGGTAGAAAGGGAGAACATGACACAGAAAAAGGTGTCTTCTTGTTGGATGTTGCTGCCTCTGTTATGTGTGTTCCTACCCTCACAGCTCTTTGCCCTCTTAAAACATCTTTGCTCCAACCTCATCTCACTCAGACCAGTCTAATTTCTTTTGTAAAACAGCCTCTCAGCAGAAAGTGTTTGCAGGCCAGTAAGATAATGCCATGCCCAAGATTCCCACAATTTCTAAAAAAAAGCCTGTTAGCTAAAATCTACACAAATCCATAGGTAAAATGCATGTCCATGAGTTAAACCTGCACCCGTGTCCTTGAGTAACCACATGCTGGTGTCACTGTAATCTCTTATTTCTTCGTCCTTCCCTTTTCTATCAAGCCCTTTAGACCTTGATCCTGGTGCTTCAGGCACCAGCTCACGTTACTTGGAAGTAAAGCCCATTGACTTCAGCTTAGCTTAAGTGTGTTCTTATATTCCCTGCTTTGCCAAGAACCCCTTTTAGATAAGCTACACTAAATTATCCAGAATTACACTAAATTATCCACTTACAGATAAATACATGCTCTTGTGTTTTCCTGAACCAAATGAACATAAACATGAACCCAAGACCAGCTTGAAAGTTCAGCCCTTAAACTGTGTGTACCCCAGTACAGTCGTCTGCCTTCTGCATGCCACTTTCAAAACACTTTACATGCTGCTGAATCTACAAACATCAGCTAGTGCTAAAATATTTAGTTTGCCTGCCATTTGCACCTGTAAAAATTAGGGGTAAATCCAGAAGAGATCAGTAATGGGAAGGGAGAGGCTGGCCAGTTCAGTGCTCCCAGCTTTCCTGCTTGCTGGGAGCCACAGCAGGACAGGAAGATCCCCTCAGCACAGCAAGGCCACAAGGTTTGGCCCTAGAAGGCTTAGGATTGGCTTTGGCTGAACATCCAGGAGCTGATATGTGTGATGTAGTGTCAAACAGATCCCAGTGACTCCCAACATGGCTGAGAGGTGATGAATGCCCAAGTCAAAGCCGACATGTGGTTTACCCCAATCTGTAGCAGAACCCACTCTGATTTTTAAAAATACAATTTTGTCTTCATACAAGGAAAGTAGGAAAAAGCAGCATGAACAGAGGCACACTTCAAGTTGAACAAAGCAGAGCTCTTGTTTGAAGCACTGGCAGGAGCCCAGCATCTCTCAGGGGCAGGCACTGGGGTCAATCCTGTCTGGCTGTCCCTGCCAGGGAAGGACAAGGAGCTTTAAATTTTATTAAATGTGGTTAAATTTTTTTTTCCTGTTAGTGGCTTACTTTTTTCTTTTTTTTCTTTTTTTTTTTTGCAACTGGCGGTAGTGGTTATGCTATGCAATATAAGCCAGAGGGTTTGTAGAATTACTGGTAGGACAGCGTCAATGTGGCAAGCCAAAAGTTTGAAGAAAAATTCATGCATGCAGGCTCCTAAATATGGATCTACATGGTTATTTTCAGCCAGAGTCTTGCACATCCATAGTTCTGGGTTAGAAAACATAAGCCTCAGGTGAAATGCATTTGGAGGCTCTCTGCCATCTGATGTGAATGAAGACCCCTGTCACAAAGTCATCTGTATGACCTACTTGCTTCTTGCCGCTAAGGAATTGTCCAGGACTCATGTAACAACTTCAAACTCAGGCACATTCCTCGAGCTGTGTGAGGAAGCTTGCACATTGCCTGACCACATTATATCTGCCTCTAGGCAGTGTTATCACTCCTTCCCTTCCATATGCTTAAGCAGAATTTTTACAAAAATAAATGAAATACATATGTACATTATGCAAAGAGTGTTCTTGAGCCGTGCTATATTTGGTTTTGCATGATACGTATCCAGCGTGTAGACCATTGGCACTCGTTTTTTAACTGTTAGAGATAAGCAGAGTCACAGTAAGCTATAAAAGAGTGTAAAATATGCAGGGCCTGATTCTCCGGCTCGCAGAGGCCCCTTTACATCACGCTGGCACTGTGCTGGAGTCTAAAAGCAAGTGCACATGTGACTGGAATCTACTTTCAGGCCCTTTTATACTGCCAAAAGAGCTTAAAGTTGCCTGAATTCAAATGAGATTCAGATGCTTGTAGTACAAGACAGTAGCCATCATTAAAATTTTCATTAATACTGCTGCTCCTCTGACCTTCAGCAGTGGGGTGACCAGCAGCAGTTGCCCCTGGGCATGAGGAGCTGCTGGAGGATCGGGGGCACTGTTGCCATTCCAGGGGGGGACAGGGGTATTCCCAGGACTAGGCATGGAAAGATGGATACAGTAGGTGCCACCGCAGGCAGGGGAACGAGGGCAGATGAGCAGGGGGTGTCTGGGCAGCTGAGTAGGGAGAAGTATGTGGGGCTGAGCACCCCACTTTTCCCAGATGGTTTCCTGCCCAAACTGTGATCCACATCACCCAAGTCTCCCTTTTCACAGCTGTTTTTTTCCCCTACAAAGAGCTGACACAGAACAAGCTGTATGTACAAGTGCAGGTACACCTGCCCTTGGTTTTAATCATTCAGCGCCAGCCAAAGAGGGAGGGACAGGAAGGCTCTGCCACCTTCCTGCTTTCCCTACATCAGCTGCCTCCACCTTGGCCTAGGTTGGATCCAGCCACCCACCGTGCAGGCTCTGGCTCTGAGCGCTTTGCCCCAGGGCCCAGACGCAGACACTCCTGCAACCAGGAGGGAAACCAGAGCTGCTAGCTCGTGACTGGCACGCAGATCACCAGTTCATGACTCTCTCCCGTGAAAAAAAAGTTGGTTTGCATTTGAAGTGTTGGGGGAAAGGATTTTTTTTTCTTCTTTTTCCCTTTTCCAATCCCTAAAATCACATGGCCAGACTATTTTAAACATTCCTGGCTATTCCCCCATGCACCAGCTCCCTTGGCTGGCACTGGGGTATTCTCGAAGCTCGGGTAGGAGAGTAAACTCTGCATGTATAATTTATCCATTGTAAAGGATGCAAAATCTACTGGGAACAGGAGGGGATAAGAAAGAGCGAAGACACTTGTGGATGCCAAGAATTCCAAGTGCCAGACCTTGCTAGCGCTCTTCCAAAATGGAGGGTCCTACACGGCTCCCGTTTAGCTAGAGCTGAGCCTAGCCTTGCCTGCTGTGTTGAGATTTGGCAGGCTGCAGCTTGCCATTGTTGCAAGCTCTCATCCAGGCGGCGATGCCAAGCTTTCCCTCCGGCTGCAGCCCTTCCAGCACCACGCACTAATCCCCTAGTATCTGCCTCTCCCAGATCCGGCGGGGGCACCCGTCAGAGCTGGGGAGGGAGAGGGGAGAGCCCTCTTTGCAGACACCTCTCTCCCAGCAAGCTTTATGAAGAAGCTGTGTTTTATTAACCTAACAAATTGCCACTATCAACATAACGGAGATATTACAAATAAGTGGGGAAATCCTCTTGCCCCATGCTCCAGAGCTGGACAGCTCAGTGCCGGCTCTCTCTTTGGGGAAAATGAGGGATGGCACAGCAAAGCTGAACCTCTCACACAGTTTCTCCCCTATCAGCCTGCCTGCATGGTGAAAGCTCACAGGGGACACAGGTCACTCGCTCTGCCCAGCCAGCCCTCGGACAGCATCAAAGAAGTGCCTTGGATGCAGCCAGTGAGGGATGGTCATCCAAGCATTCCCAACAAGATCAGGTCAGCATGTCTGCACTACCAGGCAGCCCCACAGCACTTAAGCCCCTTTCCCCTTCAGCACCCGCACCTGGTAGGAGCACAGGAGTCTTCTGCCCCTTCCCCTTGGCAGAAGCACCCAGGGCCCTTGAAGCTCACATGCAGGGCAGGAAAAAGGAAGACCACAGCCCCCAAACTCCCAGCAGGGGCCACCCTTCAGCCTTAGGCCCACAGATGACGCATCTTCCCTGGGGCTCAGCCTTCATAGCCATGGGGGCTCCAATGCCATGGTCATGCAATTGCTATAGTTATGTAGGTTTTCAATCTTAACATCATTCAGCATTAGGGTTGAACTGGATTTTGCAAAATGTGAGTTTTTCAAAAGCAAGAATTAGGCTCTGGATGCTGTCCCCATACCCTGGTGTGCTGGTTTAAAAGTAAACTGGCGGGAAAATGAACCCAATTTGGAGATACCACAAGTCAGAGCTACAATTTTCCTTAAAAAAGATCACAATACATACAATGACACAAGATAACAAAACTGCTTTGACCCACAAGAACAAAGTACAGTCCAGCTCCCCTGGGACAGAAACAGCACAGTGCTCATGAGCCCCTGTCCCAGCACTGCGTGGTACCCCTGGGCGCAGAGCAGAAGGAAAAGAAAAAACCTGGTAGTCAGGATGATGGTCCTCTGGAAGACAGCAGTTCTGTTGAAGAAATGGTAGCAGTCTCCTCAAGAGTGGTAGCCACAGTCCTGCTGGAGTTCTGTTCCAGCAGAACTAGAGGAACTGGAGGTACCCCATTCTCAAACTCCAAAGATTATACATCCCCAGTACCTCCCCCAGGGCAGGGAGTTCCACAATGGTTGTTTTACCTCTGTGAGTCCTGGGATATTTCGGATCCTTTGATGATGTGGGCAGTTGTAAGTGCCTATTGTGTCAGTGCAGCTGGGCCCATTAGCAGGGAGGACCCTCCAGCTGGGTGTGGAGGTGTTAATGTCTCCCTGGATCTCTTTCCTTATTTATTGTGGCCTGGGGTGTGAGGTTTGCTCTGGGCAGGTGTTACCAATGATTTATTATTAACAGCCCATCAGGAATGACATAGAGGGTATAGAATACACAGTCTTGCTTATACTCTCATAGTGATAAACCAGTCCCAGCCCCTGTAACTATGACACCTGGCTGCCATCCCAAAGAAATCCCTGAGGAAGGGGATGCAGGAAGTCCCCTCTGCACTGGAGCAAAAATGGGTCCAAGGCACTTGACCCTCCTGCCAAGCCTTCTGTTTATTCCTGCAGAGGGTTTTGAGCTTGGCCCTCTATGCAAATCACAACAGGGTCTTGCCTATGGCATGTAAAAGCGAAGACTTCCTGGCATCCCAACACAAGGAAACAAGGGGCTGGTCATGGCTGCTTCAGGAGCTGGTGAGGAGTCCTCATGGAAAAGACTTGTCTGCACCATTGAAACCATTAACCAGGATGGAAACTGTCCGTGTGAGTGATTTTCAGAGAAAAGGGCTCCTTTGCAAAAGGAGTGTTATCTCAGAGCAGGCTGTACCCACTTGCATCCATAGATATTTGAAATTATAAGACCAGACTGCTGCTAGTCTGACCAGGGGGACTAGTCAATATAGGGAGCAGCTCCAAGCTATTGGTGGCTTCCCTCCGGGAGGGACATGGGAGCAGTTCAACCTCCCTGTCCTAGCAAGGGTAAAAACTGCCTTTTCCATCCGATATGATCACTACTTCCCTTCAGCAAAGCATCCATTTTTTTCTAGCATCACCACAAAGATCCCCCAACTAGGTGTGAAGGGCAAAGTGCTGCCACTACACAGACTTACTGCAGGCTGTCAGGTACCATACATCTCCAAACTTTCTGAAGTGCAGAGAATGGTGTGGTGGGAATAGATAACACATGAACATCACAGGCTGGGCAGAGCAAAGGAAAGACAATGTGTCAGTGCTTGATTCATCACCAGAATATTCCCGTATATTCAGGCTGAGAGGCCATAGTATGCAGGATGTCAGCAGAGCAAGGTGATCGTGCAGAAGGTGCACTGGGTTCACAGCTAAGGCAAGTTAATTTCATCTAATGGTTAGGAGCCAACTAACTAAACTTAAAATCCCTTATAATTTCTATTAATAGCTTAGGAGAAATCAAAAAGCTCCAAGAGCCTTTTTAACGAGAGAAGGAGTAACCAATAAAATGACAAATTAGACCAGTCGAGAGAAATATGCCTTTGCTTGCTGACTCAATGGAAGCCAATTGAGCATCTTCTTGAGCAGAAAACAGATAATAAACGTCATCTTGAGAGATTCTCCCAGATGTTGGTTAAAGTTGAGTCTGTAGCTATTGAAATCTCTGTCGTAACTGTTTATTGTACAAGCTGCACTTCAGAAAAAAAAGCTGCACTGAGAGTCTCGTGAATGTAATGACTCATGGTAAAAACAGTGAGCACAAAGAGGGGAAGAGCTCCCAAAGGGCCACCTCTAGATGGTATACAGCCCCAGGTTGGTGAGGGCAGCCTCACCTTTTGCAGGGTCAGCTGGCCTAGGGAAATTTGTCCCATTGTGGGGGCTTTGGTGGGTTTTGTCCAGGCAAGATGGGGGGGAGGAAGCAGGATGGACAGTCCTTCAAAGCAGGGACCTCCTGCTATCACTAGGGACCCCCTTCAGCAGGTCTGTCCAAGCCTCCAAAATATGCAAAGAGAGATGGAAGGCAGGATTTCTTTGGGCAGGGAGTGTCTGTTTGTCGTAGCCCACGACAGAGGATAGCCTGGACACTGTGTGAGCAATGAGATCACACTGCCAGCGAGTTTTTTGTCCAAAGCCCTCATTACCCTGTGGAGATCTGCACTGCCCTGGAGCCCTGCAGAGACAGAGCCAACATGGAGCTGGAAAACCAGGCATACTCATCATTGTCATCTTCTTGGGATGCAAATATAGCATATGTTCATTCCCAAATGCACAAGAGGAATATTTACTGATTGCAAAGCCTTTTTGTTTGACTGATAGTTTGTAATTTCCATTTAGTGACACAGTTATTCAGATAGCCTATGCTACTAATATGCTTAAAAAAAACCCATATTAATTGCCTTTAACTATAACTTTGTATAATGGTGTGAAGAAAGATAACCCAGGTACTCCCAAAAATGCTAGGAGTAAAGGGATTTAGGAAAATTTATTTCCAAAGGCAAGAACACTAAAAAACCTAAAGAACATTAAACCTAATACTGTTAAAAACACCAGGCCTGGGGAAAGACATGCACCCTGTTCTTGTCAGGGCTTTTATCATCCCTGGCCCCCCTGCTATGAGGGCCTTCAAACGTGTCTGCAAGAACTTATCTTCTCCTCATAACAGGGAGAGATTCTCTGGAATGCAGGAGGAGAGAAAAAAATACACAAGGCGTTCTTGGGATGGATGGCTCCCTCTCAGGTGGTAAAATTTCCCTGACTGAACATAAGCCTTCACCTCCATGAAATAAGTCTTCTGAAATATTTTATCTACCCCTACAAATGGTAAGCCATTCTATTTTATTTTACCAATTCCATGCTCTTTCTTGCTTCCAGGCAATATTCATTGCAACTCACTTTGATTCTTGTGCTGGTGTATGTAAGTCCATGTAACACAAATACTGAGACTCCCAGACACATCATGATCAATGGGGAAGTGACAAAAGTTGGAAGTAAACTACGAAGCCCATCTTTCCTCTTGGCCATTCCTGAAGGCCATTGATGCACATAACCAGTGTCCAGGGAAGACTCTGCAGTATCTTGTCCCTTTCTAATGGATTTCCATTTATATGTGTGAGCAAATATTCATATGTAGGCACACTCCACACATAACTCTCACAAACACATATTTCTTTAGAAATATATACATATAACTTCAGTTAGTTTTATTCCCTTCTAATCATCTTGGGCATAATCTCTCAATCCTTTGAGTTTAGGAATTTGAGCATTTAAGAAAATATCTTTCAGCAATAACAATTACCATTTTTCTTGTTCTCTCTACCAGGCTATTCAGCCCATAATTTCTATCAACATAAGCACCAAATGTCCCTAATTATTACTGGGTTTTAACTTTTCATCTTGCACCAAAAAAAAAAAAAAGAGGTCATGATAATTTTGTACATAACCAACTGCCAACTTTTATTTCCATTATTCATTTCTCTCTCTCTCAAGATGGCATCCAATGCAGGACCCCTCTGGGATCAGCAGACAACAGGGCCACCTGACTTAGGAAATGGTCTTTTCCAATGCTCAGACTGCCCACCTCCATGACAGGCACAGCAGGAATGCACTTGCAGAGGCTTCCCCCATGCCCATGGTCGTGCACAGACATGGCTGTACTCGGTCAGTTCAGCAGTGCCTGTGGGCTGCCAGCAGTCACCTGGTTTGCAAGGCAGCAGCTGCCCTGTCAAGCCCTGGGACCCTCCCTGTGCTCACTAGCAGGGCAATCTGGCCCCAAGGGTCTTTGTGGGAAGAGTTTGCTGCCTTTCTCCCAGTCCCCTGGCATGGCTGCTTCCTTCTCTGTGCTCCAACTGAGGAGTGAGACTCCTCTCCCCTTTTATCCCTCCGCCACAAATATCTGTGGGCTGCTGGGCAGCTGGCAGGCACCAGATCAACACCTGTGTGCCAGATCTATCCAGCTGTGCCCATGACACACCATCCATCTGTGGCACATCTCATGTGCTGCCACCCGTTGCTTTCCCTGGGGCCAGCTGGGAAAGAAGCCGGGGCTGGTTCGAGGGAGGGAGCTACAGTGAAATTTTCAAACAATTACTTGCCTCCAAATTAATTTCCTCCTGTTGTCTCCTTGCACAGGGCAGGGCTTACAGCTATTGTGACCCAAGGGTACCCAGCCCAACAGGGCCAAGTGGTGCTTGGATGCTTGCTCCAGCATCTGGGGCTGTGTCATGGTGCTGGGGCATCCCTGGTGGCTCCTTCCAGGTCAGCAAGGGCTTCTCATACAGATAACACGGCTGAGATCATGGGTGCAGCTACCTGACATTTTGCATGGCTTAGGCACTTGAGGGTTTTGCTGTGCATTTTGTTTTCCCTGCCTTGCCCAGCTTTGTACCCAGGACAGCTGATGCCAGCAGCAGAACTTCCCCTGACTTTGCAGGGACCAGGGCTGGGCTCTGGGCAGGTGGCAAGGGAGAAGCAGACCACAGATATTCTGAATTAATTTTGGAGTCTCTCACTCACTGGAAACTGAGACCTACATGATTTTCCTCATTTTCAAAGTCTTCATCCATGACAACACCTTAGCAGGAAATGAAACAGTGCTTGAGCAGGAGTGTGCTCTTGGAGATTTGATGGAAAAACTTTTTGTGATGCTGTTGAAGGCATAGAGGAACCACCTTACCTGCTCTTCTCCACTTGCTAACCATATCCCCAGAGGCTCCTCAGCACCTCTGAGCGTGCCACCCCAGCTGTCCAGCCCCACTTCTGCACCCCCTGACACACCAGAAAAAACCAAAGCAAACATATGAAAAACCTGGCTGAAAAAGAAACTTTTAAAAAATAAACCTCAAGATGTACCAGCCAGGGAAGAGGTTGACCTTGGTTAACATGAGGCATTGCATTCCCAGAGTGAGGCACAGCCACAGGTGAAGAGGTCAGCTGCCCTGCACTGGGGATCTCTGGCCTAGCATTCATGGGGCCACTCTCTTGGCACACGGCTCCCAGGGTGGCCACTGTCCAAATGTGCACCTCTCACTTGGGCACATGTCCAGGTGGCTACAAAGGGTCCTGTAGAGAAAGGAGGATACTCCCAGAAAAGTGCAAGATGTGGATACCTCGGTGGGAGCCAGGAGAGCAGTCACAGCACGTACTGGCATTGTCCTCATGGCCTTGCTTAACCCCTCTCGGAGCAAAGGCTGGATGGTAATTAAAGGGATGCTGGGTGCCAGTGAAGTTGGCGATGTTGCTGCTGATCTGCATCAGTTCAGTGGCAGAAGATTTCACAAAGAAAACATCCTTGGCTGCTTCACTGCATTTGCTGCAGCAGAGGGGTTTGCCCGTCGCTGCCATGTCCCAATATCGCTCACCACACACCAGGGCACAGTGAGGCATCTGCAGGCATGAGGTTCCTGGGAAGGACAGCTGAGAACAGCCAGAGCAGCACATAGAAGATGTTTTTCCCCTAATGAGAAGCCTCAAATCCCCAGTGCTTTCCCAAAAACTCACCCACCACCCAAAACCTCTGCATCCTGCTTCTGCTTTTGCTTTGCAATCAAAAGATAGGAAAATTTGTCCTACTATCACCCCTGTCCTGAATGGAAAAGTTCCTTCCCCTATGTCCGCTGCTGTACTTCTCAAATGACCTTTTGATTTTTCCTTTTCTTTAAATACTTGCCCCAGTTGTCTCATGTGGGACAAACAACAGCCCGCTGGCGTTCACGTCATCACGCTCCCAGCTCAGTGCATCCTTCTCTTCATCATCATGCAGAGCATAATTTTCACCTGTTGTTGAAAATTCAATATTGGGAGCCTTTAATTCCAAAGATTTTGATTTTTCAATAAAAAAGTGAAAATTAATCTCGGCAGGATTGCAGCAGAAATGTTGCAAATGAGCTGGTCACATAAGGCAGAGAGGGAAGAAAAACAAGGAGGAAGAGAAGGACAGAGTGAAGGAGAGGAATACACAGAAAAGAGCTTAAATAATTCAGGTGAAAAATATGACCAGTAGCAGAGATGTAGTTTTTTGGGCTGCAATGCACAATCCAACAGAAAATTGTGCTGTTTGCCCGCTGCCCTGCCAGCTGGCTGGACTGAATCCCCCTGCTACAGCATCCCTGATTACCCTGCTTACTTCAGTGCTCATGTGCTGACAGCTCAGTTTAGGCCACTCGTGTCAGGGCCCCCCAGATTTTGTAGTCATTCTACAACAGGTCTATAAATACTTGTCAATGTCATCCTTATTAAATCAAATGGGACTTTTTTATCAGGGTTAATTGGAGGGGTTAAAACAACAGAAAAGTGATGTTTAAAAATAAAAAGATATTCTAGTAACCAAAGTTAAATATGAGCCTGTTTTCCCTATTATTTCTAATAAAATAGCCTATATTAAATATTAATAGATTGCTTTTTTGGTCTTCTGTGTAGTTGGAAATCTCAGTGGATGAAGGGGATGGTGTTAGTCCTTTGTTAGCCATGAGAATATGCTGCCTCCTAGAACTAGTGCCTTACCGGGTCTCCCACTCACACCAAAATCCAAAGTCTCTCAGCTTTGCATGGACAAGCAGGGATCAGCTTGCACACAGTAAGGTTAAAACATGGCTTCCCATCTTTTGCTTCTCCCTTTGCAATGGATTCCTGTTTCTGATAGCTCTGCATAACCCCATCGTTCCACCCAGACACCCATCCATCCCTCCATCCACCCTTCCATTCATCCTTCCATCCGTTTCTCCTCACTGTCTCTCCACAGAGTCACCTGGGCAGCGGCTCCTGTGGGTGCCTCCCCTGGGCTCGCATCCAAGCTCGCTCTCTGCTGCTTGCAGATTCTTTCTGCATAACATCTCTGAGATATGGCCTTCCTTACCCATCTGTACAGCTAAAACTCTTGTCAAGACTCTCAGCATTTCACATCTCAATTACTGTAAAATCCTTCTCCTTGCTTGGCAAATGCAGCCTCATCCAGCGCTTCCTACTCCATCTCCTTGCCCAGCCACTACCGTACCCGCCAACCACAGCTTAAAATCATTTATGCTCAAAAGGATCGCACACAAACACCTCCTGCGAGTTATTTTTCTTGCTGGTGATCACAAAACCACAGCGAAGGTACAAGCTCCCACCTGGATGCGATTTTAAATGTACAGCCCTTGACATTGGAAATGGTGAGCAGGAGCTGGCTTGCACATCTCAGCGTCATGCCGAGATCAAATAAAGCACCTATGGCCAAACTCAGCCATGAAGTATCACTGCCCTTAGTATCACACCCTGGCAATGCTGTGAGGACTCTAGTTCAGAAACCCCACGTCCCTTACCCACCCACGGTGGCATGTGCCATTCGCCAACGCTGACCTGTCTCCAACCCAACACAAGCTTATGCCATATTGGTGTGTTTAATACTTACAAACCCTTTTGCTGTTGCTCTGTAGATTCTCCTATTTTCCTCCCTCATCCTCTCTTCCCCTTCATCTTCCCCCCCACCTTGTGAAGAAGCCTGGATCTGGCTCCCACATTTTGCTCCTATTTATTCTCAGGTCTGTGTGGTTTTTACTTGGTGTTTTCTATTATGGAGATGACAGCACACTGAGAGTTTAAACAAATTTGGCTTTAGGTGCTTTAATGAAAAAATTAACAGGTTTAATACTGGCTTCACCATCAAAAGAAGAACATTAATGTTTAATATTTAAACAATGCATCTTCACAACAATTCCATCACATTTCACATAGAGAACCCACAGTAAATGCCTGGGGTAAGGCAATAAAAATCCCAAACTGTAACACTATTTACTATTTTACCCATGTCTTTCACAGGTTATACAATGCTCCTTTACAAAGAGAAATGAATCATTTTTTAATGACAATTCCCTCTGTCCTCTGCCACTGAAAGAGGTAAGAATATTAGATTTCAGATCATAGTCCTGGCTGCTTAAGCCTTTGGAAGACTCAGGATATGAAAATGTTATGCAAACGAGTTGCCCTTTAAATGTATCTTTAGGAAAAAAAAATGCAACAACAGCTCACTGAAGAATGATTGAGTTGACATTTCATCTTCAGTGCATGCTGTCCAGGTCTCAAAGAAAAGCTTCAATGATAAAAAGTGGCTCCAGCATCCATAAATTTGTGACGTCTCTCCAAATTACTGTATTAAAGGGATTTCTTGCCTTAAAATTGAATTCTGCCTTTCACTGTGATGAGAGCATCAGCTCGTACAGGTCTGGACTACCCACACTCAGGAGCACCTTCCTTGGAAACTGCAAATCCATCATGAGTGCCAGCACTTTGGGGCAGATATTGACAGTGACACCTGGCCTCAGGAGGAGCTGTGGGCTTGTTCTCTCTCCATTTGCCCTTCAGCTGAGGGCCAAGGCTTCTGTATGCTCATTATTTGTGAATAACTTTTTGACTATGCAGTGCTCTCCCTAATACAACACAAACAACTTGAAAAAAACCTCACCTCCCAAAGGAGGAAACATCAATTACCTTGTATTGTCTGGATTGGCTTCAAGATCCTTTTGCACGTAAAATGAGAATTTCTTAAACTGAGAGTATTTAATTGGAGGAAAGATTCTCACTTCAGTAAACCTCCATCTATAAAAAAGCATGATCCAGCTGGATAGCAAGAAAACAAATCACATGCACTGTAATACAGAGGAAAGAAACTACAATGCTTCCAGATGCATATTACAGGAAAATAATTAAATAGCAGCCCTGGTAGGAGACATCATGTTTGAAGTAGATAAAGAAGAAAGCTCTGTTGACGTGAACCCAGAAATAAAGCAGAGGAGGAAAGCACTTAAATATAAAAAGTAATCAAAGAAGTTACTTGTCTGCCTTGATCATGCTTCCAGAAAGTTTCTAGGTCATCTGTCCATGCAGTTTTCCTCTTTCAAATCTAAATTCTGTAGCATAACAACTATTAGACAGGAAGAGATGGACAGTGAAACAGGATACAGACAAGGCTTCTCAAGCCAAGACAAGAAACATCTCCTGACAATACTGATTAAAATGTCTCAGTGCACTTTACCCGGCACACATAAGAAGGTAAATAATATCATTAGAAAAAACACTGGAATGAGACTTCCTCAGTCACAGAGATAGAAACCCTGCTTGCACAAACTCCATGCTATCCCATATGCCATGAAGTCATGTGTTAGGGTATTTTGATTCCCCAGGTAAAAGATGCTAAGATCAAGAATGTTCTTCTAAGAGCTGCCGTGTCCAGACTGTCACGGATGATGTGTGCTGAAGGTTAATGTCGTCTTCCTGCAGCAGCTTGGAGAACTCTTCATATGAAGCCTAACAGCTTTCAGGTGTCACCTGCGAAGTCCTGATATCCCCGCACAGCCAGATTCTTCTTACTGATGGCTACCCCACACCCTCAGTCTGTGAGGCTGCAAGCAGTCGAACACAGAGCCAACACCCTCCAGTCCTGTTCCTTGCAGCATTACCCTTTACCCAACTGCCCTTTTGGTTCTGCAGTCTTCTGTGACACTCTTAAGTTTTCCATGCACTGGCACCACTTCCTCCTGCTCTTCTCTCTGCGAATTGTGCCCTCTGCTCCCAGTGGAGCTGATTTCCCTCCCCCAGGCAGTGTGATGGGCCCTGGCTGGGGGCCATTTCGGCGGGCTGTGAGGAAGCACCCTGCTCAGATTGCAATCAGGTGGAGAACACGCCGTCTTGTAATTATGCAGTTGTGCATGGTGCAGTGCAGAGGGTCCTGCAATTCAAACTGCAGCTGCAATGCCTATCACAAGTAAAACGAGTATATTTTTCAAGGGGAAACAGTGACACACAAGCCTTCTTTTAACTATGGCTAATTCCGCTTTCCTTGGCTATAATTTACTCCCCTGGCAATCGCTGCCCCATCTGTGAGGTCTTCAGCAAGAGGAAAACCTCATATCGAGGACCTCAGAAGGGCAATGTGGGGACACATTGTGATGCTCAAGAAACTTGCTTCCATGCTGAATGGCAGTTTTGTAACAGGTTCAGATTCTCGATGGTCTGTATCACATTCAGCAGCAGTCTTACATGTGCAAGATAAAGCCTTTTAACTCAGCTTTCTCACTTGTTTCCAGAAATTTTCACTTGTGGCAAGTACTAGGAGAGGGAGATGCTGCTTCCCTGCAGGGGCAGGTGATACCTGCTAGTTTAGGACGGTTTCCATTAGCATACGGGGCCAGGAAAATGTCAAACTAGGAAGGAGAAGAGGAATGGCCTCAGATGCACTCGCTGAACTACTCTGGTAGGAAAAGCATTTACTTCATTCAGTTGCTTGTCACAGCTTTTTTGTGTTGGTGCCATACACAAATATGCACTTAGAGCCAATTTTTGCACACTCTTGCAGGCCCTTCGTCTTGGGTACAGGAACCTGTACTTGCTGTTGGTGTGCAATGCAAATAAACAGGGTTTAATCCAAGAACTTTTTACGGTTTTTTAAGTTTGCAAAGAGCTTCACATGAAAGCCTACATTGTTTTGAAGTGCTAGACATTTTCTTGCTCTAAAGTTTCTAACAGGGAACTTCTGCTTGGTTTTGGATTCAGGTCTTGTCGGTTCCTTGGCTGCCAAAATGACTTTTGTAAGGCAGATAAAACTTGGAATAGATCTGGTTCAACCTTTGCAGCCAGCTCCTACGCCTATGAAGTTTCTGAAACAAAACCCAGAGTCTCTGCAGGAAGGAAAAAAAATTCTACCTCCAGCACTTTCGATTGTGGTTCAGTTCTCAGTCGGGTTTTATAGTTTGGTCTCGTCGCAGCCCTAAAATCGGCCAGTAAAACCCGTTTTTGAGCCGGCCATGGCTTTAATTCTTTTTCCCTTTGGTGGTGCGAGCCCCTCACAGCGCGGGCAGGGCGTGCGAGCCGCAAAAAAAGGACTAAGCGGTGGCCGGTGCTGGCCGGGTCCGGGGCGGTGCGCGGCCGCTCCCGCCGACTCGAGGGTCCCGCAGGCACACCCGTCATTCCTCCATCCACTTCGGCACGGGGCACAGCGGCTCGTGCCCCTGGGAAAATTACCTGTATAACATGGTAGAAAAGAAAAAGAAATAAAAAGACAAAAGGCACGCTAACGCCCGGGGTGCTGATGTTCTTTGGAAGTCCCGTTCAACCCCCGGTCCCTCTCCCTGGTCCCCGCCGACCGCGCTCTGGCGGTGGCTCCGAGCGGGCCG
>WEIV01007400.1:1767-21953 GCA_013390005.1 Calyptomena viridis | reverse complement strand
TCCCGGCAGCGGCCGGGGGAGCTGGGGGTCACCGCTGCGCCCGGGGGGGTGGGGGCCGCGGCCCTGTGAGTCGGGAAGGAGCCCTCGCGTCTCCCTGCGACTGGGCGCAGGGTCCCCCCCTCGCGTTCGGTTCTTCGCCCTCGAGGGGAAGCGACAAACAAAACCAAACAATAAGCGTGACTGGGTGTGGTGGGTGTTGGTGTCAGCCCCCGGGGATGTCTCCGCTGCTTGCTCGACCCCCGCCAGCACCCAGCGCTCCACCGGGATCTGGCACAGCAACCGGGAGCCCCGAAGGACCCTCCCAGCCTCGCAGAACCGAACCCTCGGCGAGTCCGTGGCGGAAGAGAGGGCTGATCCACCCCGGGCTGAGCCTCCGCATCCAGCTCTTTCCTAGGAGGGCGGAGGGCACCCAAGCCTGCGGCGCACACCACCTTTTTCTGGAGGATCGACAGCGAAGTTTGCGTTCGCGCAGCCGCCGTAACTTTACAAAACTTTTAACACTCAGCGTATGTCCAAACTTACAAAACATACTTTTGTATGTATATGTACAAATAAATGTATATTATAAATCAATATAACACATAAAACTTTTGTATGGGAGCATCTCTGGAGGCCTCTTGGCTTTTTCCTGTGCATGGGACTCCTTGTCCCCATGCCTGTGCCTGCCTCTGCTCCCTGCTTCATCTCCCTCCCTGGACTCATCCCGTTCCCCCAGGCCTGTGTGCAAAGCAGCGGAAGAGCTGAAAGCTCATGGGTTTCCTTCAAGGAAAACCCAAAAGTGACCTTAAAGAGTACAAAGGTTGCATTTGTGTAACTGCACATGAACTGCAGAGGTAATGCTCCAGCAACCATCCCACACCCTCTCTCTGGCACATGCCTCACCCCTTCGTACAGGTGCAAGCACCTCACTTTTCTCAAAGCTCAGCCCAAAGCTCAGCCCAAAACTCAGCCAGAGCCGTCCTCAACATGACTGGTTGATACCACCTTCATACTGAGCCTCCAGGAGCAAGCAGCCACAACTTACTTGGAGTGGTCAATGGCATTGCATTTGCTTGCTCTAGAAATGAGAAGACAAAGGGAGGACGTGGTAAAGAGGAAAGAAAGAGGCAGCTTTTCATTCTGGCTAGAAGCAGAGAGGGGAGCAGCATTCACGGACATCTGCAAGGGAGAGTGTCACCAGGAGAGGTGCTGCTTCTTGGCTCAGCAAGCAGGTATTTACTGTGCTCACCGTTTTTCTGGGAAAGGGGTTTTGAATAAGACCTGAGGAGCAAATGTGCCAGTGTTCTTTGTGCAGGTTTCCCTGCCTTCCACAAGGATCAGCAGCAGTGTTTGGGCACCCACACACCTATGGATGGCACCTGAGCAAGCAAGCAAATTAAAGGGTTTAGTGGTTATCCTAGGGGACCTCAATGTCTGAGGAAAATAGTAGCCTGACAAGAGCCCCTGTTGCCTCAGCAAAATAGCCAGCGGAGCTGCAGAAACAGCAGCAACCACAGTGCTGGAGCCAGTGTACAGGCAGATGCTCAGCATCCTGAGCCTCAGGGCTCCTTTGAGCAGGCACCGTCCTGCTGCCCCTTTTACTCTCCCCACAGTCCAGAACTGGCCTCTGTTCCCTCCACCAAAAATCAGTGCCCAAAATTATTGTCCCCTAAGTTCAGCCTGCAGGCAGCCAATGTTTTCCCTCCAAGGAGCTTTTGAGTACGTGGTGACAGCACCACACCTATTTCTGGGGTGGTTTTGGGCTCTTTTACTCCTGTTGTCCTTACTCTGTTGAAACACCCAGCACTTCAATAAAAGCTATTTCTGATTCCTGCTCTGTCTTCTCTTGTTTGAGATCGCAGACTCACATGCTGATGTACAAATATGTGAATAATGTTGTATTTTTTGGTTTTGTGAAAGAGAACAAGAAAAATTCACCTACAATACAAAGGCATAAATTTGTTTTCCCACCATACAAGGTATTGTCTGTCTTGCCCTGCTTTTTTCCTAGGAAGGCTAGATGGATGACAGAGGAGCTTGTCAGACTAAGAGAGAGGAGGAAAAGAAGCAGGTGAAAATTGATTTGCAAGGAACTACTTCATCATATTTTTGTACTTTTGGTTGTATCTTGAGCTTTTGTTTATATCTGCATATATTCAAGAGATGCTTGAGACACATGACAGCCCTGTTGATGCATCAATTAAGAAGCACAATGACAAGTGCCATGCTCTCTGATGTGCCCAATGAGCTCCCCAAGACAAGAACCTATGTTCCTGGAAGACGAACCTCAGAGAGAAAACAAATGTCATGACCAGGATATCTTTTTTTAATTTTATCTAAAAAAAAAAAAATGCTCTGCCTTAGCAGCTATGTATCACAAGCAATGAAACAAGGGTATCCTTTTATTTCCACAGAAAGTTGCTTCCACAACAGGCAAAGAAGAGCTGAAAGATCTAAGTACAGAGGAGGAGAAGGAGAGTTGTATATGCCAATGCCATTGCACCTCCATCAATCTTCCCACAATTATACAGAAAGATGCAGACATGCACACAAGGCCATCTCTGAGCCAAGTACATCCTGAGTTATGCAGAGCCCTTGTATCCTCCCTGCAGTTGTGCCATCTTAAACACAAGGCAACGAGATGCCTTCCGGGACTGAAAGCTGCTGGAGGCTCTTTGGGGATGAGGACATGTCAGTCATCCTGAGACAATGTTCACGAGCTCCTGTGAGGTGGCCCTGCAGGATCAGCAGCAGACAGGCAGGGGGACCATGTGCAGGGAGAGTCTTTTGGTAGGGCCTATAGACCACTCCCAATTCAACAGTGCCAAAAACTGCAAGGACCCATCAGATGAGCTGTGGAGGAGGCGCAAGAAAGGAGGCAGAAGTGCAGGAGGGGAACGGAATCCAGGAGAGGAGGACATGACTGAGGGTACTGCAAGAGAATGCAACCAAGACATGATCTCCACACTGACATCATGACCCAAGACTTTTGCATGGGAGACTGGTGAACTGGGAGATGAAAATATGTTACTGATCCATGCAAAGTTACCAACTCTGGCTCCATCTCTGAGCTGCCAAGGACTGTGTGTAGGGGAAACATTGCAAGGTAGGTGCTTGCCACCTGTTTCTCAGTACTGGAGGGACAGGCTGGAGAGCTGTGTGGACCACTCTGTTCCAGCACAACCTTCTCCTGTCTGGGTATCACGTCACCTTACAAACAGCAGGACCATGGTCAGGAGGAGCAGGAAAATGCTGTCACTAGAGACGAATGGAGCCAGACTGCAGGGGAGATGGCAATGGGTGAGGCTCAGCCTGCGTCGTGAGGGAATGCTGGGCTCCTTGTTAACTCCACGTTTTCTTTTCCTCTCCCTGCTGGTGTGAGAAAACGCACGCTGCATTTGTTCAGCTGCCAGGAATATGGCAGCTCAAGCACCATCTTGTTAGCTTTGCTGTGTGTCTTTTCCCACAGCATTGCTTTAAATAATGAAGGGAGTCATGATCCACCAGCTGGATTAGACGTTATGAACTTATCTGGCTCAAATCCAATGGTGATATATTTGGCCTCATTATTTTATGCACAAATGCCACAAAACAGCACAAGATTTTCTTTTTTTCCTAAATACTCTTTTTCTTTTAGCACTGACATTTCTCTTATTTGCATTAAGATTTGCAATGAACAGTCTGTGCCAGACCAAATTTGTCAGATACTTCTGCTTTTATGGCTGGTTCGTTCCAGGAAATCAGGGTTGGAATTGTATCCCCTGACCTCAGGGATGGGCCAGCAAGTGCTCCAAGGATGGGGAACATCTTGCTTTCAGGGATCTGCTGTGTGAAGAAATGGGGGGAGCTGGCGAATGCATCGTGGCGCCATGGCCGGGACATCAGTTCAGAAAAATTAAAATCGAGGTCCTCATGTGATGTGGCTTTTAGCAAGCATCTGAGCTGTAGTTTCCCTAGCTGTATGGGGCATATAATAACATTCAGCCTGCTTTATAAAGTACTCAGAGGTTTACAAGGCTTTACTAAATGGAGATCTGGATGGGAGTGATGGGAAGTGCTGTTACATGAACTCCACTTATGCTCTTGCTGTTTCCAGCATTGGTACCCGACAATGTGCATGCAGGGTGATAGATGCAATGGGGCAGGGAAGCAGACACGCTGGCTGTAGAGCGCAAGATTTCCCCCTGCAATGGGAATCAGCCTCTCTGTCACTGGGGAAGAAGAGACAGGGAAAGTTTTGCACAGGACAGCTAACTGCCTGCAAAAGCCAGAGACACAAGAAGATCAGAGGTCAGGGATGGATGAGAACTGCTTTAAGCATAGAAAGATTAGAGGGCAAAAGCCTTCACTGTGGATACTTTGAGCTTGCAACACTACAGATCCTACATAGTTTGACCCTGCTTGAGAAGCATGAAATTGCCTTGGACCAGGCTCTCGTGTCCTTTGCTATTCCAGCAAGGTAAAATAAAAAATTCACAAAGAGATGCAGGCCACCTGGGATGGTAATGCCATGGTAATCAAAATTATGATTTCTTAATGATAAAAGTGCAAGAAATGAGGGTGTTGCGTAGGATAATTTACCTAGCCATCCTGGCAATCACGCTGTGTTACAATTCAATTCAGCCTTCAGGCAATGCACTCCCACTCTGCTTCCGAAACCAGTCAATGTCTGCTCTGAGTATTTCATCTGACAATCCAGAGAGAATAGGAGATTAGAGAAGCAGAAACCTACAACATTTGGGGGGAAAAATAATCTTTCCCCCCCCCCTTTTGTTTTGTGTTTCATATAGTGTTAGTCCAGTATGTGCCATTGTGCTGAGTCCGCTATTTGAAGTAGTTTCTGCAAAGTCAAGACCAAGTTTGTGAGAATCTGGAAAAAACGTGAACACAATGAATCTGAAAAGCCAAATCAGGCTCTCCCTATTTTGTTTTTCATTAAGCAGAGAAAGGGAAGAGAGTGCTCCATGCATTCAGCCATTCAAGTGCTATGTACTCGGATACCGTCTGGGTGAGCCGAAGCACTGCTCTGCAAATATTGACAGTCTCTTCATTCAAGCAAGAGCTCTCAGAGTCTAATTTTAAGTGCTTGTTTCGTGTATTCCTCAATAAAAGTCAAGCAATTAGGGGAAGAAGCCCAAGTGTGGTTGGTGTCTCTTCCAGACATTTCCACCCTATGCCACAAAGCACCTACTTCAGACATGTCTGCATCATTGCTGTTGTCAGAGCTGAGCCTCCTCCCTAACAGTTCAGCTCCTATATGGGTGTTTTAATCTTTCATATGAATCCAATGATTTAAGGTGAAGCTTAAAAGTGCATTCATTTTTTTTTCTTTTTTTTCCATATTTCAGTCTTTAGCAGACTTGGAGACATTTTGCAGCCTCATAAAAATGCCTGCAGGACTGAAGATGTCTTCTTAAGGCAGTAAGCACTGTTTCCAGTGTGTAGGCACTTCACAAACCGAAATGACAGGTTTGGATCTCCTGAATTCACAGTGGAAACATTCCCAGTTCTGGGACAATATGCAGTAACTATTTGATTGCCTACAGTTTAATCACATAATAGGAAGATCAGGGCAGGAAGGAGCTGCTGCCTCTTTCTTGCAATTCAGTCAGGAAGTAGGATTTAGAAAGCTGGAGTGTATTTCCACCTGCACACACACACATACACACACACATCCTGCCTTGAATGTGCTTAGGATGTGGGTGTTAGTCCTGCAAAAAGCACCACTGGATGTTTAATGGCCACAGGTGGCCGGGATTTTGACTACACATCATTTGCAGACAGTTCAATAAAAGAAAGGCTAGTGAGCTTTCTCTGCTGGGACAGTCTCTAATCCCATGGCTCCTGATGTAAATCGCAGGCCATCTGTGCGTTAAGATGGCCCTCTCTCTTTTCCTGGGTTACAGAAATGAGATACAATAATTGGATCCTTCAAGCTGAAAGGACATAGGGCCAGTGCTTACTCCTTAATGCAATTACATGAGATGACAGGCAAAGGTTTCAGCAGCATTTTGAAACCGCCAGATAATCAATACAGAGTCCGAGTAGGAATGGTGGGGTTTACAGCTAAACAGATAAGGTGTCACATCATGTTCGACCTATTTCACAGCATAAGCATCACTTCTGCCCCAGTTGTCTTTTGAAAGGTATCAGTGGATACTGCTACCACTGCAGAAGAAGACAGAAACATCACAGTCTTC
The DNA here is from genome assembly GCA_013390005.1 of Calyptomena viridis. NCBI lineage: Eukaryota > Metazoa > Chordata > Aves > Passeriformes > Eurylaimidae > Calyptomena > Calyptomena viridis. The sequence goes on along the minus strand of WEIV01007400.1, from coordinate 15,774 downwards.
CAACAAGGTGTCAGATGGGCTCTATCAAAGGTTAAATTAGCAATCCCCAAGCAATTGTTTTTCAGTATTTCTTTAACATTGAAAAGAAAAACAAATGGTCCAGTGGTTCAGGGCAGACTGTAAGTGGGCTTCTGGCTTTCACATACCCACGGGTGCCCCCAGCCAGCACCAAGTGTATTTAGGTCTTTCTCTGCAGGGGAATGAGGCAGTATCTCCCATTCCCACCTTCCTGCAGTCACTGTAGGCTGACTATTGCCAAATTCAAGACCCTGCTGGGCTGGAGCAGGCAGGAAAAGAAGGCAGACACAACAATGTAAGAGTCCAATCATCCTAGTTCATCTTGTAAAATGAGTCCATGCTACTGGAAAAACAAAGCCATGCTCATCAGCAGATATTTGTGTGTCATGGATCCTGCCCCAAAGAGATGTGTTGGCTCACAAGCCTCCTGTCCCACCACCTCTGGAAGGTCAGTCCCAAATGTCATCACATGCCACAAGGAAGAAGTTGCTAGATTAGGAGACTCCTCATATCCTGCCAGTAGTGTACTGGAGGTATAAGGCCACTGTGTCAATGAAGGTGTAGGTGTATGCGATGAGGAACTGGTCTGGGTATATCTGGGGAGGAGGCAAAAGCAGCCAGAAGGACATTTTTCCAGGCTGCCCCAGTACCTGAATGGCTGGCACTACATGATTACCCCCAGTTTTTTGTGTTTCAGTGTATAGAAATACATAGACGATAGATGGTTCTTATTCCCAATGAGTGCACAGATCTGCCTTGGGTGAAATCCAAGCACATGCAAAAGCAGTACCATCTCTGACATGGCACAAAGTGCTTTTCACTGCTGGAACTCCACACACCAAATAATTTCCTCCTCGGCAAGTTGGTCTTACAATGTGCTTCCAGGATCCCTTGCTGCAGAGCTAAGTTAAGGCCGGAAGCAGGATTTTTAGGAATGGAGGCAGCAATTTGTATCCCTCCTTTAACCTGCAGAGCCAGTACCCTGCATGCTAGGTTGAAACATGAAGGACACGGGTTAGATCCTCATCTGCCATTTAACAGTCTCTGCTCCCTGTCCTACTGGCCAGGAACAAAGACATTTTGGATATATGTTGTTTCAGCTCTATATCAGATTCATAGCCAGTGGGGCTGGAAGTGCCTCAAGAGGACTGAAGAGTGGTGAAGATGGCAGGAGAGAGCTCCATCTGCTTTCAAGTTTACGCACCTCTCCATACTCTTCTCCCATGCTGACTGGGCACTGACGTTCAGTACCTCTCAGTTCAGCTGAGTACATCTCTGATGTCCCCTGAACTCCTCTAGTGTGGGGCTTGTGCTCAGGACATACACCCCCTTGTTTATTTCAAAGTACATAAATGTGTTCCAGTTCCTGGATGGAGAAAGTCATGGGAATTTCAGACTCAATTTGACATGAATTACAAATCGGTACTGCTGGGCAGATGAATGTCTGAATCTTGGATCCCTGCAACTGCTTGTCCTGCTTCTGGATTACCTTATGTCCAATGTTCTCAGCAGTTTCCCCATTTTGCACTGCAGAAGGCAGAGATATGCAGCTTCAGTGCTTGTAGGCCCCATTTCTCTCATGACACCTGGCTAACACTGCTCCTCAGCTTCTGCAGGTCTGAGTTTGTGTTTTCCTCTCAGGTGCTTGTTTGGATGACGGAACTGAATTGCAGGGACTGAACACATTGGAGAACATCACCTTCATCAAGCTGGCCAGAAAGTTTAGGAGTCATCAGGGGGGAGCTAACAATAATTATCTAGGCCTTGTTTCTACATGAAACAAGGTTGAAGAAAAGCCCCACGGATGCAAATTTATGGAGGCCTTTTTCAGCCTTAGAAGGGTCCTTTGCCTTTGCCTCCAATACAGCCAGTTGGTGCTCTCACCCTTCCTCTCTTGTCCTCACAAAAGTGTGCCAGATACCAAGACTCTGTAACCTCTGTCTCTCGGCACTGAAATAGTCTCAGTATTTAGACTTCCTTCCCAGCCATCGTATGTCTTCAAGGGGGACCATCATCTTATTTTACAGTTACAGACTAGTTCAATCTGATTTTCAAGCTGCTTCCAGTTCCTGAGTCCTTTCCCTTTGCTGCCACAAACAGAAAGCCAGACAGGTTTCTCTGGGGTAGAAGCTGACTTCTTGCACCCTTTGTTTGCTCCTGCTTCTGCCTCACTGATCCCCCTCCAGCATGGAGCTACTATCCTAACATCTTTCCTTTCTGTGATAAGGGCAGCATATGTCTGGATCATATATCTGGATCAAAGATCCAAGTTGTATCTTTATGAATCGCCAAGAAAAGAATACTCCTTGATCCAGCCCATGTGTTGCTTCTCCCCCCTGGTGCCAGAGCATATGACTTGAATAAGGCATCCAGCTTACCTCTTCTGAGGAGAGCTCTGCACAAAGTTACACTCGTGCAGGAGAGCTGAGAGCCGTGCAGTGCTGCTCCTCTTCCTCTCTTTAAGTGTTAGATCCAGACTGCCATCGTCCTTTGCTTCCTTTTTTTTTTTGCTGTTGCAGGTCAGCCTTTCTTGCAGTGATACGGACTTGTCCCTGGCGTTAGGGGAGGCCAGGGGACAGCAGCATCTCCAGGTGCACCTGGACAGCTGTTAGTGCCTGTCAATGCAGAGCTGTGGGACTGGGACCATTCTGCCTGGCTGAGCCTCTAAGAGCAATTTTCCCAGAGCCGCTGTTTACGTTAAACCACTTACTCTGTTATCTTCCAGGGGGAAATTATTTTATTTTTTCCACAGATGAAGAACATTAATGCCACTAAAATAATAAGAGATTTAGAGCATCCCTTTGTTTATACAGTGACATGCCACAGTGACAGGCACAATATAAATAGCTAAACACTGAGATAACCAAACACTTAGGCTGATGAAAAAACCCCAGCATTTTTCCCATTCCAAATTCTTTAGAATAATCTGATTTGACCTCCAGCACAATGCATACTTTAATGATGCCTGAATAATGACTAGGCAAGGAATTAACTCCCACAGTGGGTTAATGCACTCACTTTCACCCAGAAGACCTAGGCTCAAATCCTGAATAAATCAAATGGATTTGGTGATCTCATTCCAGTTCCTCATGGTCCTTTGTTCACACCCTGCGATTTGATAGAGCCTGCAGCCCCTGCCTGCCTCCTGCAGAGAGGGGCCAGCCTTTGGGGAACAGAGATGGTGTGGATTTGGGGGGAGACTGTGGGAGGGGAGGCGGTTGCATTACCAAAAACAGCATGCCCCTCTAATCCAGGGATCTCAGCTGCTGAAACAACAGGGGTAGGGCAGGGAGGGCTTTCACAGATCGACAGCATTGCTACACCACCTCCCGGGTGTCGGACATTCACTGCTGTCAAACACCTTGATGTCAAAAAAAAGGATTTTTAACTGCATGACAGATGCTCGAATATAAACTGCCTAAGTGTGACCAACCGCAGGTTTGTCTCTCCAGGTTTATGCACAGGACAGCAAATATAATTCACTTAGCCTCTGGCAGGGTCGAGGGAGGTCTTCAGTAGGTGACTGTGCTGACAGCATTTATGAGTCCTATGAAGGTGGTAGTGCCAGCAGGGTGGAATGAAACCATGCACCTAACAGGGAACATGGAGAAAAAAACGTTTTTCTGATATCGTGTCTGATATTTTCTGCCTTACTCTTGTGATCATTGCTAAGGTCACTTGGATGATAATGAGAACCTTTGAGTGGCATTTCCAAATCCTGTTACTGAAAGCTAGACTCCTGGCACCCATACTGGAGCCTGCAGATTACACTGGTAAAAGCTGAAGTTCTCCATAGCTATGAAAATTACATCATTCCTGCTTAGGTGCTCTGCTCCGGTTAAAAAAATTGAAAGGCTTCTTTGTTTTCTTCTGATGCTTTTTATTTAATTTCTCCTGCTAAGACTGTACCCAAATCACAACCAGTAACGCCACAGACAAGTGCCAAGGAAATAACTGAGTCAGAATATTCTATTACTTTACCTTTCTAAATGTGGGAGGGCAAAACATGAAGGTCGATGAAACAAAGCACATGTATTCATGCAAATGTAACCAGTATTAAAAACACCATGCAGGTAGTGCTCCATCTCAAAAAAGACAGAAGAGAAACATTAAAAGTTTTCCATGAAGCCTGATTTGGCATGTAAATCTACAAGGACAAAGTGTTTTTTAAGATATTAATGTGGACAAGTTTTAGCAAGTTTAACTGTGTTTTTCTTTTCCTCAAAGTGCCATTGACTGCAACGCAGAGGCAAGCAGAGTGATATGAAGATAGCTTGTGACAGCTGAATAGTGATGGTTGGTGAAATTCTGGTCACACCAGCATCCATGGGATCTCATACCATCATTTAAATAGTGACAGGATGTCATCCCATCTTTTCAAATTCTTGATGTGCATATTAATAATCCAGTCTTTATGATGATGCACATTAGTGAAATACTCAGAAAATAATTTAGGTTTCAGTTAGGAAACCAGAGGAATGTTGCTGGTACCCCGCAGGATATCCTTCCTGTGCTGACTTGTCAGAAAGTTTATTTCACGTGTGAAACATACGGGACAAATCAATGCAGCTGAATTATGGAGCCCAAATGATGTCTACCAACTTCAGCAGGCACAGTTCTCAGCCTTTGTAGCATCAATCCTACTTATTAGCAGTGGCAGAGGGGGCTCACAGCTCTTTCCAAGCTGCAGCTCAGCAATTAGTGCCTTCTGGGCTTATTTTGACTAGGCAAATACTGGGCAGTATTTGTGAGCTGCACCTGAGGCACAGATGCTGTGTGCTGAGGGGAGTAACCTGAGGCACGGAAGGATAACGTGGCCCTCAGCATGGTATCTAGGAGGAGTCGCTGCTGGGGAGAACGGGAAGGCGGTCCCTGCTCTCTCCCAACCTACTGAGCACCAATGGCTCTTGCCTTTGAAGAGCAGGAAGTCCATGCTGTCTCTCCAGGTTCGGAAAACCACATCCACCCTGTACAGGTCTCTACCCTCACCAGCACAGCCAGTCACCAAGTCCTGGTTACATTCAGGAAGCAGGAGCAGGCAGCCACTGAGGTGGGTTGGAAAGGTGGCAAAACCCAAGTGGTTTGTACTCAAGTAAATCCACAAACACCCTGACTTTCCAGGGAAAACTCTAGCACATTGGAAGTCCACAGCAGCTCCCAGGAAATGACACACATAAGTCAGGGAAGGCTGCAGCAGCAGCAGAGGGTGAAGATGCTTTGAAAATATCGCACAGACCTGCAGCAGCCAGACAGGGAGAGTGCAGACAGAGAGGGGACAGAGGGGAAACAGGCTCGCAGAGTGTGTGCCACTGCCACACCTTCGCACGCTTTGCTCCTGCCAGCCAAGAGTGATGAAGCCATGGAAGTGCACGACGAAGGACCGAGCGAAATTAATCTCAGCCAGCACACGCAAAAGGGGGTTTGTGCTCCCACAGAGGCTCTTGAAAACGTTTCTGTCAGGAGGGCTTTGAGGCGCCGGGCAGTGCTCAGCCCTGGAGGTCGAGGTAAAAAACCCCCGGTTGGCAGGTTTGCGGCAGGGTTTTCTAAAGCTCTCTGCCTCCCCAAGGGATTTCCAGTGGCCACCATGGCCAGGTAGGCTGGCAGGCACTGAGCCTTTCCCTTCGCTCCGTGCCCCCGGGACAGGCATCGCGCCCCCGGGAGCCACACACGCCGCACTGTTTGTGCTCGCGCTGTTTACACACACGAATTTAAAGCATCTCCCCCGGTTTCTCCGCAAATTGCTGCATTCAGATGAAGTGGCAGCTGCTGTAATTAAGACACAGTTAATTACATATCCCCTTAATTGCAATGATAGGATTTTGTCAATTTGGTAAATAAGAATTGTTAGGTTTCTTCCGGCAAGTGCAGCCTCAGCGCGGCTCAGATGCGGCTCCCTTTGTCCCCCAGCAAGCGGCGAGCTGCCCGGCACTGGGCTGGGACGGCAGCTCTCAGGTATCAAAGGTGTCCACTTTCGGCTGCCCGGCAAATTTCAGTTCTCGAGCTGCCTCTGTCTGAAAAGCCTTTGCAGAGGACAGCATCTGAAGGGAAATGTTTAACCTAAGCTTCAATGCAAGTGAGGTGTTGGGAAAATTCAGGGGCGGGGGGGGTAAGCTGACAGAAAAGGAAAATTTTCTCAATCTTTTTCTTCATTTAAGAAAAAAAATGATAGTTGAAATGAGTTGGATTCCTTACCATAAAGAATGAAATCTCCCATGCACCTGCTACAGGGCACAGACCATGGCCGTCAGCAGGACCACTGTTGCAACCTTTTAAATTCCAGCTCTGCCCTCAAGAATTACTATTAAAAAGTTTGCCGGCTTCTTTATTTACTGTGTCTATTTTTCTCCTTTACTGTGCTGAATTTGGAAATTGTTTTTCTAAATGGCCAACCCAGCAAAGCCCAGGGCCAGCTCAAGCAGGTGTCCTCTGTCCTGTGAGTTTCTGGCTCTCATCTCCTGCGCAGCCCCACCACTGGCAGGCTGCTCTTCCAGGGACAAGTCTCCTCCTGCACCAAGATTACCGTGTTGACACAATTTTGTCTGAGGGAAGTAAAGAGGAAGACAGAAGGGTTGCAAAATGCCAGGCTTGAATCTGACTGGATTGCCTGTTTCTGGATGAGAGTGAACTGGGCTCCCACAGAGATGGCCAAAGCCTGGAGTGAGCAGGGCGGTCCACATGAAGAAAACCCATCTTTCCATTCTGCTCTGGAAGCAGCTTGATAGCGATGAGATGTCCTTTTTGGAATTTATTTTGGTGATTCAGTACACAGAGCTGTCATCCATACTAATTAATGAATTGTGGTTGACTGAACAAGTATATTCACAGTGCTCTCACACAAAAAAAAGTGGCATAAAAAATCATCTAATTACAGCCAATTTTCTAAAATCACCCTAGGCTTAATAATTAGTTATGATTAAGTTATGATTAGCTAGAAATTAATGAAAACATTGTATTTGCCTCCCAATTCTTTGTCCAACAGGCAAACTCAACCTTTCTCCTCATGGGAAGCAGCAAGTACCACGTCCAGGTGAGCAAGGCAAACTGGTTTGGCACAAAACTCAGCAACCACAAAGTGAAGATCAGGATATTTTCTTGACAGCATTAGCATGCTGTTAGTATCAGCTCAAAGAGTGACATATTCAGACTTGTAGGATGTTTTCGGAAACAAACAAAGGAATGTGGTCTACATAAAACTGCTTTGGGGTACGTGCAGAGTTGGTCAGGGGAAAAAAAAATCACACCCTGGAAAGTGGTTCACCATCAAACTCACAAAATGTTTTCAGTGAAGGGGCCCTGCTTTCATACAATTCAAAATTTTTATTGGTGAAGTCAGCAATGGGATAAAGAGTGTCCTTAGTAAATATGCAGGTGTTGCAAAGCTGAAAGGAACTGAAAGTACATTAGAAAATATGCTAAGAGTTCAAAATTATTTTAATAAATTGGAAAAATGGTCTGAGAAAAATAGGCCACAATGGAGTAAGGCTGTGGACAAGTTTCTACATCTAAGCAAACAAATATCAATAAAGCAACTGCAAAATGGATCAAAATATGAATCAGCAAAGCTGTGACATTGAAAAGCTGGGAAATATCATACTAGAATCCATAATTAGGTTTCCTGATGCAAGACGCATGATGTCATCCATCCCCTTCACTCAGCACAGCAGACATCGATAAACAAACTGTGACCATTTTCAGGTCCCAACTCTCCAGTAACAGAGAAAAATAAACCAAACACACAACCTTGGAGATCTCAAAAAATTAAGTCCAAGCAGAGCTTCAGAAAATTGATCAGCCTAAGGAAAAAAACAGGACACAGTAAATATCCAAAACATTGCTGCAGAGAAAGAGGGAATAATCTGTCCTCACTGTCCATAGTAAACAGACCACTGAACAGCAAACTTGAACTGCTGCAGGAGAGATCTGAGTGGCTGGTAGGAAAAACTTTCTAAGGGTGAAATGCTGGAGCAGATCATCACAGAGGCTATGAGGTCTCAGGGTAGGAGGTTTAGCAAGTGCCTATCTGGATCACTGGAGGCAGAGACCATCCTCCCATACCAGACCCTCATGATCCCTTCCTGGCTCCAGGAGTCTGACTCAGAAGCAAAGCACTTCCTTCTTCCCTGCCCCACCTAATTTTTCCTGAAGTCTCCCTACTTCAGTGCTGATATGTAGGTCATAGCTCATATGACAGAAGGGTGTGTAAAAAAATCTAGACTCAAATTACACCTACATTTCTAATTCAGAAAGGTTAAAGAAAGCTTTACCTTCCGTCTACACCAAGTAAGATGTACTGGAGAGCATGTCCAGTAAGACATCAGAAAAAGGTTTACCCTTTAAGACCCAACCCTGGACTCTCTCTTATGTCAGATCATCTTCTTTGTTTTCTCATCCTTTGATGTTCCTCTTTAAAACTCACCAGTTGGGACATGCTTCTACTCTCAGATCTAGGAGTAACTTGAGCAGAATGCAACCTGAGGACCAGCAGACACTACAGTCTAATTTACCAAAGTGCAGCAGCACTCGGGATGGTGGCTCGGGTGTGCAGGGGAAGAAGTTTCCAAGTGATTTGTTGCTAGATTAGCTTTTCCTCTCCCCTGTCCAGCTCTTAAGTCTCCCAAGATACCACTCCATTTCACTGTGTATTTAGTCAACTGCAACATTGGCAGTAAATTGGCTCAAACAGCATTCCAAAGTGCACTCCCACAAGGCTGGCACTGGTGGGATTGCTCCCTTTGCCTCTTCCAGTCAATAAGGAAAGAAGTAACTATCACAAAGCCAGGCCTAGTGAGGCAGAGGGACTTGCTCACATCATCTTAGCAAGGGAAAGGAAGCTCAGGAAAATGGCCTCCATGACTGTGACTGCAAGCTTTGCTTTCCCGATCTTCATTCCATAATTTATCTAAGCCTGTAATAACCTCACTGCATGAACTGGGGAAGGTAAGCTCACATGGCAGCCTCTGTCTTTGCCTGTTGTGTAAGCAGAAACACCACTTAGTTAAACAAACTTTACTGGTACGGGCTTGCTCGGTTTTCAAAAGCAATATGGATTTCATTTTGGAAAAATCATTCTTTTTCAGTGTGTTAAGTTCCATAATTTTCAAAACCAAGATTAGGCTATTTTTAATGGGTTATTATTATTATTTAGCACAAGCAAGTAGATTACAGATGGTCCTGCAATTTTAATTGTATGGCTGTAACATTTGGACATACTGCTTCCCCTTGTCTGCACAGGTTCCCTGCAGGTCCCTACATGAACCATTTAACCCATGCCTTAGGCTTCTCTCCTGTGGGGATGTCTGCTAAGTCCAAAGCCACTTTCACTCACAGCATGATATGGTCTTTTTATACAGCAGGTTGCAAAAGCTTCTGAGACTTGTAACTAAAGTTTTAAGTGCAAAGTTAGAAGAGAAAGACGTAACCTAAACATTCCAATGGCAAATTTTAAAACTACTTCTGGGTGTACATCCAGGATGAAGGATAAATTCTGACATGGGGGCCCTTGAAGCGCACACCAGGAGATAGGCAAGCGACCCAAGATTCAGGAGAAATCTTGTCGCTTCTGTGGTAGACACAGCCGCTACTGGCACTCTCTCAGGTAGCTGGGTTGGCAACATGAATACATGATTCCTGCTGGAGGAAGGAAGATGCAACATCCTCCATTTCCTAAAGACAAGGGATGAGGAACGCTTCCCGCTGAAGCCACGCCAGGGTAAAACTGGAGAAGAAGAATCACCCCCGGGGACGAGTTGGGGAGAGGATAGGAATCTCTGTTGGTGCTGCTGACTATGATGAGGACAACAGTTGTGCAGAACTGGCTGACAGGGATATGGAAATGTTGGTAAATATAACAGTGATTCTCAACAGCTCATATTGTGTGTGAGTGTTGGAGTTGTCACTTTTGTATGTTGTATAGCTACATTTTCCAAGATTGACTGAAATTATCTAAAGCATGAAAATACATTCTTTTGTAGACTGAATTGGATACAGAGTTTTTACATCATGCTCTACAACTTAGTGGAAGATGCAATGGTCTTAATTTTAGAAAAAAAAATCAAACTGTGGATGTTTCTACGAAGGCTGTATCATGACACTATTCAAAACAATAGTCTGACTAAGATCTCTGGTGAGAACCAATTTTAACATCAAACTCCTGCAGCTGCAATATTAACTCACACTCCAGTGAAGTAGTTGCCATGGAGTGGCCAAAACATAATTCACTGACTTTGATGGGCAACAAAGCACAGAAAACATCTACTTTGTTTTCCAAATACTGGTGAGTCAGTGTTTTAAACACAGCAGCCAAATTTCATTCCTCGGGAGGTAGAATAAATTATTACTTAATTGTGACAAACGAGCAGACCGTATCAGACCATGAATATAATGAACCAGTCTGCAAAAAAATTCTGCCTTTAGTCACAGAACAGCATGCTAATGTCCTGAAATAAAATACTCTTTAAAAAGGTAACTGGTTCCTGCAGTTGTTTCTACTCTAGGACCTGTCACTAATATTGTGCAATTTGTTCTAAAAACTCCCATAGCTCTGCAAAAATTAACATTTTGTGGAACCTTTACTATTACATGCAGACACTGTTTCTTTTTTTCCAGGGGGGATCCCTAATAGACATGCTGTTCCACAGGGGTTTTAGTACAAAAATGGAGATTAATACATTCAAGCCATTAAGCAAGTTATTTTAGATCAATCAGCAGGTCCTTAACAGAAAAACCCCAAGCATTTTACATCATTGGCTGTAGGAATTTGGCATGTTACACACTGCAAAGAAAGTAAGGGAGTTTATAGATCCCACACCAATCTTGCCACCAGCCTCTTGGTGGCACACAATATGTGCACAACAGCCTATCGGGTAGTTGTATAAAAAAACCTGCTCCAAGACTTTCAGCATTTCAAAAGAGTACTTTTTTTTCTTAAATTAAAAAAAAAAAAAAGTGCATTCGTCTTCACAAACTCACATTTCTTCAAGAGAGGCAAGATTTTGCCTTGTTATCAATGTCATCCCCTTATTCATTTGTAAGCTCTGTATCGGGACAAAAATATTTCTTTTCCATAACTGCCATACAAAATAAATTACTTTTCCACAGCTGAATCCACAGTGGGATTCCTGCTCTCTGTCTCTTGCTTGTACCTTCACTAACTTCTATTTGCTTGACTAATTAGTTGAGCTGTTAATCCTGGAAAAGATGTCAGATTTCCATCCTGCATAACTAGGATGGGTCCACAAGGCACATGCATCCAGAAGAGCTCCAGGGTAAGTTTGTGCATCAAAGTAAACCCATTAGAATATGGAATAAGCCCTCCCCTTTTATGTCTATTGTGGGCAACACTGCAACAACTTCTAATGATTTTTTATGACTTTGGCCTACAACAAGAACTAGAGAATCCAGGCAGAGTAAAACAAAACTACATCCAAAAGATTTTGGCCATACCAAGAGTGCTGCATGACCTTAATTTATCATGTATATGAGGATCTAGAAAGGGAATTACTGTAAAAAAATCTGGACTTCTTTCCCCCATGAAAACTTGTTGTACTGCACACTGAATTCAAAATGTTTCATTTTAAAATAAAATAGTAGAATGTAGAACAGGCTATTTCTGTTGGTAAGTCAAAGCTTTAAAAATTCTAGTGATGTTAAACTAATGCAGTTAGTTGCTCAGCTGCAAGAGGCACAACCTTTATCGTGCTAATTACAAGTCAGATAGAGCCAATCAAACAATACTGAATTATTAAGGTCTTACTGTACATTCTCAGGCTGTTAATATCTATTAGATTACAGCTGCATTACACTCAGTGCTCATTTCAGCAGGAGATTAGAAAGTACATTTATAATGCTGGCTACTCTTTGGGTGGATCATGGTATTTACATACCATATGTCAGCATGAGATTACAGAATGATTTATGCTTTTTTTTGCCCAGACCTTTCAGTAAACTGCAACTGGCTCCAATAAGCTACAAAGCTGAAACCCCATTCCAACGTGACTCTGACAATTCAGCTCTCAGGAAAAGACCACCAGTGACTGGTACAATCGAACTTCATACAAAGTGGCACTTGACTTGCCCTATCTCAACACAATTAAGTGATACAGGCTGTTTTTCCTCTCAGGAGGGACACAGAAGATGAACTGGGGAGGTCTGCTTCATTGCAAACAAACTAGTCCTAAATTGCATGCACGAAAGTAGTAAATAATCACTTCACTTCTTAGAAAAAAGAGCTGCTCCCAAAGCCATACGAACTACCAACACTCGGGCATCCTGGTTCCCGCTGCAACAATGCAGAGGGCATCCAATGAACTTGTACATGTGCAGTTTTCTAAAAATAGTTCCTCAAACACACTGCATATAATGCCAGTAGTGTTCATCAAAAGAGCTTAGAGAGTAAGTGCCTGGATTCATCCACAGATTGATTCATCACTAAAAAAAATCTAACAGTGTAAGAAAATACATTGATTTGATAGACTTGATTTAATGGTTCTAAAGTGGCAGTGAAGAACATTAGGATTTAACTCAACATTATCTGTTTAAAGTTGAATGGGACATATTTCAATATGTAGCTATTGCAAGGTATTTTAAAGATGACATGTCAAATGAGTTGTAACACTCGGACCAACAAAAAATGATGTAAAATTGTCTCTGCAAATAATGCATCACCCATGTGTACATATGCATGCACAGCAGTCTGTACTTCACCTTCGGCAGATAAAGCTGTCACGCACCAAAAAGAAGTGTGCTTGATTACTGTAACACCAAGTTTCTGTTTTCAGAGACCAGGAACAGTACGGGCAGGAGAAAACTCACAAGACTGAGTTGTCTCTTTCATTCCCAGATACTTTGCCTTTTACTTTTTCCAAACCAGTCAATCTTTTGATTATGTTTCATTAAGGAAACTGTCCATGACAGCAAAAGGAAACTATCATCGTCTACTAGAAAGTAGATTTCCAGGATGATGAGAGATGAAAGCAGCTGTCATGCAGGACATTATCTATCTGCCACTTTAGCTGAAGGCTTTGTCCATTAGCTACATGCCAAAACCCAATTACATGTGGAACACAAATGGAAATGCTAAGGAGCAGAAGTATCCCTCACATTCCTTCCTATCCAGTTAATAAAGGAGACTCACTAAACTGTAGGGACATAAGGGCTATTAATGCTGCAGTACACCATAAGCCTGGGAGAATCAGCCCCATAAATATTTCAGTGGCAGCAAGAACAGGGCAAGATCAAAATACACTGTCTGTCATCAGCCTTGTCAGGTCTAACAGGTATCTGTGCCTCCTGAAAACATCACATTAGCAGGAGAGCATACTTGGAGGAGAATCAATTCCAACTACTATCCTATGCTGCCATGCTCTCCCCTTACATGCCAATAACAGAAGAGACTTCAGAGAGGGAGCATACAGGAAGGGCCAGAGAAATATATGCTTGTCCAAGTGTGAAGGTTTTTCTTTTTATTACAGCTTACTACTAGCCTGTGACAGACAACCAAAAGCCTTTTGACAATGAGTGTGGCAATTCCTTTGAGACCAAGGGGTTCTTGACTAATGAAGGGGAAAAAAAGCAAAACACTGGATTTTATCTAGAGGAAAAAAAACCTACATGTCTTCAGAGCTATTTAGCTTTGCCCCTGCTGAACACACTGCTGGTGGTTTTAGGCTGCTGTTCTCTTCTTCCTTCTTGCTTCCACAGTTGAACATGAAGCTTGAAACAATCTCTGTAACTTTTCATATGCTTCCACAACATTCAGGTTGGTGATAACACACCCCAGCCTTTCCCCCTACATGCAAATGTAATAAGAGGTAAAAAAGGCAGCACTGGGGGAGGGGGAAATTTGGTAAGGTATAACCATTCTTTAATACAAGGAAAGTGTTTGCGCACTATGTCCAAGAATCCACACCAGGAAAACTTAGGCAAAACCAGCATGCAGGGACAACATAATACATGCTACAGATGCCAAGTTTAACCACCTGAAATTGGAAA
>WEIV01007399.1:0-15970 GCA_013390005.1 Calyptomena viridis | reverse complement strand
GCTTGTTGAGTATTCTTAACAGATTAGTATTGTGTGAACAATTAATGGGTTCACTACAGAACAGGACTGATCCAAGGTTACATTCTAACACCATTGTTTTTGGTTCTAGCAAATTATTGGATACTGAGGAAAGAATAGTAATTTGCAACAATTTACTTCTTATTGATGTTTTAAATTGTGTGTAACTCCTGCATAGAGCAAGCAATACGCAAGGTAAGGAGGCACTAATTATTCCATTTCAGTATCTTTAACAAAAATACCTTTTCTTCTTGCAGAAGAAAGGACAAAATAAAAAAAAATAAGTATGCCTTTCTTTTGACAGAATCTTTATACTATTAATATAGCTACATGAATAGAAGAATTATAAGGATCAAATAAATATATTGATTCTTGATTAACTGAGTATAAATACACACCACAAGTCTGTACTGGTTTCACATGTTATATTTTTGATAAATATTAGTTAATGAGTAGGCAGAATAGGTTACACTTTTCACTTCCTTACTGTGTGGGTGACTGTGCAGTGACAGGTTGTGTAGAGGGTGTGGAGTTTCCCTCACTAGAGATGTTCAAGAACTCTCTGGATGCAATCCAGTACAATGAGCCCTAGGGTGTCCCTGCTTGAGCAGGGAGGTTGGACCAGATGACCCACTGTGGTCCCTTCCAACCTTACCCATTCTGCAATCCTGTGAGATAAAGTTCATGTGTTAGAAAGGCCAGGCCATGGAAATGTCTGACACAAATGGATGAAGAAGTGTATAAAGACTTCTTGAGACAACTAGGAGTAGCCTCATGGCTGCAGGCTCTAGTATTCATGGGGAACCTCATACCCCTCAATGTCTTCTGGAAGAGGAATACAGCTGGCTGGAGGCAGTCCTGGAGACCCCTGGTGTGGGCCAAAGCCTGTTTCTTCCTGCATGTGTTAAATGTGCTAATGCTCCTCAGATAATCTGCTGGATCTGGTACACATAAACAAGTAAATCGTGAAGATTGAAGGTACCTTTGGCAGCAGTGAAGGTGGGATTTATACATTTAACATCCTGGGAGAAATTGCAAGCCAAAAATTGAAATATATAGACTCCAGGATCCAGTCTCAGTTTGTTGAAGAATCTGCTTGTCAAGATTCCATGAAAATCTGCTCTGGAGGTCAAAGGGACCAGTACAGCCACTTGATCTTCAAGGACAGTCTCTTCTAAGCAAAAAAATGGTGCATCCTGATGTGTAGGAAGTTACACAAGTGCAAGAGAAGGCTGTCTAGATGGACAAGTAACTCTGACCTGAAATAAACACCGGTGATGATGTTGCACAGAAGTGGAAACAGAGGAAAACTGCCCAGAAGTACAGAGGCATTTCTCAAGCATGCAGGGTTAGAGTTGGAAGAGCTAAAGTTCAGCTGGAAATTAATCCAGATAGGGATTTTAAGAATGTGAAAGAGTACATCACCAGCAGAACAAAACTAAAGAGAATGTGAATATAGAGGTCTTCCCTGCTCAGTGAAACAAGGGACCTAGTGAATGGAAAAGGCTGTGGATAGAGGCACTGAAAGTCTTATCTGCTTCAGTTATTACTAGTAAGATCCATCTTCTGGTCTCCCAGGTCCAAAATCTCCAAACAGAAGTGCAAGCACATGGAGCATATAACTTTTGTACATTGAGGCAAATCCCTTCAAGGAGTGCAAAACCAACCAGGCATGAATGTGCCAGCTGGACAGTTTACACACAACACATTGAATTCTGTATTATGCACCAGATTTATAGCATGGCTGCAAAGGAACTGCATCATCACAGACATTATAAGGTCAATGCTTCAGAAAAACATTTATTGCATAAGGCTATCAAAATAAATTTTTTCAGCCTACCAGAAATCTTAAATAAACTTTGGCAAACTTTAGTTTATTATCTTTCAATAGAGGGATGGAATTAATTTGCTCAATCACAGACATCCAATACCATTTGAAATACCTTAAGCTGTCCAAAATATCTACTATAGTTTGGCAGATATGACACACCACTTTATATAAATGTATGTCCTTCTGAAGGTCAGACTGAGTACTTGAGGGACTCTAAAATTACACTAGATTTCATTTAAACAGTTTAGGTGAATGAATCCCACTCTTTTGTACTTAGCTTTTAAGCCAAAAGACACAGATTCAGCTCTGCCAGATTCACATTCTTATAGCAAAAATATTACAATGCCATCTTTCTGGTTTCCTTAAACTGTAACTGAAGATACACATTAGGAATACTGCTGTCAATAAGGAATACTAAACCAAAAAATACTTAAGAAAAAACTTTAGTCCTTGGGGTCTTTTTCAACAAGTCAACCAGCTGCCAATTATGAAAGAATTCAGTATGCATTTTTGCTATCTATCTCTTCAAGCACAGCTGTTTTCTTTGGGAATACTTGCCATCTTACCTACTTTCCAAGTCCAAAAGTAATCCACCTGATGCGGATATTATACCTTTGAGATCTTATGTGACTAGTCCCAGGTTGTAACATGCTTACAAGCACTCTGAGCTACACATGAAAAACTAGGCTCTGCATTAGACGAATGCTCCTGTGCTATATTTGAGAATGAGATATCTGTGGAGGAATTACAGGTGCTTTTTTGATTCTGAATTTTTAAGCTCTTGTTTCCAGGGCTTTAAAAAATGTGTTTCAGCACCTGGAAGTGAGATATCTTTTGAAATCCAGGAAGGATCTTGCTACCTGCTAGACTTAATTTAAGAATCTGGGGACATCATTAAGGGAAAATCTGTTTTCTTGTTCAACGGTGCACCAACTTTCAGTAATTTCATCAAAAGCAGCTGCCCCTTTATATGAGCACGTATTTCCCAGGCCTGCAAAACATTTCTGATCTTTGGCCCCTGCTTTAAGATGAATCTGTATCTACCAATCTATATCTTTCCACTCCTTTCTGAAGGGTTACTTGCTTTCTGGTATGAAAGATTTGGTAGTAATGAAACACAGAAAAAATCAGATCATGCCAGTTCAGAATGTCTTGTCTTTTATGAGAATAGCCACTGAAAGAATGATTCTCCTTCCAGCTACACTGGAAATAAACTCAGTCAAGTCCATTTGGAAAGAGTTGATGTTAAAACCTCTTATTCTTCAAGCTTTCTATGCTCAAAGGTACCAAAAGCTGTAGGTAACTGCTGGAGATCTTGCTCTCAACAAAGAAATGATAACAAAAAGGCTACCCTGTTTTTTGTGTCCTACTCCCACAATGCTTGACTATCATCCAGGTTCAGAATTAAAGTTTTTCCTTTACTTGCAGTGTCTGACTCTCTTATCCAGCATAACATTCTCCTAATGAGACAAGCTTTTTTCTGCACCCCTGGGGCAGATACTCTCACTGTTGCTAGAATATTATTAACTTGTTCAGATACAGTTTAGCTGAATGATGCACATATGACATAGCTCTCAGAGGACTTAATAACATTTTGTAAGCTAGAGACAATGTTAAAAAAACAAACCAGAAGCCGCAATGCAGAAGGTTCCAGTATAAAACATTTTAAAGCAGATTCATTTTTCACCTGGATCAGAGAAATCTACTGTGAAGTACAATCGTGAAAATAAAGAGGCATCCATTGCTTTCACTTGGAACACATGGAAAACATCTATTGTTGTTATCACAACTATTTACTTAAGTCGGAGGAGGAAACATTGGAGAGAACTATCAGCAGTGTCCTGATGGTAGCAAATGCACGCTTGTCATTTACTTTTCCCTGCTCCCCCACATCTAGAAAACAAAATAAAAAAGAGTTTAGAGACTCACAGCAGTATTTGACATGCAAAATCCTTCTTAGACTTCATTTTCAAAGATCCATGATTGCATATTCAGAAATATTTTTTGAATAGAACCAACTAACTGAGTTTATGATGAATATTTTTCAATAAAACTTAAAAATTGCTGTATTAGCAAAGGAGAGACTGAAGAGTTTCTTCTCAGATGGACCGTAGGAGTTAGATATTTGATTCACATTTAAAGATCAGCAACAAGGTCTTCTGTGAAAATGCCACTGATGGAAACTAATAATGACAAACGTGTCAACACAGACACATTAGTAGTACAGCCAAAGGGATCTATGCATGTTCATAATACTAAGCACGTATTTAAGCACATTTCTGAAATATGACAACATTTTTGCATGATTTGCTCACTGACGGGATTATAAGTTTCAAAAAAATTTGTAGTATTTGAGCAATTTCTACAAAAAAAAGAAACTCACTGAACTAACATCTATAGCTGGCTGATTCATTGATGAGTAATGAATTACACAGGAGCTGTAAACAATGCAAAGTAACTCTGGAATATTGATATTGCTTTGGACATTGTATTAAAAGCTGAAAAAAATAATCAAACAAAAATCAACCCAGATCCATGAAATGGTTACCAACAGAACATAAGGTTAATGAAATCTCCTGTCTCTGACAAAAGGATTGTGAGTTCAGTCACTAAGAAAATATATGACATGATAAACAAATAACATCTCCTGCTAAAGGAGACGATAGAATTAAAAAAAAAAAAGAAAGGAAAAAACGCCATCCATTCTATAAAGGAATCATTAGGGAAGAAATACTGTTAGAAATATTCTTGATAAGTGCTATTGCAAAAGTGTTGCTGTAACAATATGCATTTATGAAGATAAGTAAACAAATAGCATGATATTAGGCAAAAATAATTGAAAAGCCTCAAATTCGGTAGTGTGAACATGGGATTTAGAGGTGACATTTTTTCCTTTCAGGTGCACCCTACTGACCAATGACAAAACTTTTCAGGTCACTGGTCTCTGCTTCTCNCCTGGAGTGCTGTTTAGGTAAAGGGCGAACTGGCCACACTCAAGAAGCCTCTTGTGAGGTGTGTGGCAGGGCGTACCACCTAACTAGTGGCTCCATTGTCACCGGAGTGCCCGAGCTCTAAAGAGGAGAGACGTTTGGTGCTCTGGTGCCCCGACATCTGCCATGAGGCCCTCAAAGGTGGCTGCGAGCTAGCCTGGGCTCAAGCAGGGTCTGAGGAGAAGCCATCAGAGAAGGCACGGTAGCACTTCTCGATCTACGAAGAAATATTTATCTTCATTAAAAACTTGAGCATGACTAGATTAAATATTCTTCTTATAAGGCAAAAGATATTTATTATGTTTTTGCATGTCTTAGTTAAAGACTTCCTTCTTAGCAGAGGTAGAAGATGAAACGTTTGGATTCAACACACAGGGTAACATGTTACATCTCATGATTTAAGGTATCTATGATTCTCAAGACCCAATCCTCCTCAGAAAAAACCTACAGGCCACAGGTTGGAAGGGACCTTAAAGATCCTTTCGTTCCATTCCCCTTCACATGGGTAGGAACATCTTCCACTAAACCAGGTTACTCAAAGTTCCAGCCAGCCAGCCCTTGAACACTTCCAGGGTGAGGCATTTACAGCTTCTCTGGGCATTCTTGAAGGAATATTATACTTTATATATAGCAAATAGCACAAGTTTTGTCAGTCTTTGACAGATTTAACTTGTGTGACCAGCATTTTCATATGACAGATGCTAAAATCTGCAATTTTCATATTGGCAGGCCTACAGTTCTTCTGCAGCAGGTTTATCATCTCATATGTATTCTGCCCACACACATATATAGTTACATTTTTTTCCCTTAAGCCACTAAAAGCTTTCTAGTCACTATCTAGAAATATTAAGTTTGCCAATCTTTATTTTTCTTAATCCTCTAGTGTGGTGTGATCTAGTCATCTGCTTTTTTGTTTGAGCTTCCTCAAGATTTATTCAGACCGAATCTCTTGTGTGAATTACCTGCAGAAGTTAGATAAGCAAGATGTATCTTTTTTATTGGTGTAGGGAAGTTTGAAAGTATATTTGTGACATAAAGCATTACTCATTCGTTAACAATATAAGAATTAGAAAAGTCATTAATATAGTTAATGATCCTTAATTACATAATGGAATACCTGTTACATGATTCTTTAAGTGTCTCAACATTTCCATGCATTATTGATAGCCAGTTAGGTACAGATGAAAAAAACAGGAGAACTATTTCCAGCAAACAATTTATTTGATAAATTTGGCCTCCCTTTCAGTATTTGAATTACCTGTAAGTGGGCTTGGATTTTTACAAATGCCATTGTTGCTCCAAGTAAATATTTTAAGCAAAGGTCTTCCAGCCTATGCTCTGATTGCAAACCATTTTATTGCCTTCTAGGTGTGAGTCATTCTTATTTCTTCAACACAATATTTATCTCTTCATTCTGGTGCCATGTTCTATTCTTTCATTGGATGAACACTAAACTCAGACTCTTCGTTTTTCTTTCTCCTCCTTCAAGACTAGTCTCATTCAGCCAGAGTCGGCCATAGAGCCTGACCTTACACTGGATTTATTCTCCACATCTCTTTGTCCGAAAGAGCATGACAAACAGAAGGTGCTATGATGCAAAGAAATAAATAGAACACAGTTGTCTAACAGCTGGAATCCAAAGAATAGAAGTCATGACTTTTCATCATTTGAATCTAATCAAAACCTATACCTGTACATCTAGTCTGCTATTGCCTGTCATGCTCCCCTTTCTTAAGTTTCGAATTGCTCAGTTTACCTACATGCTAAATACAGATATTTTTCAATGTTTAATTGTTTAGAGCATCATGCATACAGTGTTGTAAAAATTATTTGTTTGAAGATAATAATCTCATCACATGTCATATATGGCATGTGGACTCATATCAGTCCTTTAAGGGACTACAAAAGGACGACAAAAGTACTACAAAAGCTCATTAGTCTAAAATATGGTTGCTTATCAGTGGTATCACTGAGTTTATACAACTTGCATGACTACAAAAATTAGAGTAAATATTTTTGTAGGCTTTCAAAAGATTGTTTTAGCCGAGAGTTATTTATCAGTTTAGCTTCAGTTGATGGAATTAGGCCAAAGGGATTCACTTTTCAGTGGGACAAACTGAATTTTCTTTTAAGAACAGCCAGATCTCTTAGACTGGAGCTTAGTTCTTCCCTTCCTTTTCTGGCAGATGTGTCTGCTATTCTTCCCAGCTTCCATGCTGAGTGGCAGAGTGTGATTTCTCAGTAGGCAGATATACAGAAATGTGGCAAATTGGATTTTGAATCTCTCCAAGGGTGAAGACTCCACATTACCTCTGAAAAACCTGTCCCACTGTTCAACAACCTACATAGTAAAAAATTATTTTTTCTTATGCTTAAACAAAAATTCTCTATTTCATTTGGTGCTCTACTGCCTCTTGTCTTTTATTTAGGCACCACAGAAAAGTCTGTCTCCACCTTCTTTACTTCCCTCATCAGGTATTTACATACATTGGTAAGTTTCTACTTAGATATCTCTGTTCCAGGCTTACAGCCCTCTCAGCCTCTCCTTGCATATTAGATGTGAGAGTCCCTTAACCATTTTCATGGTCCTGCTCTGGACTTGCTCCAATATGTCCATCTCTCTCTTGTACTCAGGATCCAGAAATGGAGACAGAGCTAGATGCTGCCTCACCAGTGCTGAGTACAAAAGAATCACTTCCTTTGACATGTTGGTGATGCTCCCTTAATGCAGTCCTTTACACTGTCAGCCACTTTTGCCACAAAAGCACAGCGCTGTCTCTCAGTCACCTTGCTATCCCCCAGGACTCTGTGGTCTTTCCTGCAAAGCCACTTTCATACAAAAACACTTTTCTAGTCTTTCTTGGTGTTTGGAATTATTCACAGAATCACAGAATATGCTGAGCTGGAAGAGACCCACAGGGATCATTGAGTCCAACTCTTAACCCTGCAGAGGACCATCCCCAAGAGTCACACCATGTACCTGAGAGTATCATCCAAATCCTTCCCAAAGTCTGTCAGGCTTGGTGCTGTGCCCACTTCCATGGTGAGCCTGTTCCAGCACCTGACCACCCTCTGGGTGAAGAACCTTTTTCTAATATCCAACCTAAACCTCCCTTGATACAACTTCAGGCCATTTGCTTGAATCCTGTCACTGGTCACTACAGAGGAGAGACCAGTGCCTGCCCTTCCTCTTCCCCTCACAAGGAAGTTTTAGACTGCAAAGAGGTCTTCCGTCAGTCTCCTCCGGGCTGAACAAACCAAGTGACTTCAACCACTCCTCAGACAGCTTCCCCTCAAGGCCCTTCACCATGTTCATTGCTCTTCATCCACAGATGTCTCAGTACTCAGCACTGGTGAGGGACATCTTGAGTCCTGTGTCCAGTTCTGGGCCCCTCACTTCAAGAAAGACATTGAGGTGCTGGATGTTGTCCAGAGAAGGAGCTGGGGAAGAGTCATATGAGGAGCAGCTGAGGGAAATGAGATTGTTTAGCCTGGTGAAAAGGAGGCTTATGGTGACCTTATCACTCTCTACAATTACCTGAAGAGGGGGTGTAGCCAGGTGGGGGTCAGGCTCTTCTCCAAGACAACCAGTGACAGGATTAGAGGACATAGCCTCAAGCTGCACCAAGAGAGGTTCAGGTTGGACATCAGGGGAAAATTCCTCATGAAAAAGGTTGTTAAACATTAGTACTGACTGCCTAAGTAGGTGGTGGAGTCACTATCCCTGGATGTGTTTAAGAAATGACTAAACATGGTCTAGTGACATGGTCTAGTGACAAGGCAGTGTTTGATCAAAGTTTGGACTTGACGGTCTTGGAGATCATATCCAACCTAAATGATTCTGTGATTCTGAGATGCAGGGCTTGGCATTTCCCTTTTATCAAACTCCAAGAAATACCTGCCAGCATTAAGGGATAATATTATACCAAAAAGATGAACAGAAACTCAACAATTGTCCAGCAATAGCTACATTCCAAATCCAACCTCTCTGCTCAAGATGTTTGCAACTTGCCTGGATGTTTGTTCATTCACATCTTGTGGGTGGTGTCAACAGGTTTGCATAGGTTGGTTTTGCTGGAAAGCTCTTAAGGCTCTGGATGTTGGGTCCTACTGTTATCTGTAAAACAGCCCTTATGACTTGAAAACAGTCTTTATGTAAAACTCATTTTAGTACTAAAGTATAGCTCACTCCTAATTCTAATAGACAAGAAACATCTGATTTTAAGAGAAAATGAGTCTTTAAAAACCCAAATTATTTTCAGTTTTGTTTTCAAGTTGCACATCAGTAATTATTTTGAAGCACATTTTTAGAAAGTGTACAAGATTAATAACTGAGTTAAAATGAGAAATTTTAGTTTTTCTCTGAGATCTCCTCAGAACTACTAGATACATATTCTAAAATTCTAAAAGTTAGTGTAATATCTGTGAATAATATAGAAATAATATTCATGTCATCAGTTATGAAGAAAGTTGAATCAGAGAATTAAAAATCTTATGTGTATGTATTAAAATTTGTTTGTCAGAGATTTTCAAGAGCAGATCTGCTACTAAATAAGCTCTGTACTATCTAACAAGGGTTTCAGAACGAAGTCACTCACATTGCCTTCTCCATGAAGGCGAGTGATTGAATCAGACACTAAAAAGTAGTGTTAATCAGAAGTATGTATCACAGAAGCTTTAGTTATCCTCTCCCTTCCCATGGCATTTGAAAAAACCCCTTATTGCTGCTTGAAATTTCAAGTGACAGCTAATTTAAGTGTAGCTTCACATTATGGGTTGCAAAAATTAAAAACTACTGTTTATATTTATTTGCTAAGTCATATAGCAGAGCATTGTACAAGACTGTCTGTAAATCTAGCCTTAAAAAGCCTTTTCAACCACACCTGATGATTTTAATTGGGTGATTTTAATCCATTGTCCATTTTGTTTTGTTTCCTTTTCAGAGAAGTAACATAGTTCTTATATTCTGTCAGACCAACTGATGACTCTATTTACATAATTCTTAAAATGTTACAATTTTAGTGCACTGTAATCTAAATTGATGAAGGACAGGATAAGAGAGGGGGAAACGCTCCAAAATAGCCAAATACTAATAATTTCACAAAACATATCTCACCTTACCCTGCAATGGTTTAAACCATAACAGAAAAGAACAAACCTATTTCAGACACTGTACCAACCATTCAGCACAGGCATTTTCACCTACTGCAGATCAGATGTATTTAAAAATCCATTGAAGCCTCTGTACCCACTCTGTGAGCTGATGATGTCGTGAGAATTTGGGGAAACTGCTGCTTTATCCCCTTTCAGGAAGGAGCATGTTGCTCTGTATAAACAAAGGATGGGAAATAGAACTCCAACAGGGAGACTAAGGTCCTAAGCACACTTTGGTGTATATAAAGTCAGCGTCATTAGCTTTACCTGGCATCTCTTATTCAGTGCACATGTTGTTGATTGACAGAGACTCAACATGTGGATTCATGCTATTAAATTGTTAAGTCAATGCCTAAAAAGGTTACTGCCATCCATGATGTGATTGTTGATGAGGTTCCTGACTTTGCATACATTACCAAGGTCTGTCTGGATGACTCTGTAAAACTATTATTGGTCCAGATGTCTTCTTTTGCATCTTAGCTCATCAAAGTTTGAGAAATGGCTAAAGCAATGATACTACAATGCTTTTAAAAGAGCAGAAAAAGCAAGAACAGAAGGTGGAACTTAGCAAAGCTCAGACTTGAGGAAAGATGTGTTCTTTTAATGATAAAGAAAATTTATCCTAGGGGCACACTGCAGAGTAATAACTAGCAGACTAACTCTACATACCATTGACAGTCCCAACAAAAGGCATTTTCAAAGCTGCCTATTTTGTGCTGCAATGTAGACAATTCATTGTCTACAAAGCTGCACAAATTAAAATAATAGCAATCAAAGAGCACAATGTGTTCTTGCACCGGAATCAGAAAAAACATGTTTCTTAGTATGAGATGCAATGTTTTTTAAAAATAATTAGCGATCCTAGGGGAAAAGAACACAAAAACAAAACCCTCCTATTACCTTCAGGAGTCTAAAAGCAATTACTAATATATAAGGCTTAAATTTAGCTATCCACTTTTTTCCTTCCTCTGCAAAATCGATCTAATTAGATCAGGTCTAATGCAATAGTTGTACCCTACACCTTGATTTACCAAATTTAGATGAGTGAATGCAAAGTAAAGAATGTAGGTACTAGGTTTGACCTTGGAATTAATAACTTCAGAAAGTGTTAATGTGATTCTGGTTGTATTTAAGGGACAGACCAATTGAAGTATTTAGTATAAATCTTCTTGATATAATGATGGTTTATGGAAAGATATCAGAGCTAAACAAGCTATCTCAGGTATCAGTACATATATTAAGTCAAGGTCTTGTCTGGGGCATATTACATTGTCACACCACAGGTGCTTGATTGGTAGTTCTGGACCCTGGTGATATTAATTTGCATAAATCCTGCTTAATTTGCTTGAAATTTGCTTGAAGTACAGGTGTATGTAAAGTTAAGTGCTTTGACTAACAGGAGTTGATTTAAACATGTGCTTATATCATGTTGTTAATTCCTGCAAAACAGAGTCATTAAAATGCTTGTGAACAATTAACTTTTGTTCCGAGTAGACAAAATCAGATTCTATGCTACATGTGTGCTCTGCACATGCTCTGCACATGTTCAGCGGTGGTTAGCATGACATTGTATGCTATACCTCCTTGGCAAATTTGGTGATGACCCGAAGTTGGGAGGAGTTGCAGACACCCCAAAGCATTGTGTAGCCCTTCAGAAGGATCTTGACAGGTTGGAGAGAGGAGCAGAGAAGAATTGTCTAAAGTTCAACAAAGGCAAATACAGGGTCCTGCGCCTGAAGAGGAATAACCCCAGGCACCTGTACAGCTGGGAACTGACCTGTTGGAAAACAGCCCTGCGAAGAAGTATTTGGGGGTCCTGCTGGACAACAGGCTGTCCATGAGCCAGCAGTGTGTCCTGGTGGCCAAGAAGGCCAATGGTATCCTGTGGTACATTGGGAAGAGCACTGCAAGCAAGTCAAGGGAGGTGATCCTGCTCCTCTACTTAGTCCTACTGAGGGTACATGTGGACTGCTGTGTCCAGTTCTGAGCTCCTCAGGAAAAGAGTGACATGAAGCTCTGGGAGTGGGTCCAGTTGAGGGCTATGAAGATGATTAAGGGACTTGAGCATCTGTCTTAATGAGCACAGAGTGAAAGACTTGTATCTGTTCAGCCTTGAGAAGAGACAACTGAGAGGGGAAATCAGCGATGTGTAAAAGTATCTGAAGGAAGGGTGTCAGAGAATGGAGCCAGGCTCTTTGTGCTGCCTAATGATAGGACAAGAGTCAACGGGCAGAAACTGATGCATAGGAAACATCACATTAATATGAGGAGGAATTGCACTGTGCAGTGACCAAGCACTAGAACAGATTGCTCAGAGAAACTGTGGAGTCTCCCTCACTGGAGATATTCAAAAACCGTGTGGATGCAATCCTGTGCAATGTGCTCTGGGATGACCCTGCTTGAGCAGGGAAGTTGGACCAGATGATCCACTGTGATCCCTTCTGGACTTACCCATTCTGTGATTCTGTGAAGATACTATAAATTTGGTAAACTGGAAGACACTCAATATCATAAAGCTGAGTACTATTTATTGCTTAGTGTTCTTATTCTCATTATTGCATAAGTTTTTTTCTGTTTTTTTCATCCTGTCTTGCTTGCTTGCTTGCTTTTTTCTATCTTAAGGATGTTCAAGAAGAAAGCCAGAAAAGTTAAAGAACTGTCCATGAAGCAGTGCTCTCCTGCCCTTAACCTTTTGCTCTGAGTCACTTCTTAGCTTGTTGCTGTCCTCTTTACAGTAACCTTAGGTTTGACTGTGGTCAAAGTGTGGTTCTAGCTTGTGAGCTTCAAGGTCAGTCTGAAGTCAGCTCAAACTTACCAAGGTTTACTTGCTATGAAATGAAAAGAGAATTACAAAATCATGAAAAAAATGTTTTGCCTTTTCCAGAGTGGTGGACAATTCTTTTTTTCTCCTGTATTTTATACTCGTAGAAGACAAAGTTCTATGGACCAGGCAATCTGTTCAGAAACTGTCAAAATGTCCATGTTCTTGAAGATATTCAGCCCTCCTGTTACCTGAAATGTATTGGACAACTGGTATTTTTCAGTTAAATCCTTCAAGCAATAAACTACCTAGAGACATCACTGAGAGTCTCCTGAGAATGCAGCTCCACTGTTTGTGTTTACAGGGAACAGCTGAGAGAAAAACAGTTCAGATAAACAGAGAACAGTAGAAGGAAAGATCCCTAAACTGCATTACTAAGTATATTTTCCTCTTCTTAAATAGGAAATTCTATCCATGTGTTTCAAAATACACGCTATTCAAAATTGCCTTCTCACAGTATCTCATTATTATAATTCATCAGAGGTCATGACATTCAGCTGGTAGACACATGAAAGATAGGATATTGAAATCCAGAACTACTGACAGGATTCAACTTCTAAGAAGCAGAAGCATCAATATTAGGAACAAAAAAAATACCTTGGTGTTTTGATCAAGAATTTCACAATTTTATTTAAATTCAGCTTTCAATTAAAAAAACAAACAAACCAACCAGGCAATGATCACTAAGTCCCATTCTCATCAAGAGCTTTGCTTGGCATAATCACAACATTTCTGTTATTTTCTACAAGTCCTGTGATAGTAATATGTATTTGTATGCCACAGGGCATATAAAGATGATAGTAATAATCAGTAACAATAATCATGTTTCTGATTATATCCAGTTTCATACTTTTCAAAGCCTACTGTTATCACCTAGTTGAAATTCCACAGCTGTGGGTTTAGAATTCCCCCATACAGATTAAATCTCACTGTAAGTGGCCTTTGTATATGCATGAGCATTATAGTAAAAAGAAAATATTATTCAGTTTAAAAGCAGATAGTATAAAAAAGCCAAATCGAGAATTAATTAATAAAAGATATTAGCAGCGAACCTATATTATAAATAGTTTATAATAAATTAACCTTTGTGTTACCAACATACCCTCGAAATATTTCTGACCTTCTCTTATCTTTGGCAGATGAAACTTCATGTCTTACAACTTGGACATTTCATTTCCTAAGGAGCTTTAATGTTTGTATGAAAGGTTCTGTCCTGACAGAAACCTTCAGGCACTTTGCAGACACTATCTGTGAGTTACAGAACTTTGAGTAAAACCAGCATTATTTCCCTTATGTGTATCAGCTGAAGGGAAAAAAACCAACAAAACAACAACCAAAAGTCACCAACAAACTTTTGAATAGGTTTGCCTAACATATTATGAGAGTTCTTCTTGGAACCCAAAGGTGTTTTTATATATATGTATGTATGTATGTATGTATATATCTATATATAGATGTGGAAAATATAAATTTCCATATATATATATGGAAATTGAAATGGAGATATTAAAAAACATTCCTCCAAAACTCTAAATATATTCAATATTGCTGAATTCTAAGCCTTCTGGTTACTTTTGCTCAGCCTCCATACTGTAGCATTGTACTAGCAGTGCATTTGTGGGAAAAAAAAATGTAAAAAACTTCACAAGAGCACTTTTAGAGCCTGAGTTGACAGCTAGGGTGGTATTGCATCTCCAGTGAGATGGTTCTGACTGTAAAAGACAGGAAGTCACAAACTTTCCAGTTTTCAACTGAAATCCAGACCTTGGGATACTCTGCTGTCACAATATTTTGTCTTTATTCTTTCTCCTTCCTTTTTCTGGGTTTCCTTTTTCTTTATCAGTGTTCTCCTAAGTGTTTGTCAATCCACAGCCTTGTATTTTCTCTACACTTCTCAGTGATTTTTTATTTTCAATTCTGATATACCTATAACATATCTTAACCCTTTTTTTGCTTAATGTATACATAAACAGGTCAGAAAAACATAAGCAGAAAAACTTCATATTCATATCTTTATATTCGTGCCTAAAATGCTTGCATGCTTGACCAATCTTATAGAGAGAAACTATTTAATGGCTTTTCTAACTTATTAAATTCAAATAACATTTCTCTAATTTATATTTTTTAATGATTAATTCATCAAGGAAAATAAACAACACAATTCAAAATTTGAGATAATCATGTCTGAGGAAGACAAGAATGGGAGATGCAACTTAAAAGTATCAGGCTATTCAGTACTGTTTATGTACTAAAAGAGGCTAAATATATTAAATATACTCTTTGCTGTTATTTGTTCTAATTTAATTGGGATACATAGGAATTTGCTTCTGGAGCACAAGCTGAGTCTAAGTTATGTCTTGTACAAATTAAGCTGCAGTACCAATTTGTGTGGCTGTACAAGCCCAGAATTGTATTAGCTTTCACCTTGTCTATGCTCTCCATCAGAAGTTCAAGAAATGGGATATTTATCAAATTTAGAGACAATTTGACCTTCTTCAAGTTAATACAAAATCAGATTGACCTATGGTTGCCAGCATCAAGAGCTAGTTCACTCATTAGATGACTTTTAGATAGGGATGGCCAAACAGTTTGACCCGAGATCACTGATGAGCTACATCTTATTAACCTCTAAAGAAAGAAGGAGAGACAAGAAAAGGAAAGAGAAATAGGGGACAAAAGAAACTTCAAAGCAACAGCTGTGCTTGATAAAGAAAATAGCAGAAACATAGTATAATGACTATATGATCTGCTCAGCTAAGACAGCAGTCTAGGGATAAAGGGCTGCAAAAGCAATAGTATTTAGCTATCTCAGTAAACTTTAGGGCAGTAACTTTCCAGTGACCAGTCTTGCCTTTCCACACCAGAAGTCAGCTTTGTTCTCCCTCGTGCATGAGACAAATCTTGCCAAAACCATAGAGACAAATGATTCAGGAGAGAATATTTCACTAACAAAAAATGGCAAAATGGTTTGAGAAAGCAACTGATTTACATGTGAGATTTCAGGAATATGATTGGCTTTTTCTTTCTGTTTAGATCCTTACATCCTAATTTAATGTAGGAAATATCACCTGATTTTGTATGAGGAGATTAAAAATGGACTATTTTAATCAAATCTGGTTGCAGGTGAAGGACTAGACATCCATCCAAAATTTTTCT